>JAXQQM020068577.1:0-76708 GCA_034641835.2 Pinus albicaulis
ATCTCAAAAATAATAGTTAGGAAGATTTCCACTGTCCCCGCAACAATATTCCTCCTTCTCTTTAGTGGAATTTCACTACAAAATAGGCTTCCGAATACTCACCTATAAGGATATTCTAATTTCTAGGATTTAAGGTGATGGAAATATAGGCTAGGTGGGGACACCCTATGATGGACAAAGACTCAAATCTTCTTTCTAAAGGAGAAATGCATAATTTCTAGAACATCTAAAACTAACTCCCATTTATCAAAACTCAATGCATACAATACTAGTCTTTGTAACCAAATTAATTATGCATTCAAAAATTGAAACAACACAATATTTCTACATCAAATAAAAAATTTTGTGCCGTTATTCCTGATAACAAGAAACCCAACAACCAATAACTGACTTGGACTAGGTGACACTAAATTTTAGTGTATATTTTTTAGGAAATTAATGCTACAGTTTTCAAATCATTGGCCACTAATATATTGGCTACTCGTATATTGAAAAAATTGAGTCGAAATCAAGGCACATTTCAATCACATTTGCAATTGCAATGTGAAAGCCCTTTATTACTGCATAATATAAATACTTAAGGTGCATGATTGTGAAAAAATCAACATGCACAAGGAAAACTCACACCTGGCACTTTAAAATGCTAAATACTTTTAGATATTAGTAAAGTAGTAGTTTTTCCATTAAGGCAAAAGCGCATTAGGGATGTCCAAGCTTGGAGGAGAGTCTAAAAAATACACCAACAACAACTTTTTGAAATTCAATGGACATGATCGAGTAAATTATCAAAATTCCTCAATATTGACTCAATGGATAGGATATATAATAGAAAAAAATAGGCAATGAGGTTATTTATGTATGTAGTGATATTAAATAAGGTAAATGTCTAAACCTCGTGCTTGTTGACAAAATGCTATAATATCATAATACTGGGTGCATCATCGTATCCAATGAGTTTTATATAAATGATACATGAACAAAATAATCAAAAATATATTGTGTGATCCAACTCAATCATCCTTCTTATTGCAACCAAGCAAAAATATTCCATTTAATCAATCTCCACACGATTCGTTTCCTTCCCTTTTTATGTTTATCATTTTAAATGGTAATATTTTCCAAATACAAATTATATATATATATATATGTGTGTGTCTTCAATCGAGGAAAAAATTGTTACAAGGTTTCCACTTGGTTAAGGACAAAGCCTATGCTACAACATTATATCTTGCAGGCCACTTTGTTCATCAAGCATGAAGAGAAATCGATGAAAACATATGGCAACAATAAATCAATATCTTAATGGAATTAAAGAAACACTTACTTGGTACTACAAGATGTACCAACTGCTCTCCTTGTTTAATATTTTGGTCCACAACATCTTAGTTTATTAAATTAGATTCTAGAATAGAATAATGTATATTAGTGTAGAATTTCTAGTTTTCTCTTGGTCACTCTATATATAGGGCATAGTCAATGTAATCTATATGAAATTATACAAATTTCATATGTATTCACCTATTAAAAAATTTCTTCCCACATGAATGTCCTTGTTGCATACGAAATCCACCCTTGGGTGAGCTAGTGTTTGACTAACTGAAAGTTAAGAGTAGTTATGAAGCATTCCCATATTTTCTGAATGAAGGGTAAAATATTTTTGAGCAATATGACCCTGAATTTAGGGTTCATTATCTAACATAGAAAATTGAGTCAGTATTTCCAAAACCATTTGATCAAAGGAGAGGAGAAAAGAGTTAATATTTCTTTACCATCTCCTTAACTGCAAAATTTAGCCCTACTTGTTTGGTTTCCATTTTTTTTGTATGGAAGAAGGTATATAGATTAAAGGAAATGAAATCATGAAAGACAATGTTTTTAATAGTGGGCTAATGTGTTCCATCATTGGTACTAGACATTCCGTAAATATGGAACAAGGTAATTATCATTAATGAACTTGTTCAACCTAATAGGTTAGATATATATCTTCCTTTTTTAATGAATGCACAATGTTACATTCACAGTATAATTAGAATACCAAATGACGCTAACTACCATGGATAATAAACTAATCTCTCCTCAAAGTACAAGCGATGTAGTGTTATTAAATACTTAATGCGATATATGATGCAGTTAAGTGTATTGTATATAAAATATTATGTTGAATTAGAAAAACAGATGTTATTTTCATTCAATAAAGATGTACATAGAATGAAACTAGACCTTTTATCAAAATGCCTTATCAGTGCAGTCTCACATAAATTTTCATTAAGAAACCAAGTTCCTATCAAGAATCAAATCAGAAATGAAATGGGTTTTTCTATGCAATATAACAAAATTTAAGAATATAGCTAATGTGTAGATATGTAAACCTCAAAATAAATGTTATGGTTAAGATAAATTTGCAAATATTTAACTAATGTATGTTCCAGGGTTTTGGATATGTATCATACATCCCTGTATTCTTGCTAGAACATGAAAACAAAGAAAACATTTTCAAACTATAGAGGCTAACATATATGATCTGAGAGCATATACAACAATTCATTTCTGATAAGATTCTCCTCAAATAAAAAAGAAATTGCCTTTTGAATATGAATATATAATCTCATGTAAATTTAATAGCTCAAATCCATTTTCAAATCATGGTCAGATTCTTAACTACATTTTCTAAGGACGTAGTCTAGCAAGTCAATATTTTGGTCTTCTTAACTCGAATATAGCGACCTAATTCTTGGTGAGATTGAAATGTTCCGTCAATTAAATTATATCCTTTAATGCATAAATTGATTCATCCCCATAGAAAACTCGTGGCACTCTTGGACTGTGTAGATTCAACAACCTAAAAATATAATTTTCCCAATTACTGATCAAATGTTAGGAAACATCTACAGGAAAATTTTCCCAGAAAAGGGCCAAAAAGTCACCTTGTTAGACTAATTATTTTCTCATTATCCTTGACAAAATAAGAACAAATGCATTTCAAATTAAAGAGAAACAAGATTTATTTATTGGCATCCAATCCTTTTCATCATCAACTTCATTGTGAGGCTTCTCATTAAAAAGTGTACATGGAAAATGTTTTCATGCAAGGAAAAACATATTAATATATCTTGAATTTTTTTTCAAATGAACATCTGAAAATTGTACCAAATAAACTACATTTCTCAACCACTTCTGATAAAAGGTCCACTAAAAATCATATAACTAGAAAATCCACTAATATTTTTAAAAAGGTCCACTAATATTTTTGAAAGTGGATAGTAATATGATTTTTAGTGGACCTTTTTAGAAATCCACTTTCAAAAATCCATATTTAACAATCCACATTTTCATAACATTTCTAAGGCAGTTATCATGTTCTTCGGTCATATGAAGAAGCCTTTAAGCTCCAAGACAAAATTCAATTTCACCTTATACAATGTTTACTTTGACAAAAGAAAATTTTAATAATTCTAAGAGGAAATCAATATGAATCTAAGATTATTCGTGATAAAAGTGTTATGACATATGAATAATGGCCACAAATTCAATCATATTACAAACAAACAAGGGTTTCAGACTAATGGAAGAAAGGTGAAAAACATATTAAACCTAAATATAATTAATGTTATCTCACCTCAACTTTGACATATAGAACATTAAGTAAAGATATTTGCAGAAATGAAAAAAATTAGGAGGGAATTATTCCAACATTAAGAGACCAAAA
This sequence comes from Pinus albicaulis, assembly GCA_034641835.2. Classification (NCBI taxonomy): domain Eukaryota; kingdom Viridiplantae; phylum Streptophyta; class Pinopsida; order Pinales; family Pinaceae; genus Pinus; species Pinus albicaulis. Next base: position 3,707 of record JAXQQM020068577.1, read on the forward strand.
TGAGCATCCAATATATTTTAGGGTTGTTGGTTGGTTTATCCAGTGCAATAAACAACCTTCATTCAACATTCCCTAAAAATAATTTACCGTGCCTTCCCCTTCCCTGAGGATTCACCATAGCATCCCCCATACCATGCCTATCAATACTTTTCTCTACCAAACACTTCGTTGATGTCTCTCCAAATTTCAAAAAAAGCCATGATTAATTTTAACCACAAGAGGAGGATCAATGATTTGGTCAAGAATTCCTCTTTTTTTCCAATTCATTTCCCACTCTGTAATGTGGACTTGCACTCATGGAAGAGAAGGATTTATTATAATCGTTTCACAAAAAACATCCATGAGAAAAAAACGATATGAATAGAAGCCAACCTTCTTAGTGAGTTACTTCATTAGGAAATAATCAATATCGAGGTATCCAAAACTTCATTTCACTGCGGTACTCACATGTGTTTGGTCTAGTGTAGGTCTATTTTTTGACATAGAAAAATCTGCCACCTTAGAAAGAAGGTTCTCACCAGCAAAATATTTGTAGAAAAAATAAGTTGTAGAAAAGGGAAAAGTTGAGACAAAATTGTTATTTTGTATAAAAATAATGCCTTAAAAAAATTTATTATGTAGTAGTGATTTTTTGTTGGCATATATAATCATGTAGACGTATACTGGCGCATGGAACTAGCAACGAGGAAGGACACCAAAATTTTAGCAGTAAGCTGAAGGAAGTGCCATCCTTCATCTATGTTGATAATGTTTTGGATAAAGATTAGCTTCGACAACTTTTTACACTTAACATGGATGAAGTAAAGAATTTAAGGTTGCTTTTGAGTGCACATGAAATAAATGTGGGTAGAGTATGCCAAATGGGTGTGCCTCCCAAAAAGTATTGTATGAGAGGAATCTCTCTTGTGGTAGCAAAGAGACTATTAGAAGAGCAGATGCTTGGTGAGATGCAAGGAAAATCAAGTTCTCAACTCCATCACATAATATAAAAATGTTGTGGAATTCAATTAATGTTAAACATGGTAGCAAATGAGTTCTCTTTTTCCAAAGGGAAACAATAAATTTGTGATGTGATATAAATACACAAATTGGAGAGTGAACAATTAGGGAAAAGCTGGAGTCTTACTTCTTCTCATTCAACAAGTTTCCCGGAGTGACAAGGTCCATTCTTTGACACTTGTTCATTTTTTGTAGTTTATTGGGAGTGGGATATGGTAGCAAATATCATGGAAAGTTATGTTCTAGATAGACTACAAGGTAGATGACTTATTACTAAAGGCAAAAATGGGATTAGTCTATGTTGTACATGTACATGATGTCATTTTGGATATCATTCAAAGGAGAATGGATAGAGTGAGATTCAACTTCATTGAAACAATAGAAATTTTGTGTGTTTTAGGAAATGAGGATGAAGAGGTATCAAATTTAAGATCTTGATCCATTTATGTCTTATTCCATGTCTATGTTGTGAATAACCATGGTGTGATACAAAGGAGGGAATTCGTATTCACTAACTGAAAATGACAGTATTGAGTGTATCAATTATGCTTTGTGCACTTAAAAGAGCGATTCATTGAAAAAAGAAGTTATTGGATTATATTTTATTGAAAATTCTTGTATTTGGAAAATTAAAACCAAACGTAGTATATGAACATTGAAAATATTTTTTTTTTCTTAAAGGTTGTAGTTCTAATTCTACATCAACCTTTCACAAGTGAAACAATAGAGATATTTGATTTATAAACCTACCAAGTATTTGAATCAACTCAACAAGGCAAGTATACTTCAAATATTTAGTTCCATTTTCCTTCATTGTTCTTTTTTATTTATTTTCAAAATATAACATTAATGATTTGAATATCGTTTTCACATACGATTTGAGTATACAAAAGGAACAATTAATCCCATAAATATAATAAGTTGTAAAACTCTATAAATGTCTTCATATTTACAAATCACAAGATCTCACAGTAGAAAATAGTAAACAACATCAAACAATGAATGTAGGTACTAAATCTCTCATCTCATTTCTAAAGTAAGAATGTATTGTTCTAGCTACATTATGGGATAGGCATCCACAAAATTTATTTTTATTTCCATGCTTATTATTGGGCCGAGAGAAATATTCTATATGACCCCGATGTGTAAGTATGTTGGAAGCCAAAAAAAAAACTATTTTTTTGAAATAAAATATGAATAATGTCGGCTTACATAACCATATAAATAAACAATTAAAAATAATTTTAAAATATGAATAGTTTTACGAACACTCAAAAAAGAGATATGGTAAATAAATAAAAATATAAATAAACTAGAGGTATGGTAAATAATTATAAATATAAATAAACTAGGGGTATGGTAAATAAATAAAATCTATTTTATATTTACTCCATAAAGCTCTTTATGTTTACAAAAACTTAAAAAGAATTTTTATTTAGGTGAAACCTATGGGACAAATACCATGGGACAAATTATTATTAATACCATGGGCCAAATACCATATTTATAAAATAGGTATAAAAATGGAAGGTAAATAAATAAAAATATATCAAATATGAGTAGAAATCTACATCTGATTATATTTGAAGCCTATGGACCTAATACCATGGACCAAATTAATAATAATACCATGCGAAAAAAAACATTATTAACCCTAACATTAATAATAAAATATTAATATTGTTATTATTATTATTATTAATAAATCTAATATTGATATTAAAGTATTATAATATAATAATTATTAAATATAATAGCTTTATATTAATACAATATTATATATATATAAACTCTAGATATATATGGGAGGGAATAACAACGACATATGATGGAGGTGGAGAAATAGAGGGAGTGAGAAGGGAGAGGAGGAATGAAGAGGGAGAGAAGTGAGAGAGGTAGAGAAGGGTAAGAGAGGGATAGGGAGACATAAATATGGAGGTGGGAGAGAGAGATAAGGAGAGAGGGAGGGAGAAGGAGAGAGGATTGGAGGGGGGGGAGAGAGAGAGAGAGGGAGAGAGGAGAAGAGAGAGGGAGATAGGAGAGAAAGGGAGAGAGGAGAAGAGAGAGGGAGGTAGGATAGAAAGGGAGAGAGGAAGGATGAGAAGAAGATAGAGTGAGGGATAGAGAGACTAAGTTGGAGGGGGGGAGAAGAAGAAAGACATGGAGAGTGAGAAGTGGAGAGAGAGGGAGTGACAAGGGAGAGATGGAGAGAGAGTATGTATTTTTAGGGTTGAGATAAAGATACATAGGAGTGATGGAGACAAGGGGGGAGAGAAAGATAGAGAAGAATAAAGGGAGGGATATAGTAACATAGTTGGAGACTGAGATAAAGTGATGGGGGAAGAGAGAGGATTTGAGGGCAGAGAGAGGGGGGGTGAAGATAGAGGGAGGGAGGTGATAAAGGGAGAGAGAGGAAGAGACTGATGGGGGAATATAGAGTATTGTAGTGGAGAGAGAGAGAGAGAGAGAGAGAGAGAGATGGGAGAAGAGAGAGGGAGGTAGGAGAGAAAGGAAAAGAGAGGGGACTTGAGAGATAGGAGGAGAGAGAGAGGAACAGAGAGATGGATTTGTAGGGGGAGAGGGGGAGGGATAGAGAGATGGAGCTGAATGGGGAGAGAAAGAGGGATAGAGAGATGGAGTTGGAGGGGGGGAGAGGGATGGATAGAGATATGGAATTGTATCGGGAAAGAGGGAGGGAAGAAGAAAGACATAGAGAGTAACAAGTGGAGAGAGAGATGGAGTGACAAGGGAGAGATGGAGAGAGAGTGTGTATGTTTGGGGTGAGATAAAGAGACAAATAAGAAGAGATTGAGAGAATGGGGGGGGAGAATGAGAGAGAGGTATATACTAACAAAGTTAGAAGGTGAATAGAGAGAGAGAGAGAGAGAGAGAGAGGTGAGAGAGAAAGGAAGAGAAAGAGTGGAGAGAGGTAGGGAAAGAGATATGGAGATGCAGGGGGAGAGAGAGGGAGGCAAGAAGAAATATATAGAGAGTAAAATTTGGAGAGAGAGAGAGAGAGATAGAGAGAAGGAGTGATAAGGAATATGGAGGGAGAACGAGAGAGGATAGTAGGAGGGAAGAGATATAGAAGCGGTGGAGAGGGAGGGAAGTGGAAGAGAGAGAGAGGGAGTGAGAGGAGGAAGGAGTGATAGATAGATAGGTTGGAGAAAGAGAGTGTATGTTTTAGGGTTGACATAGAGAGACAAGGAAAATAGAGATATAGATAAAAGGTGAAGAGAAAGAAGAGATAAATGGAGACAGGGAGGGAGGGACAAGGAGATTGAAAAATATGGAGTGAGTGTCTGTGTGTTTTTGGGGGTGAGATAGAGAGACAAAGAAGGAAATATGGAGGGACATATAGATATATATATTGAGGGGGAGAGAGGGGGAAAAATATTTCTTACTGATAGATGCACTGATTTCAGTGTAGATGGTGATTTCTAATCCTATTTTATTGCTTTCACTAAATGCATTGGTTTAAGTGTAGATGGTGATTTCTAATCCTATTTGATTGCTTGCACTAGATGCATTGATTTTAGTGTATATGTTGGTTTCTAATCCTATCTTATTACTTGCACTAGATGCATTGATTTGAGTTTAGATGTTGATTTAAAATCCTATTTGATTACTTGCATTAGATGCATTGATTTCAATGTATATGTTGATTTCTGATTTGATGTAATTGGATGTATGATGGTACATTAGATTTAAAGTCATTGGATTAATAGTGTGCATTGATTTCAGTGTAAGAACAAAAAATTATTGAAAATGAAGAACAATTTTTGTGTTATAGTAATTAAACGTAATAATATTGGAGAGCAAGAGAGAAAAGGTATGATGTTTACTACAACAGCTCAAGCTAAATATTTAAATGGTTTATGATTTATGATTTCTACTGTATTTTTCATATAATTGATATGGAAAGATCCCAAAACTAACAAGGGTGACAATAAGAATAGTAGAAAAAAATAGTTTGAGATTGATCACAATGAAGGCTATTTTTAATTGACTACATTCTTATTATTCCCATTTTCTATTATTCAATATTATTACATATTATTACATTGTGATTTTGCATTCAAAAAATTTATTTCATCATTTTTTATCATTAAAGATATTTTACAATATTTATCCTCTCAACAAATTGAGGTAACTAAGAAAATTTAAAATCAAAATGACTCGATAAATCTCAAACATATTTCGCATATTTAAAATGATTATTTTAATATTAGATGTATTTACATTTTATTGATAAAATTAATCATATGTTCTTCATATTATAGATAGATTTTCCTTGGTGACACATGATTGAAACCAACCTAGATCCATCTTAACTATGGATCTATCAAGCGCCAAGAGGGATCAAATCTCTCGAGGTGCAAACTTTCACCAGTTTTGTACTCCAAGAGGTTTGCAGAGATTTGATCCCTCTCGGCTGACAACAGTCTGTAGTTAAGATGGATCCTAAGCTGTGTTATAATAGAAATCATGTAGCATATCAAGACATAACCGAATAAAAAATTCCCATGTAGAAATAAGACTCCAAGTCTGAGGGATACACAACTACTTGATGTAGGAACCCAAAGACATTTGAAGCAAGGGGAAATTTTCTATAATAATCCCATGCGAAGAAGATTCCAGTGATAGATCATGTCATTCCCTGGGAAAAAAACGGAGTCTGGAGGAAAATCGAAGTCTCATACAAAAGTCGGACCCCACCAAGAATTGTCTTTAACTACGAAAAAAATTCCTAAAGATAATGCCAGCCCTAAGGCTGGTTGTGGAGAACCAGTCCCAAACCTGGCGTTGTGATAAATTCATAATTTAGGCGTTTAAATTAGAATTTGCAAGGAACCATAGCTCCAAACTGTTTGATATGCAAAATTTCTTTAGGCAGTTCTAGTCATCAGTAATTGAATAGTTGTCCATTGGATATATTTTGTTGGGCTAGAATTCGTGATTGGATTATTGGTGCTAATGAACAATGGTATTATTGATTGAATAAAAAATGGCCTTGTGATTGAATTGAATGGTGATATGATGTGATTGTAAATTATGCAGTGATATTATTATGGTACATGTTATATTGCACTACTAAATGTATATGTCTTCTATCAAATAAGTAGCTGAATTTTTTGAAAACCCTTGTTATGAAACCCCAAGGCACAGGGAAAAAAATAAATAAATAAATCAAATAAATATAAAATATAAAATATAAATAAAATAAATAAATTAATTAATTAATTAATTAATTAATTAGAATAAAAAAATAAAAATAAAAATAAAAAATACTAGAGATCTCTAGAGGACAAGGAAAGTATAATGGTAAGAGAACATGATTAGGGGGATGTGGGAGCAAAAAAGTGAACCCAAAATAGATTTAATTAACAATGAATTAATGTAATTTCAAAGAACATGAATGAGAATGGGTAAAAAATAAAATGGGTTTCGCATGGTAACATTTCAGCACCATAATCTAAAGTCATAGAACAAGAATGGGAATGGGTATAGAATGAAAAGGGGTTTCCTGGCTAGGTTTCTGGTGGCATTTCAAAATTATAATCAAAGCAATTGGGGACCTCATTGAACTAGGTTTGTAAAGAACATAACAAAATCCAAGTAATCACTTACAATAATGGGTCTTTGCAGTAACTGTGCAATTCCAGCTCTCGTTGAACATCTCCAACACCTTGTTCTATTTGGCCTCCTCATTCAAACCTTTGACCTCGTCACTGCTCTCTTGCTACTAAAAGGATCCTTTGGTCGTCAACTCATGCCTCTTCCTAGCCTTCTCATCGTTACTCAGATTCAAGTCTGCCTGGATTTCCTTGCGATCGGTTATCCTGAGTGTGGAGAGAAAAATCAGGAAAAAACCACTCTACAATAGGGCATTGAAACCCCAAATCTTCTCATCCTTAGCTCATATTTAGGTTCGCTTCGATATCCTTGCGAAATCTTCTCATGCTCGCTCAGATTCAGGTTTGCTTGTATCACCTTGCCAATGGTCACCCTAAGTGGGGAGAGAAAATTGGAGACAGAACCACTTTGCAACAGGGCATTGAAACCATAAATCAATTGATGAAAAATAATTTATAATATTTTTACCAAATTAAAAATTAGTGAAATAATAATTTAATATTCTTAAATAAGCATTTGAGACCAAATGATAATTTTAAGACTAAAATATACTTTTGTCTTAAATAAATGGCTTAAACACCCTTATCGTGTAGTAGTTCTCTTTTGAGGAAGATGAAAGTTCTTTGGTAATTTCATCCAACACTTCCATTATATTAGCTATAGGAGAAAAGTTTGGTAAAGTTTCTAGCACATACCGATCAGGAAAAGTAAATTAACAAATCACCGATGTCTCAATGAAGATGTAAGGAAGCTCAATTATGACCTATTAAAACAATCATAATATATTACACATGTAAACGGGAACTTTATCCAATTATAATAATGGAATAAGTGAAAAAAATTCATATAAATAGAAATAGAATTGTACAATTTCCATATTCTAGCTTCATGGTGTTAATATAATGGAATTTAGGTAGAAACTTTCAAGACCTTCGAAACCTAAGAAAGGAACATCTTGTAACCACCCTCCTCCCACATTTACCCAAGTTAACTGGTCCACTAAGGTAAACATGTGACAAGAGGATACTATGATGTGATTCAACATCCCATGTACATTAAAGGAAGTGGAACTGACATAACGAAACCAAATTGACCTTCCACATATGCTACAAAACCTCCAGGAGCCAACCAACCCTTCCAGGTGATCAACCCTTGATACCACTTGACAATTTACTAATATGGACCAACAACTTCTCCCATGAAAATCCATGCATTTGACTAAAGCCTTCCAGTCACTCCCACAACAAGTCATTCCAATGACTGTGGAATTTTTCAGGTAGTTTTGTGTGAGCAACCCCAAATTTTGAGCCACTTTTTTAGGGCTAGGTCTCATGCCACTTCCAAGAACTTCATTAAAATTTTAGAAATGAGTAATAATAATGGAACAAAGCTACTAATGTAATTACTGATGCAAGTACATGATTTAACCCCTACTAGCCATGACAGAAATTTCGTCAAACATGTCACAAATATTCAATCTACAACTCATAACAACAAATCTTACCATAGGGGTCACATACTTATCTGAGAATCGATAAGAAGCATTGATGCCTCGTCATAATAGATGCATTATCATCTGCTAGGTCATATATTCATTTTTCATTCAATTGCTAATCAAAACATGACGAGAGACATACATCAAGTCTATCATAAAACATACTCATAACCATCACATAACCAACATCAATAACAACTATTTAATTTCCATAAAACCACACATGAGAAAGTATATTTACCCATCAAATACAAGTGTAAAATAGCTCTTATTAACATATGTAAAATGAAACCAGGTCTGGGACTTCCACGTACCACCCGACCATAAAATAGTCTGAACCAAATATTTATTTCAGCCACTCGCCCTCGTGCTATATTCTGACCATGAATGTGGGATATCATTGAGTAAACCAAAAAAAAACCAGGGCTTCGGTAGGCCAACCACCTCAATCCTAAACTAGTGATGCCACATGATGGTCGGACATCACTAACCGTTACCAGATTGGTCTCTACCCAAGTTGTCTAGGGCTCTAGAGCGTTTTTTCCAACTAGGGCTTCCAGGACTAGTAACTCAACCCACAACCACTTTTGGCCTTCTAGAGAATTTTCCCAACCAGGGATTCCAGGACTAGTAACTCAACCCACCAAGGGCTTCCAAAGAATTTTTCCAACCAAGGCTTCTAGGACTAGTATCTCAACCCAAGCTGTTATAGGGGTTCCAAAGAATTTTTGCAACCAAGGCTTCTAGGAACTAATACTCAACCCACAACCAAAGCAACATGAGAACCAACTAGAAAAAAAACTAAAACCCACAACAACATGGCAAGGCTAGGAAAAACCAATGTTAATCCAAGAGATATGCCATGCCAATGACAGGTCATAACGAAGAAACCAAATGCATATTCCATGCATGCAAAAACTAGCAAGTAAATCATACACGAAACTCAATACTTGCAAGAAAAACCCGGTGTAGTTGTTGATCCTGATGTCCTCTTGCACTTTCTTTCTCTTCCTTTCCTTTATTTCTCCAGATTCAAAGTATGATATAATCCTCCAAGAATGATCCAAGAAAAAACTAAGTTTCCAAGAGCATGAGAGAGAGAGAATAGAGAGAGAGCTCCAAAACGGGACTGACAAAAATCCATGAACTTATCCTCAAAAGCCTTTTTTTTATGAGACCTATAATTTCATAATTTTTCCATTATTTTCCTTCATTTTTCGACCTTTCACCTTCCCTTTCTCCTATTTTCCATTATTTTCATATATAAATGCCAATAAATTCCACTTTGCCTTTCGAAAGCCTTTGCCATTTCCTTTTCCAATTTCCATAGCCATTAATTAATCACAAGTAATCCCCATCACTATGTCTTTTCACAACATTCAACGTAGAGTACATGTCCCATGACCATGGCTATTGTTTTACCTTTATTTACTTTATCATATGGAATTTTAACCAGGATTCTTACACATCCAAAAATCCCAACAATGTCCTTAGAATCATGTAATACTAATATGAGCTAGCAAGAAAGTGTAAGCATATTAACCCAAGGATTTGAAACCCAAAGTTTAATTTTGGGTGGGAAATGCTATAGGCCCATACCATGCTTAGCCAATCTTTGGCACATGGAAAATTTGAATGTCTAGAATAAAATGAAATAATGATATAGGACTAATCTAAGAAAAAGCATGGGGAAATGTAGAGTAAATTCTTGCACCCCTTTCTATGTAGAACACAATTCTTTCTACTGTTACCTAAGGCTGCTCATTTTAAAGTTGTTGGCTCCTAAAAGTATAACTACTCCATACAAAAGCCTAACAATGATAAAGAGATCATTTCTCTTGCCCCAGATGTGCAGTTGATATCGATCTTTTTTATTTCAAATATGCACACAAAATTGCATATAAGAGAGCATATAACCATGAAATAACATCACATGAAATACATATAAATGAAATGAAACCATGAGAAGCAATACACCATAGATTCGTAACTGATTTCACTCAGTGTAGGCTACATCCCCAGGATTTTCTCAAAGTGGGGAGGTTGATTTCATTACTCTTAATCAAAAATCAAATTACATGCATGTACAAAAATACACCCTATACCTCCACTTATAGGGATGGCCTGAAAATGCACACCTATCCTAAAGAAATGGATTGCATTGTTGAATTCCTGGCACGAAATCATGAAAAATCAACCTTTGAGGTAATCTAAAGATTCCTACAAGATTCTGCAAATGGAAGATTCTTTGGAATATTCCTCTCTCGATATTCATGCCTGAAAGTTCTGCTCTCAGTTTCCAACACGTCATGGTTCCACTCTGGCTCACAGTTTCACGACCTCCCCTCCCTCATGGTTCCTCTCAGCCTCTTCATGTGCTCTCCCCATGCAAATGAGAAAATGGGTTTTAATATGTTTTGATGGGTATATTAACCAAGGTTGAAATGTTCGCGCATTGGTTGGCTTGCTATTGTTAGGTGTTAATGGTTGGGGAGGTTTTAAGGTTAAATCTTATGGGCCTTGGACCCTCTCTATTTTTGTTATCAAAACAATATCCAATATATTATACCCTCCATATAGTTAAAATAAACCAACCTAATGTTTTTCTCCGCTCATTGGTTTTTTTACTATAACCATTTTTTTGTTTTATATATATATAAAAAAATCTTGTTATTTTATATGGTTATTATAACCAATTTAATATTTTTAAATAATATTGTTATTTTTTTTTCTTTTTTTATATATTTTTGTTTTGGGATTTAATATTATTACTTGTCTTCTCTATAAGGGAAAGGAGCCAATGATGCAGTGCCATGTGTCAATGGCTTATGGGATTCCATGTGGGTCCCACTTGCTGACTAGGATTCCATGTGCCACACTATGGGCCCCTCTTTTTTCTTTTCTTGTCAAAATTTACACTGCAATAAGTTTCTCATATAGACTCAGATTTAGGCATCATTTGCATCGTCAAAAATCTCTTATCGATATCTATGAATTGGTTCTAGTTTCGCTGCATTTTGAAGACTTTTATTTTTTGAGTCTTCTTTGATCACTGAGTGTATATGGAGCCAACTGGATCATTCCTCTCCACATAATTTTCAACATAATTTTCATTCGATGTGTTCCATTGTTTTCACAGCAAGTCTCCTAACAGGCCAAACTTCCTTCTCCTTCACCTTTCTTCTTCAAAGCCATAAGTGCTAAACCTACACTTGCATCCTCAGAAAACCTATAATACAATATTTTCAAACTACATGTTCAATTACATGACCAATAATGAAAAAATCATTCCCATACTTTCCAATAGTTTATAACACACACTTTTTGTTCAAGTGTGCATCATAATAGAAACCAATACCCTAGCTATCAAAAAAAGATAAAAAATATCATCGTTGATTTAATAAGCGATGGAAAACACATCATCACTTTTTGAATTATATTGCAACACATGATTTGAAAAAGGTGGCCATGAAAAGCTATTATATCTAGTAAAACCATCTCTCACTAATCAAAGTGAATGGGTCATCTCTGCGTGGCAGACTCACTTGTTGAATATTTTCAACAACTGGTTTCTTCATAGGTGCTTTCTGCGCATGGAGTGTGTAACCTATAGCTCTCTGGTGTCCATCATCATTGCAGTAATTACAATGATTATTTCTCCTCCAAAATTTCTAGATCATCATGGAAGGCTTATTCCTGGTGCACCTCTGATAAGTTCATGTAGAATCCTCACTATCACTAGAAGGTGATAAAGTGTTCTCATCATCCATCATTGGTTGGTCACTGGTTGTCTTGGAGCATTCTCCAACCTCGTTTCTGACATACCTAAGTCTCGAATAATAAGGTAATTCCTCAACTTTGATGGGATTCAAAATTCCTTGCCCATTAATGTCGAGGCCCTTTCCTTGATATCCCATGTTCTTCAACAATTTTGATCTAATTCCTATAGTATGTTTCTCAAAAGCAACGAAATAATCATCATAAAAAGAGCATGAACTTGAAGAATTACTTTTTTACCTCTGGCTTGTTATGTTGCAACTTTTCCAAGGCCTGCTCCTTGGTTTGTAACTAATGTTGCAACCTTTGTTTTTCCTCTTCTGCTCCTTGTAGGAGTCTTATTAGTTCAAAATTCTCTTCTTTTATTCTTTGGTTGATCTATTCAAGCTCTTAGAGATATTCGGAATTTGATGCCCTCATTTTTGGTACAACATGTGCTGAAATCCTTGTCTCATTGCCTAAATCAAAGCCAATGTCAATAGGTCCATATTATGCGATTCCATGTGTTGTAATATTCATCTCATCACCTGAGTCGATCACAGGTAAATTTTCCCAACACTTGAAAATCGTGCATTTGTGATCTTCTTATCATCCTCCGATTCAGATTGTTGGTCTTGTTGCATAGTTGCAACTATATTATGCTTGTATTTTCTTTCCTTCCTCTTAGGCCTAAATTCTAGATGGAGTTTCCAAAAATTCTCCTAATCAAGCCCTTCTTTCTCACAATGAGTACAATAGGGATATTTTTCTCTTCTCTTAGTTGATGTTGGCCTCTTTGGGCAGTCATCTTGTTCATGATTGTCCTTGCTTTCAATATGTACAACCTTCACACTAGCTTCATCCATAGTTTTAGGTTCAAATAATGACAATGAATGATGAAAATAACTGTGCAAGGAGCCAATATATTTCATTAATGTCTCAGGGGTGTCTAGTGGAACATTCAATGCTAATGCTTGTTTCCTAAACTACATTTACATTGTTTCAAATGTTGACATTCCATCATGACCTTATTTCTATACCCCAATGGGTAAAATTATCCCCTTAACGTAGAGATGAACTCATACAAAGATGAAATAATTATATGACTATTATTACCACCTTTCTGCATCTTTCCTTCCCAATAGATTAGAACAGTGCTAGTCAATTGAACGGATGCTAGTTGGACCTTGGATTCATCCTATTTTATTCTTTGTATGTGGAAATATACCTCAACCTGCGTGATCAAGTTGCCTAGCTTTCCTACATTAGATTCTCCACTAAACACAGGTAAATCAAATTTGACATCTAGCTTGAAAAATGGATTTTTATGAGTTCTTCTACCTCTAGAATGAGGAGAATAGGATGAAAAATAAATTTCACTAAAATATGGAGAGGGAGGTTCATGAGGCTCTTTTCCTCCTCCTTCATGGTTTACCAAGGCATGATCATCAACTTCTTTCTTCTCTGGCTTGATTTTCTTCTCATATTTTGTAAATAACATGTCAACTTTCTCTGCCATGGTGAAGAAGATCTTGTGATAATTTCTCTCTTCCTCCACTTGAGCCTCTTCGTCTGCAATTTTCCTTCTTCATGTTGCATTTCCCACTTTTGGATCAAAGAACATATTTTTTCCTTCACCTCTTTGGAGCTTGCCCCTGGTTATCATACACTTGAAATTCACATCAACAGAAACCCTCTCAAATACCAAAATTTATTAGGATCCTTTTACTTCAAAGATGTATACAAATTGCATATAAAGAGGTGGCATGCAACATTTTATGTGATGATATGGATAGGTGACTTGTTTTTTTATGCAAAAGCACCTCCCACTCAATTAAAACAAATTAAGGATCTTGCTTATACATGTATGTGCGGAATTGAATTCTTGATTCATGTGTATGTGTTTTAACTGGTTTAAGACTTTATGTGTGAGAAATTAAAAATTTGTTTAAGCTGATTAAAATCATGTACAACAACCATAAATTGAAAATTAACCAACAACACATAACAACAAACATAATAAAGGAGTTCACCCTCAACACTTGGGCTTCGTCTCCTTGAGCCTCTATCAATGGACTTGGCTCTTTGGGATTAAGATGGTCAATTTATTTTACAAGATGATGCTCAACTCCAATGGTTGTTTGGACTGTACCAATGGGTTTAGAATACCAAAATACCCCTGGATTGACTGCTCAATCTTTGGAAATGGACCTAGGCTCCCTTGGGATTGACCTCTTCTGTCGGTGTCCTTGAGCTTCCCTGAGCTTCTCTGTCACACAAAATCTCCTAGAATTCCTCTTATTCTCATGAAACATGTTCTATTGTCTCTAGCACATATCAATAATCTAAAATAGGTTGTTCATTCGCTCAGAATGACCTCAGGCTCCTCGTTCTATGCCTCCAACACCTGGTGGCACTAGGCTCCCTGAAACTTCCCTGTGGCTTCTTTGGCTCTAAAATTCTCCAAATGGCTCTGAGCCATAAGTGGATTCAAATGTTCAGATAGTCATAAATGACTATTGGTCTCCTAAATCTTGTTAGAAAATTATATATTCCCGAGCAATGCAACACATAAAATATACGAGAAAAACAGCTTACAAACACATAAAACCGGAAGACCACAGATATCAGTGTTCTTGGTTCTGATAATCCCCTACAAATACTTGGTCCTTCCTTTCTATTATCCAGCAAAATGAAGAGACAAAACCTACAACAAATCCGTTGTAATATCCTCTATTCGCTCTCACAGTCTCCCTATCTATTTCCCGCTCAGAGAATACCCATATAATACACAGCCGCAATACAATACCCTCATACAAAGAGAGGGGTTGCCTTCTAGGGAAAAAAACCCTAAACTAAACATAACTTCTACCGTCAGATCATCCACCTAATGAACGGCCCAGATTGACTAGAAATTACTATACTTTTACAAGGCAATTTTACATCTATTTTTTACCTTAAGGAAGTATTTGCCCTAACCCCCTCACATGGACCCCCTTGACAGCGTTTAATTATAGGTGGCATTTTTGCCACAAGTAAGAACATGGTTCCAATGTTTGGTAAAATAAACAAGATAATCAGGCTCCACACCCAACAATCTCCCACTTGGAGACTGATTATAGCAACTCCACCACTGCTTCATTTGCTGGACAATGACTCCTCCTTGGACCTGGATGTTTCTCATATTCATCATTATCCTTGAAGACCAACTGAAACTGAGCATAATCTCAGTTTCTCCCTGGTTACAACTTTTGTTAGCATATCTGCAGGATTCTGGCTAGTGTGTATCTTTTCCAGCTTCAACTATCCATCTTCCAATATTGACCGTATGAAATGGTACTTGAGCTGTATGTGTTTAGTCCTGGAATCGGGATAATTTTAAGGATGGAAAATTATCTTGAACTTTAAAAAATAGGCGAATCTCACTATTCCCTAATATGCAAACTATAAAAATTTTATTGATGTATTTGTAAAATTATTCAAATTTATAATGATATTATATATATTATCTATATAATGTTGGCGATTTTTAATGTAAAATAATTTTATATTGTAAAATTTGGGCGAATTAGTTTTATAAAAAAATGGAAATTGGCGAATCTTTTCTTTGGAAAAAGCATGGAAAATTAGCCCACCTACGAATATTAGCCCCTAAAATTTTCCATGATTAGATGAAATGCTGAGTTAGTTGCAAGATGAATGGCACTTTGGCTATCACTGTATAATGTACCCATATCATGCTTCTTACCCAATTCATCCATAAACCTTTGTAACCAAATCATTTCTTTACTAGCCTCTGTAGCAGCAACATACTCTGCTTCTGTTGTTGAAAGTGAAACAACACTTTGGATTTTTGAAACCCAACTGACAGCTGTTCCACCTACAGTAAATACATATCCTGTAGTGCTCCTCCTGTTATCTTTGTCACCTGCCATATCTGCATCAACATATCCCTGTAGAGCAATGTTTGAACCACCAAAGCATAATACTTGATTTGTGGTACCTCTCAAATATCTGAGAATCCATTTTACTGCCATCCAATGTTCTTTTCCTGGATTATTCATGTACCTGCTTACAACTCCCACTACATGTGCAATATTAGGCCTTGTGCAGACCATTGCATACATTAAGCTTCCAACTGCAGATGCATATGGAACTTTAGACATATAATCCATGTCTTCTTGGGTCTTTGGGCACATCTCCTTACTAAGTTTGAAATGGCTAGCAAAAGGTGTACTAACTGGTTTTGCATTGTGCATATTAAATATTTTCAACACCTTTTCTATGTACTCATACTGAGACAATGTTAATTTGTGATTTTTCCTGTCTCTAGTTATCCTCATACCAAGGATTTGTTTTGCAGCTCCCAAATCCTTCATTGCAAATGAATTTGCCAATTTTCTTTTGAGCAGAAGATCTTTCTGCCGAGTTAGACCCGGAAACCCTTAGTTAAATTGAGAGGGGGGGGTGAATCAGTTTAACACATTCATGGTTTTTCAAAACCTTTCTTCTAAATTAATTTACACTTTTTATACTCTTCACTACATCATTTTGTGATCAGCTTAATATACAATGGAACAACAATCATAATAAATGAGCAACAGGTATTAAGCAGAATAAAAACAGAGTATCAACACACAATCATCATGCATATAGACAACAGGTATACGTGGAAACCCATAAAGGGAGAAAACCACATCTTATTATTGTTACAATGCAAATGCAAGCTCCAACTCCCTCTCACCACTGATTTTCTATAGGCACCTACCTACAGGAGGCTCCAACCTCAATTCTGCAAGCTACAACTTGCAAGGAAGCTCTAGCTCCCACCAATTTTCTGCAAGCACCAACCTATAGGAGGCTCCTCCCTCGGTCAGCTACAACTGACATCAATCAAGTTACAACTCGATAGGGAAGCTCCAACTTCCTCACTCTTTCAAAAGAAAACACTTGATGAATTACCTGGATATAAGCTCTGTTCAATTCCATCTTCACTGCTGTGCACCTGCCTTCATATCTGCCTTATATCATATCTGAGTCTTCACAGCATCTCTATTTTCTCCTGTTTCTTCTTACCCTCTCTGCCTCATTTCTGTATTCTCTAACCTCTTTATGCATACCAATATGATATCATTTATAGAGTTTGCCTCATGACTGTTTATATTCCACAGGGAATTCGAAGTGAATAGCCCTGACTCTTTGCCTTCTGCCTTCTCATTTATTTGTCCAACTCCTTCAGAAAAATATAGCAATTTGTACAATTTTTTGTTTTACAGTGGATTTTTGTTTTCTTACCGGAGTCTTGCTTTGCATCACAAACAATATAAAATCAATTAAAACATTTACATTTTAGTTACAACAAGGATTTCAAATCAACCCATTTAGTTC
Source organism: Pinus albicaulis (assembly GCA_034641835.2). NCBI lineage: Eukaryota > Viridiplantae > Streptophyta > Pinopsida > Pinales > Pinaceae > Pinus > Pinus albicaulis. The sequence continues at coordinate 20,982 of JAXQQM020068577.1, forward strand.
TAGGCTCGCTATGCGTGTATCTTTTTGCTGTTGTCTCTGTCTTTTCTAGTTTCTGACTACTCTCCTGGTTTCCATGCATGTAGAATGAATTTCCCAAACTCTGTTCCAACTCTGCCAGCTTTATCAAACTTCACAGTATTTTACATTGTAGAGGTTCTTCATATGGTTCAAACGTACTTCAATGTATTTACAAAGTTCTTCTATAAAAAACTCAAATAACTCTCGGCATATAACAAAGACCTTTTTCCATAGAAAATAACCTTCTGAGCTCACTTGCCAAAATTCTTCTATTTCACGATGCGATGAGCCTCCTCCGATGAATTCCGATTGCGATTACACCCTTTTCGATTGTTCCGATGCGAGTAATCGCAATCGCAAACTTCAATAACATATTCCACTGCTCTGCCTTTACTATGATGCGATGGCCCCACACTACACAGATATATGTATATATGTTGTTTCATATATACTTTCTACTTTAGTTTTTATTTATTCTTCAGCTTTGGTTAAAATTCTTGGAGTAAACATGCATTAAACTTTTCTTTTTACATGGGGGCCCACACTACAAATATACTCCGCCTCTTTTAATTTTCCAATCGCAATCGCAACATTCTGAGATCCTCTTGTGCCTTGGTCATCTGATTTCCGCCGATGCAATTAGCAAAGGTCCCACCAGACAATATTTCAACATTTCTATGTTCTACGTTACAATTCTCTTTTACCCTTCAAGGCGCTTTAACAAAGGAAAATCTTATATTTTTGTGTTTGAATCTCCGCTGATGCGATGGGTCACTGTAGACCCCACTCTGACTTCCTTTACGATCCAACAGTTGCTATCTTCCAGGATCCAATGGTTGCGATTGGATCACACCATCACAATCGCAACATTCAAAAACTTGTTCACTTGCATTTTCGTTGCGCCGATGCAATTAGAATTCTCTGATGCGATAAATCCAATGACTGCCGTTAATTGGGATGAAACGGTTGCGATTAAATCGCAGCATCGCAATCACAAGGTTCAATGGTCCGCTCTCTCGCGTCTCTTGTTCTCCGGTGATGCGATGGAGTTCTACGGCTCCGATGGATCATTTACTCAGCTCTATAATGTTTCAAGTTCGGTCTTTATCATAATCAAGCAATGATTTTCGCCGATGCGATATGCGAAGGGTTCCACTATATAATGTGCCAATGCTTTATCAATCCCAATTTCGGTTAAAACCAAAGGCCAACGTGTATTAATGTTATGGGGTCCCACATATATTAAACGTTAAGAGAAATACTATTTCACATCAATGTTGGTCACGGTTTCAAAATTCACCTTTCAACTTTAATAAACCCATTCTATTGAAATCAAATAATGTTCGACTTGCATTGAACCCATTCATGAGATCGAATAAATATTTGATTTGTGCTTGACTCCCAAACGTCTTTTTGAATAAATCTAAATGTATTTTCAATTTAATATTCAATCCTTATTATTGAACCCAAACATATAAATCTTCGGTCTGTACTTATAGAACTCTAAATGTATTTGGAATTTGGATTAAAACTCAACATCTCAACGTATCTCTTGCTCGGGCTCCACATATCAATCACGTGGACATTTAATTAAATTAAAGATTTGACCTTGGTTCAAATATAAACCACTGCACCTTTAACATTGGTCTCCATAGCTTATTCAACTCATATCAATTACAAATGTTGACTTTGTTTATCACACTATGCTCGAACCATATTAATGTTTTAACATTAGACCAACATCAAATCTTCAAAGCATTATTTAAAATTTTAGTGCCAACATAAAATAAAATTCGGGCCCACACCCTTATTATCTATTGCAGAGATTTGACGGTCAACAGCTTCTTGCATTCCAACCTCCAATTAGACCCTCATCCGACGATCCTCGCGCAATATCACGCAATTTAAATGCTCGTAGGTTAATCCTCTAAATTTATGCGATATAAATGGTATTCAAATACCACTTATTGCCATGCGTCGAGAAAAGACCAATATCACTTTCAAAAGGGTAATTCCACTTACTACTCTTGTGACCGCGCGATACAACTGGTTTTCTCCCTTCAAAACCACCGTTCCTGTTCATCGTTGGGTCCCGCCTTACTTCCGCTGTTTCTTAAATGAAACTTTTTTGTACCCAACCTTCGAAACATTATAATATACTCTTTCCCTGTAGGACCCATGTACTTATATCATCGCATCACATCGCATCTTCGCTTCATAACTCTACCTCTCTGCTTCTTTCCTGATTGCGATATGCGATCGCATCGCATTTCCAGTATCAATCACACGATCTCATTACACTACCTCTCGCTTCTATTCGCTATCTCCGCTTTCCGCTTCCGTTCTTATCCGCTTTTGGCCGCTTTGCTACCTCTCTTCGTTTCGTTTTCCGCTTCTCTCTTTACGCTCGCTACCTATTACTAAAACCCCGATTCTTGTCTTCTCCTTTTCCTTGCCAGTCGTCTGTGTGTCAGCTTCCTTTGTGCTCCTTTTCCCACTTCAACTAAAATATTTCAATAGTCTCCCCTTTGGCATTGATGGAAATATTCCACTAATACTCCAATACATCCTTCGTAACTTCCTCCCGCTATCTCTTTTTCTTGCTTTTCCTCCCCTTTGACATCAATGCAAAGGGTTCCACATTTCCTAGTGTGGTTTCCAAATTTTTTCTATAATGTTCTGATCTTGAGGACCTGTTCCATGCACTGCTCACTTTCTCTGGCTCTTTTGTGGCACTCTTTGTTGACTGATCTCCTCCTGGAATGATGTTTTCTATTCTGTTCTCCCCTTGGAATGATGCTTTCTTTTCATGTCAGAGAGTAGCCTCTACAGACACTACCCCTAGTTTGTCTCTTAGATATTAGAAAGGTTCTTTAGTAAGAGGTTTTGTGACTATGTCTGCTGTTTGTTCCTTTGTTGGTACATATTCCAGCTTTACTACTCTTTGTGCTACTTGTTCTTTGAGGAAATGGTACTTGATTGGGATGTGCTTTGTTTTTGAATGAAGTACAGGATTTTTTGATATACTTATTCCACTTGTATTGTCACATTTGATAGAAATAGGTTCATCAATGCTTACCTTCATGTCTTGGAGAGTTTGTTTCATCCACATTACTTGTGTGCAGCATGTTGTTGCTACTATGTATTCTTCTTCTGCTATAGATAGAGAGGTAGAAATTTGCTTCTTGCTTAGCCATGCCACCAGAATTTTTCCCAATATAATGCACCTCCACTCGTGCTTTTCCTGTCATCCACAAAGCTGGCCCAATCTGCATCTATATATGCTATCAAAGTGAATTTCTTGTCTTTTGGACACCATAGCCCATAATGTGCATTTCCTTGTAGATATCTGAATATTCTTTTGACTGCTAGTAAGTGATTTTGTTTTGGTGCTGCTTGATATCTTGCCACTAGTCCTACTGCCAACATAATGTCTAGTCTAGAAGCTGTTAGGTATAGCAGACTTCCTATCATGGATCTGTAATGTTTTTGATCTACATCTATTGATCCATCATTAGCACATAGTTTGCATCCAGTGATCATGGGAGTTGACACAGGTTTGCAGTCTTCCATTTTGAACCTTTTCAACATCTCTCTTAAGTATTTTTCTTGTGAAATGAATGTTCCTGCGTTCTTTTGTTGAATTTGAAGTCCTAAATAGAAGGTGAGCTCTCCAATCATAGACATCTCAAATTCTGATTTCATTTCTTCAACAAATCCTTTTGCTAACTCATCCTTGTTGCTCCCAAACATGATGTCATCCACATACACAAAAACAATAAGGAGATCATTTTCATTAGCTTTTATGTACATATTTCTTTCTACTCCTCCTTTCTTAAAACCTTGTTTTTGCAAGTATTTGTCTAGCCTTGAATACCATGCACAGGGAGCTTGTTTCAGACCATATAAGGCTTTCGTTAATCTGCACACATAGTCATGTTTATCTGTTAATGAGAATCCTTCTGGTTGTTCCATGTAAATTTCTTCTTCTAGATCTCCATTCAGGAAGGCAGATTTCACATCCATTTGATATACCTTAAAATCATGATAACATGCAAAGGCTAGAAAAATTTTGATTGCTTCCATTATGGCTATAGGGGCAAAGGTTTAATCATAATCAAGACCTTAAATTTGTGAATATCCCTTACATACAAGCATGCCTTTATTCCTGATTACCTACCCTTGTTCATTCATCTTGTTCTTCAATATCCATTTTGTGAATGCAATTTTTCCCAGTGGGTCTTGGAACTAATTCCCACGTATTTTTCTTCTCAATTTGGTTCAATTCTTCATTCATAGCGTTCACCCAATATTTGTCTTTGCAGGCTTCTTCAAACTTCTTTGGCTCTATTTGAGATAACATTGCTAGGTATACTTCTTCTATCTATTCATCTAGCTGTCTTCTTGTCTGGAATCCTACACTCTTGTCCCCAATGATTTGATCTTCTGGATGGTTCGTTTGAGTGTATCTTGAGGGAAATTTTGATTTTGACTCAGTATCTTCTATTTTCTTGCTTAGTTCGTCATCATCTTGGTTCTCTTCTTCATGATCTTTTGGAGGATTGCTGCTCCCTGTACTTCTTGTCTTGTTTGGTAGATCTTCATCAAATCTTACATCAATGATTTCCACAATTTTGCAAAGTGTTTTGTTGTAGCACATGTAACCCTTACTCTTGGATGCATATCCTAAAAATATTCCTTCATATGCTCTTGCATCAAACTTTCCCAGATTTTCATCATTATTTTTTATGAAGCACTTGCTTCCAAAGACTCTAAAGTACTTGATTGATGATGGTTTACCATGCCATAGTTCATAAGGAGTCTTCTCATAGTTTGGTCTTATATGAGCTTTGTTAAGAATGTGAACAGCTCTATGCTTCTACCCAAAAGGTTTGGGAAATGTTACTTTCTTGCATCATAGCTCTGGAAATCTATTGTACTGATGTGTTTTGTCTCTCTGCCACTCCACTCTATTGAGGTCTTCCTGCAATTGTAAAATGTTTTTTTATTCCATGCTCATTGCATAGGTCTGCAAAATCATAGTCTGTGAATTCACCTCCTCTGTCTGATCTGATGCACTTCAACTTGCATCCTGTTTGATTTTCTACCAAAGCCTTAATTATCTTGAATTTCTCAAGTGATTCCGATTTATATTTCAGGAATGCTACCCATGTCATTCTGGAAAAATAATCTATTATCAGCATGAAATAGGATTCTCCACTTGGTGCTTTAGTTCTTGAAGGTCCACACTGGTCCATGTGAACAAGCTGCAGAGGTCTACTTGTAGAAAGTTGCTCTTTGGTTTTGAATGATCTGCGAGTCTGTTTTCCCAATTGGTAGGCTTTACATATGGTATTTGAAGGCTTCGTTATTGCTGGCATATCTTTGACTGCACTTTTCTTGCTCAGACTAATGATGTGGTCAAAGTTAAGGTGTCCCAATATTCTATGCCATAACCTTGATTCCTCAAGTTTTCTTAGGTGCCATGCTTCATTCTCTTCTTTCACTATGTAGACATTACTTTATGTTCGAATACCTTTGATCAAGGTCTTTCCTGTGGTGCTTGATCTTACTTCACAGTCTTGTGCTCTAAAAAGAACTTCACAGCCTTTATCACACATTTGACTGACACTGAGTAGATTTTATTTTAGCCCATCCACAAATAGTACATATTGGGCTTTTCCTCTTCCATTATCCAGACTAACTGAGCCTTTTCCTTTGATTTTCCCTGCTTTATCATTGCCAAAAGTAACATTTCCAAATTTCTTTTCATCAAAGGTTATAAAATTGCTTGTATCTCCATTCATGTGCTTTGAGCATCCACTATCCAGATACCATTGGCTTTTCTGATCTTGGGCTATTAGAGCCAGGTCACACTTATTCAACTTCTTTTTCCACTGCAGGAAGCTATTTGTTTGGAACCTATTCTTTTCCAGGACATTGGGAAGACATATGTTCGGTTTTCTGGCATACACAACAATTGATCATATTTTTAGCAGACTTATGAGTACTAGTAAATTCTTCATGATTCATAAACCTCCTTGAAGTTCTGAACATCAATCTTTGTCCATATGTTCTGCACTCTATGACTTTATGGCCAAATTCTTTACAGTAAAAACAATATCCATAAAAACAATTTGCATACCTGATGAAGGGTTGTCTTCTCCTTGTGTTAGCTTGAGGTAGTCTTTTCACTGTTTGCATCCTTTGTTGGTTGGACCTGATTTGATTTATCTTACAAAATGCTACAATATGTCTAGGTTCATGGCAAAAAAAACAAGTGATCCTTCTCATAGGAGGAAAGAACCTTCTTTGACAACTTCCAAATTTATTCAATTCATCCTTGGGAGCATATGAGCCTTTAGCAGTTGATTGTTTCATTCTCTCATTCTCTGTCCTTTCAGGTTTCTTCTGGTTTCTGTTTACTTCATTGCAGGTTTCTTCTTCTACAAGAAACTTTTGAGCTCCTTCATTATCCTTATCAGCTTTTACAAAAATGATATTTCTATTTTCATTTTCTTTTCCTTTGCTTGATTCTCCTTCATAGCCTATCCCAGTTTTTATCAGAGGAGATCTATGAGCATCTAGAATTTCATTCAACTTATTAGATCTTGTCATTTGAGGAGTGTTTATTGAAAATTTCCTTTGGGAATTTTCTAATTTCCTCCTCAAGCATACTACTTCTTCTTCCAATTTCTCTTGTTCCTAAATTTTATCCTTAATTTTCTTAAGTAAAATGTCTTCTATCTTGTTGGCTTCTTCAAGTTCTACTTTCAACTGAATGAGGACTTTTGAATTTTGTTCTTCTCTTACATATTTGAGGAGAATGTATTTTTGTTTTCTACACTTCAGTTTGAGTCTGTCAATTTCCTCCAGGGCACTTCTTAGCTCCCCCTCAAGATCAACTTCACCTTCTTCCTCATCTTCTAGAAGGAATCCTTCAAGCTCTTTTATAGCCATAAATATAAATTCAAAGGTTCCTTCTTCACTTGAGGATTCATCCGAGTCTTCAGATGTTCTGTTGTCTTGCTGAGCATAGAAAGACATTCTATTGATTTTCTTCCCTTTCTGCCAGTTCATTGATCTGGTTTTCTCTGATTCTTGAGTCTGATTATTTGTCTTATTATTAGGGCACTTAGATGCGTAGTGTCCAACTCTTCCACAGTTAAAGCATTTAAATGGAATTTTACCTTTATACTTGCCTGAGCCTCTTTCCAATCTTCTGACAAATTTGGCTTCTTCTTCATCAAAGCAGGAGCATGTATCTTCTTTTCCTTATTTGATCTTCTCTGTCTTGAAGGAAGCCTCCCTCACATTAGACTTATTTTGTGGCAGTCTCATCTCATAGGCTGTTAGGTTTCCAAGTAATTGGTTCATGGTCAAGGTTTCCCAATTAGCTGTTTCTTCTATGGTTGAAACCTTGGGGTTAAAGCAGGATGGTAAGGATCTTAGAATATTTTGAACTATTACAGCTTCTTTTATGGTTTCTCCTAGAGCTTTCATGTTATTCACAATTTTTGCAACCCTTAAAAAGAAGTTGGAAATGTCTTCATCATCATTCATTTTTATATTTTCAAACTGGGCTGTATAGACTTGAAGTTTGGCAGTCTTCACCTTTTTGTCTCCCTCATGAATGTTTTCTAGTGTATCCCATATTTCTTTGGCAGTCTTGGTGTGCATTAATTTGATAAATTTTTCCTCACACAGTCCATTTAAGATTGCATTCATGGCCTTTGCATTAGCTATAAAATCTTGTTTGGCTTCTTTCTCTGAGTCAGTCGCCTTTGGGGCCTATCCAAATTCCACAGTAGCCAAAAATTCTATTCAAAGATAAATTATGTACATTGTCCTCATTCTGATTTTCTAGACAACATAATTTGCACCGGTGAGAGAAGGGGATTTATTGGTTGAGCATCCTTCTTGACTAGCCGTCCTGGGGACCTAGGATGTCCTTTTAGTTGTTAAATTGATATAGAAGGAACTGAGTTTGATACCAATTATTGAACCCTTAGTTAAACTGAGAGGGGGGTGAATCATTTTAACACATTCATGGTTCTTCAAAACTTTTATTTTAAATTTATTTACACTTTTTATACTCTCTACTTCATCATTTTGTGATCATCTTAATATAAAATGGAGCAACAGTCATAATAAATGAGCAGCAAGTATTAAGCAGAATTAAACTAGAGTATCAACACACAATTATCATGCATATAGACAACAGGTATACGTGGAAACCCAAAAAGGGAGAAAACAACATCTTATTATTGTTTTGATGCAAAGGCAAGCTCCAAATCCCTCTCATCACTGATTTTCTATAGGCACCTACCTACAGGAGGCTCCAACCTCAATTCTGCAAGCTACAACTTGCAAGGAAGCTCCAACTCCTACCAATTTTCTGCAAGCACAAACCTACAGGAGGCTCCTACCTCAATCAGCTACAACTGACATCTATCAAGCTACAACTCGATAGGGAAGCTCCAACTTTCTCACTCTTTCAAAAGAAAACACTTGCTGAATTACTTGGATATCAGCTCTGTTCAATTCCATCTTCACTGTTGTGCACCTGCGTTCATATCTGCCTTATATCATATCTGAGTCTTCACAGCATCTCTATTTTCTCCTATTTCTTCTTACCCTCTCTGCCTCATTTCTCTATTCTTTAACCTCTCTATTCATATCAATATGATATCATTTATAGAGTTTGCCTCATGACTGTTTGTATTCCACAGGGAATTCGAGGTGAATAGCCCTGACTCTTTGCCTTCTGCCTTGTCATTTATTTGTCTAGCTCCTTCAGAAAAATATAGCAATTTATACAAATTTCTGTTTTACAGTGGAGTTTTTTTTTCTTACCGGAGTCTTGCCTTTGCATCACAAAAAATATAAAATCAACTAAAACATTTACATTTAAGTTACAACAAGGATTTCAAATCAACCAATTTAGTTCTTGGCTCACTGTGCGTGTATCTTTTTGCTGCTATCTCTGTCGTTTCTATTTTCTGTATACTCTCTTATTTTCCATGCATGTAGAATGAATTTCCCAAACTCTATTCCAAATCTGCCAGCTTCATCAAATTTCACAGTATTTTACATTGTAGAGGTTCTTCATATGGTTCAAAATTACTTCAATGTATTTACAAAGTTCTTCTATAAAAAACTCAAATAACTATTGGCATATAACAAAGGCCTTTTTCCATAGAAAATAGCCTTCCAGGCCCACTTGCCGAACATTTTCTATTTCACGATGCGATGAGCCTCCTTCGATGAGTTCTGATTGCGATTACACCCTTTGCAATAGTTCCGATGTGATTAATCGCAATCGCAAACTTCAATAACATATTCCACTGCTCTGCCTTTACTCCGATGCGATGGCCCCACACTGCACAGATATATGTATATATGTTTTTTTATATATACTTTCCACTTTAATTTTTATTTATTCTTCAGCTTTGGTTAAAATTCTTAGAGTAAACATGCATTAAACTTTTCTTTTTACATGGGGGCACACACTACAAATATACTCCGCCTTTTTTAACTTTCCAATCCCAATCGCAACATTCTGAGATCATCTTGTGCCTTGGTCATCTGATTTTTGCCAATGCGATTAGCAAAGGTCCCACCAGGCAATATTTCGGCATTTCTATGTTCTACATTATAGTTCTCTTTTACCCATCAAGGTGCTTTAACAAAGGAAAATATTATATTTTTGTGTTTGAATCTCCACCGATGCGATGGGTCATTGTAGACCCCACTTCGACTTCCTTTACGATCCAATGGTTGCTATCTTCCGGGAGCCAATGGTTGCGATTGGATCACACCATCGCAATCACAACATTCAATAACTTGGTCACTTACACTTTCGCTGCGCCGATGCAATTAGAATTCTTCGATGCGATAGATCCAATGACTGTCATTAATTGGGATCGGATGGTTACGATTAAATCGCACCATTGCAATCGCAAGGTTCAATGGTTCACTCTCTCACGTCTCTTGTTCTCTGCCGATGCGATGGAGTTTTGTGGATCTGATGGATCATTTACTCAACTTTATAACGTTTTGGGTCTAGTCTTTATCGTAATCAAGAAATGATTTTTGATGATGTGATATGCGCAGGGTTCCACTATATAATGTTCCAACACTTTATCAATCCCAATTTCGGTTAAAACCAAAGGCCAACGTGTATTAAGGTTCTGGTGTCCCACATATATTAAACGTTAAGAGAAATACTATTGCACATCAATGTTGGTCATGGTTTCACAATTCACCTTTCAACTTTAATAAACCCATTCTATTGAAGTCGAATAACGTTCGACTTGCATTGAACCCATTCATGAGATAAAATAAATATTCGATTTGTGCTTGACTCCCAAAGGTCTTTTTGAATAAATCTGAATGTATTTTCGATTTAATATTCAATCCTTATTATTGAACCCAAACATATAAATCTTTGGTCTTTACTTATAGAACTCTGAATGTATTTGGACTTTGGATTAAACTCAACATCTCAACATATCTCTTGTTCGGGCCCCACATATCAATCATGCAGACATTTCATTAAATTAAAGATTCGACCTTGGTTCAAACATAAACCACTGCACCTTTAACATTGGTCTCCATAGCTTATTCAATTCGTATCAATGACAAATGTCGACTTTGTTTATCACACTATGCTCGAACCATATTAATGTTTTAACATTAGCCCAACATCAAATCTTCACAGCATTACTTAAAATGTCAGCGCCAACATAAAATAACATTCGGGCCCACACCCTTATTATCTATTGTAGAGATCTGAAGGTCAATAGCTTCTCACGTTCCAACCTTGAATTAGACCCTCATCCGACGATCCTCATGCAATATCACACAATTTAAATGCTCGTGGGTTAATCCTCCATATTTACACGATTTAAATGGTATTCAAATACCACTTTTTGCCATGCGTCAAGCGAAGACCAATATCACATTCAAAAAGGTAATTCCACTTACTACTCTTGTGACTGCGTGATACAGCTAGTTTTCTCCCTTCGAAACCACCGTTCCTGTTCATTGTTGGGTCCCGCCTTACTTCCGCTGTTTCTTTAACTGATCTTTTAAGAATAGCGTCAATTCCTTTGTAAACTTTTCGGCAATACATTTAGTAAGTTCAACTCTTTCGAACATAAGAAATGTATAGCGTCAATTCCTTTGTAAACATTTCGGCAATATCGCATCGCAGACCAATCGCATCGCATATCCACTACACTGCCTCTGCTTCTATTCATTGTCTCTGCTTTGTCTACTGCCCTCTGTTCCTTATCTGCCTTGCTGCCTTTGCTACCTTTTTTGTCTTGCTACCTCTCTGCTTCTTTGCTCTCTCTGTTGCTCTCTTTGCTGCCTTTGCTACCTCTCTGTTGCTATCTTTTCTTCTTGTCTTCTCCTTTGCCTTGTTGCTGTTTCAGGTTCTACTCCTTTGTGCTCCTTTTCCATCAATGACAATATTTCCAACAACATGAATGTGTTCTAAGAAGGAGTTTGATTTCATTTTCATTACCTCAATCTTGTGAAGATTATTCTCATGAGGTATACAAAAGGTTTACACCCACTTTGCAAGAAGGTGCTCATAAGCATGCAGCTAATGAGAATGTCAAACAAGAGGATGTTGAAAGCTCTAATGTCATTGAATGCATTGTTGGTATTCCAAATAGAGCCACTAGAAGGCGACAAAGGTGAATTTTCAAGGTATAAATATGCTTTTAATGAAGTTTCTTTTGATTATGATAAACATGGAAAATTATCACATAAGATTTGGAGAAAGTTTTCATGTTCCTTTTGTGGTTTGTATGACCATAATGTTTCAAGATTTTGGAAGAAGATAACCATGTACAACAAAATTTCAAAGAAAAGGAGACATGAAAATAATATGCAATTATTTTGCACTCATTTCCATAAGCAAGGTCATATTGTAAACAAGTGTTGGAATTTGTATCCAACAAGTCATCCACAACATTTGAAGAAGGTGGAGAAAGAGAATGGAAATAATGGAAAAGAAGATTCAATAATTGTTGTGGGTCAGGATGATTCACATGATGATGATGTGTAGCTGAAAGAAGCGCCATTTAAATGGTTTGGTAAGAGATGGTTAGATTTCTTATCCAATTAAGGCTTTGCATGTCTTTTGTATATTGATGCATTTCTTTTCCAATGGAATGCATGTGGCATGTTTATGCCAAGAAGGTGTTTGAAAGTGGAGTATGTTGACTCACTTTATTGCTGAAAATTTTATTCATTTCAGCTTTAACATGTACATGTGAATGGATTTCTTGTAATTGTGATTGTGCTTGTCAGAGAGTTGAATAATTGTATACATGCATGAGAGTTTTTGTGTATGAATAGTGGAATTTTTATGGTTTCATTGTGCTTGAACATGCATGAGTAATTGAATTGTGTCGGTTGATTACTTTGTCAACATGTATGTTGTTAACTTGAGGGTGTTTATCATTTGCACATGCATGAGTGTCGACTTGTGCTGATTGATTGTGTGTTACATGCATGTCATATTGACTTGGAAGAGTTGATTTTGTCTCCAAAGATGGAAAGGAGATGTTGACGAAGTGTTTCAAAAGATGTGAAATTCTTTGTGTTTTGGGAAAGGAATATTCAATTTTTTACACATGCTTATGCCTGACTTGAGAGTCAGTAGTTTGAAGAGGAATGTTTTGTCGAAATGTGTTTGGTCAATAAGGTTTTACACCAAGATGTGAGAGTACATGGCGATGTTCACATGATGTGAAATTAGTTGCTTTGAAGGAGGAAGAGGATATGTCGTCAAGTTGTTTCTTGCATGATGTGTTTTTTAGATTGATGGTTGAATCTGAATATCTTTTTTTTGTGACAAGATGTCAAGAAAAAGTTTGAATCCATTGTAGACCATTTTATGTGCTGACACCAAGAAGGGAAAGAGATGGAAAATGCATTATTCTATATGTGGAATTTGGAACCATGGAGGTAAAATAATTCTCATTATTTTTCTTGATTTTACTGATGTTGAAAATCGTTGCTGTAGTTCACTCATTGCAAAGGAGGAACATGATTCTCAGTGGGAAGGCACCGAGAAACCAATTTGGTAAAAAAAAAGTGTTATATTAGCCAGAAAGTGTTCCATTGGGTCAACATCAAAAGGAGAACAATGGTTGAATATCCAAGACATTTTCAAGGCAAGGAAAGGCATGTCAGTGACCAAGTGGTTTTCATAGCTATTTTTCCAAGTAGAATCAAGATGATAGAAGTTGGGAAATGGAAGAGTCTTCAGATCTTATGAGATAAGTAGATTTTGTGGGTCAAAAATCATGTCAGTGGGAATGTGTGTTCCACTAAAAACTGTCAGCCTGACATTTTTCTGACTATATGAGCTCATTGACACTCATAGCTACCTCCTCTGCAAGTATTACAACCTTTACTCCTCATGTCAAGCCTTAAAATAGGAGAAAAAACCCTAAAAACTAAAAAACCATAGGGTACGCAGGTAATGTGAGGCTTACCTATGTTCGTGGCTAGGGTACGCAGGTAATGTAAAGAGAAACTGCATTCTGGAATGTATTTTTCCAGTGTTATGCCTACGTACCCCCTCCAAAGTCAAAAAAGCGAGAAACAAAAGTTAAAAAGCTGATTTGAGGTCAATTCTAGAAGCTTCTAGGTGAGAATTTTTTGGGATGAGTACACTTTAATAAGGTGCATGTATCCCACACCTTAAGGAACTAATCCCTTGATGTGAGGAGTCTATCCCTTTGAAGGAGGATTCTATCCCTTCATAGGTGGAACCCTAACCTCCTCATCTACTCTATAAAAAGAGGCATTGGGTAGCCTCAAAGGGAGTTCAAGCTTTAGTGTGTGAGTGAGTTGAAGTGCTGTTGAGATTTAGACTTCTTTCTGCTGAGCTTTTGAGAGGAAATATCACATACCTCTATGTGCTTCTGGAGGAAGAGTGCAAGACTTATCAAAGTAGAGGAGACTCCTGCTTTGGACCCCAGGAAGGCCTGTTAAACATCAAGGCTAAGGTTGTAAGGTTCTTCTATTATTTTAAGATTAATACAATCAAGTTTTGTTTTTCTCAATAAATTTTCGTTCGATTTTTTATTTCAATAAGCTCTCGTTTGATCATTTATTTCATAGATTCCTTGATCGCTATGATAGGTATGTTTTATAATTATTTGTTATACAGGTGTTATTTAATATTTTCTTGTTTGTGATTGCAGGTCGATAAAAGACGACACTTTTTTGCGATGAAAGAAATATTGTTGTGGCGGAGGAACTACTATTGCGACGAAGGAACTATTGTTGTGACGGAAAGAATTATTGTTGCGACGAAAGAACTCTTGTTGCGACGAAAGGATTATTGATGTGATGGAAGCACTACGACCGCAAATAAGCATTTGGATCTAAGGTAGGATCGACAGCTTCATAGAATTTATTTGTAAAACGAATATATTTAGAGAAAGATAAACTTAGTTGTTCGTTTGTTGCTAGATTGTCTTCGGACACTAGGGAGATTGATTTTGTACGCAAGATCAATTTATCCAGCCAAAAAATTGGTGACTCCACTAGGGAAAGAACTTGTTTTGATTTTCCCTTGTTTTGATTTGAGAAAATGATTTTTTCTGATTTTTGATTGATTTGTATGGGCTCGGGTAAATTATATTTACTTTTCTTTGAAAAGTTTTGAAGTTTTTTTTGTTTTTCTTGAAATTTTCTGGGGACCGCACATTGTTGCATACCCTATTAAAAGTCTTGAAAAACTTAGTTTTCTTCTTTCAATTTAGTTTAGATTTGATTTAGGATTCTTAACATCTACCCAGATTTGTATTTTTCTGTCAAAAATCCTTGTTTATGAATTTCTTGCAGCAAATTTTTCATCTCATCAATCTCCGTTAAGTTAATTGGGTTTTTTGAGTCTCTTTTTTGAGAAATTCTTAATTTGATTTCTTTTGGTCATTACTTGGAGGTTTGTCTCAGAATTTTCACAATTTTTCATCTTTTTGCTTTTGTTTTTGCAAAAGAAAGTTCCCCCTCATTCGTCGGGGGGGGGGGCTAAATTGTGTATGAGTGTTAATCACCTTTGAGTGTTTTTATTTTTTGATCTTTGGAACTCTCACCCAATTTTCTTTACTTGCACTTGATTGGTTCTTAGATTACATTAGAATCATCTTGTGTTTGAGAATTCTCTTGCTTAGATCACATTTTCATAATTAGAATTCTCATTTTCAAAATATGAGTGAATTGTGCATAGATTACAACTGCATAGTTTACATTCTGAAAATCAATCGTAGATTTAGATCAGTTTTCTTTGATTTGAATTTAGATGTTTTTATGCTTGATTTAAAAACACTAAAATAAAAAAAATTGTTTTGGAATTGATTTGCATTAGTTTTTCTTGATGAAATTAGTGCATTAGAGAATTTGTTATATTTTCTCTTAGTGATCAATTTTTTGCATTGTTGGAAGTGAATGGAAACTCTCTCCTTAATTTATTTAGGATTCATCGAATTGAAAATATTACATTATCATATTTGATTGCATTTAGTTTTGGGTCGGGTCATAACACCATTGGTTTCATATCCATTTACCCTTTTGAGTAATAATAGCCTAAATAACACAGTGCTTAATTAAAATTCATCTAGTAATTTTAACATTTTTTAGGGCTCTTTCCACTAATCTAGCTCAGGATTAGCGCTTTGGAATAGGTTGTAGTTAAATTTCCAAAGGAAATAAAACAAACAAGTAGATAAATCTTGCGGTAGGAAATAAATCCAATTGTAATTGGTACAATCTGGGAAGCTTCTCTTAAAGGAGTTAATCACGAGATCATGTCAAAACCTTTGAGACAATCAATTCTGTTTCATCAGGGATGATAGAAGATCTACCTGCAGTACAAATGGTAAACCTCGGATTAACCATTGTTGAGGATCCTAGGGTCACTTGTTGGTAAACCTAGGATAGACCATGTCGAGGAGCCTTCAAGGGGATTGAGCTTTGTTACTCTGCCCTTGCACATAGAATCGGATCGTAAATTGTTCCCCCAGTTGTATTTTTTGCTATTGGTAACCTCAGTTTCCATAAACTTAAGATTATTTCCTAAGGTGACAGTGAAGGAAAGACCTCACTGTACCTGGAGCAGACGTCGACTAGACTCACTTGGACTCTCTGGGGGGTTTTCTTCATGTGAGATGGTTTTGTGAAGAAACTTGTGCCAGTTTGTTTCATTAAGCAGGTTGTTGAGGTAACTCTTCCAAACGCAATTTCTGCATTAAAATTCTACGATGTTGGATTTCATCACCAACTAGTGTTTTTAGTGCGGGAATCTATTGTTTGTGTGTGGTTTGACTCTTAGATTTGATAGCGCGTGTTAATTTGTTTGTTTTTACTTTTAGAGACCATAGGTGTGAATTGTGAATTTTAATTGTTAGGCGTGAATTGTGAATTGTGAATTTTAGTTTTAAATTGTTAATAAAATTCTTTGAACTTGAATATAATGGAAACTGTTTCGGAATTTACCAACCAAGGAACCCCTCTTAATGAGAATCCTAGTACTTTTCCTTGCTTTGGAAATGTTGGTCCTCTTTATATGGCTACTTTGTCATTACCTGGATTTACAATAGGTTTATCGATATGGTTATTTTCAACTTCGTTGCCCCTGAATACTCCAATTGTTCCACCTCAACCAGATGCTTCACCTCAACAGAGCTCACCATCTCAACATCACCAACATTCTATTGACCCTTTACCTTCTTCGCCTAATATTTATTCCTCCATTTCTTCCTCTTCGCTTGGTAAAAGCCTTCACGCTAGTAACCAGGTGGCTAAGAAGAAGAAGAAAGGGAAGAAGAAGAAGAAGAAGAAGCAAGATAAGAAAGAAGTCAACCAACCAACCATGGCTGTAAGTGTTATTTGTGTTGAGGAAACCTCCAACATGCATCGTAAAACCGAATACCCTTGCAAGCTTTGTAATGGTGACCACTTCCTTATCAATTTTCTCGGTATTCCAAAGGTCTTGGAAGTATGGTCAGAAAAATCTCATCAAATTTCCATTGATCCATCAACCAGTGATAGTCAGGTTCCTGGGAAAAAGCATAAAGTTAGGTTTCCTTGTAAGTTATGCAAAGGGAGTCATCAAACTCACATTTTCCCTCACATGGACGAAGCCTCAAAATTGTTGGAAAACCTTACTATTCCACAGCAAGAACTTCCAACTGGTTACCGTAAACTTTCTCCCAACCTACTGTCAACTGACGAAGTGATTGATCTAATTTCAATTATAGTTGATCCCACTCTTCCATTGGAGAGTGAAACTCATATCACTCAGGTTGATGATCCATTAGTTGATCAAGTGGTTGATTCGATTTCAAATTTGTTCGATCCCATTCTCTCTATAGAGAGTGAACTTCATACTGCTCAGGTTCTTCTTGTTACATCAGATTCTTCTACGCTAGAGGGAATTTCACCTATTTCTACAAAACCCCCTCCAAGTACTGAGGTATTTTCCTTTGATTGGAATAGACTAAAAGAACCTCGTCTTCCTTCCTCCATCCCTTTCCAAATCATTGTGAAGTTTGGTGGTAGGGACATACACCGCACACAGGCTGATGAAGGTGCTTCTATTAGTATTTTATCCTCAACTGCTTGGAAAGCTTTGGGTTCCCCTCAGCTTGTGCCTATTACGTAGACTCTGAGAGATTTTAATAGAACCATTAGTGAACCTTTACGGATCCTTCCTAAGTTTTCTATTACTTTGGAAGGTAAAAATGTCTGTATTGATCTTATGGTAGTTCAAGGCCCCTTTGGATTTCAATTTACTCCTTGGGCGAGACTATGTCTATGTAATGAAAGCTGTAGTATCGACACTCTTTCACGTGATGTCTTTCCCTCACAATGGAAATATTGTGACTGTAGACCATCTTTCATTCCCTAGTCTTGTTTCGACTACCAATAATATGACACCCCTAAATGTTCCTGATTCTAAAGTGGTATCTACCCCGCCACCGGTTAATTATGTGGCAACTAGTCCCATGTTTTCAATTACCGATGTAAGTGAGCCTCTCACTATTTTCTCGTATTCCTTTGACTTAGATCTAGTAATTCACATGGAAAACTCTATGGGATTATTTGAACGTGATGTTCTTATCCCTTTTGAGTCCCTTGACATGTTTTCCTTCCAGAGAACTATTCTTCCTTCTGATGAATAACTCTTGGAAGCCATGATCAAGGTGTATCCATTGACATGTGTTTCTTCTAGTTGGAAGCCATGATCAAGTTTCCAAGGATAGTTCCTTTTACTGTGTCAACCTCGTTAAAAAATGAATCAGTTAGTCGAGAGCATAGTTCCTTTTCTTGTGTCAAGCTCGTTAAAAAAATGAAACAAGATTTTGAGGATAGTTCCTTTTCCTGTGTCAACCTCGTTAAAAAATGAATCAGGTATGAGGATAGTTCTTTTCCTCTGTCAACCTCATTAAAAAATGAATCAATAGGTAGATTGTAGAGAGTAGATTAATAGATTAGAAATAAGTAGTTTCTGAGGATGGTTCCTGTTACTGAGTCAACCTCGTAAAAAAATGTATCAGGTATGAGGAAAGTTCCTTTTACTATGTCAACCTTGTTAAAAAATGAAACACGTTGCCATGATCATAGTTCTTTTCCTGTGTCAAGCTCGTTAAAAAATGAAACAAATCCTCCCCTAATTGAGTCGAGTCTTTGACTAGATCTCGTAAATGTGAAGTCATATATTTAGGTTAGTTATTTCAATTTTTGCATAATTTTCTTATAGTTTTAGGTTGGGTCTTTCATATGATCTCGTAAATGAACCTTCATTCGATCCAGCTATTAATTACCAGCAGTGTACTTAGTTGAATGAAATGAAGCTGGGGGGCATGCGCTCTAGCAGTTACGCTTAGGGGGCATCAAGCATAGTTTTCTCTCTATTTCAAGCTTGTGTAAAAATGAAACCACTTTGAAGCATAGTTTTTCTCTATTTCAAGATTTTGTAAAAATGAAACCTATCTTGAGTGAATTTCAGTTGTTTTGAAGAATCGTTAAACTCATGAAAATCCCGAGATTATTTTGATATCTTTCATTCTCGTAAAACACATGAAAATGCCGAGTTCTTTCCGTCTTTTCCTGCTTGTAAATTAAATTGAAATTCGACCACAGGAGTACATCTTTATCCCTTTTTTGAACTCGTTAAAACTTACGAAAAAGAGAAAACCATGAGAACATTTTTATCCCTTTTTTCGAACTCGTTAAAACTTACGAAAAAGAGAAATCTTGAGTTCTCTTTTAATCCCTTTTCAGACTCTTTAAAAATGAAAATATTGCCAAGTACTTGACTATTCGAACTCGTTAAAATAAATGAACGGTCGTCCCTTCAGTATAAGTTTACCCCTTTTTTGGATTGAAATGGAATATTTACGAAAAATGTATACGTTGAATAATCATGGTCAATAGAGTTCTCTCCTATATTATTTTATCCTTTTTCAGACTTGAGAGACTAAATTTACGAAAAATTATAGCAATGGAGTTTTCTTAAGTTTTTTCTTCTGACTCCCTAAAATTGAAAAACACCGGGTTTCTCCTATACTGGACTCGTTAAAATGTAACAGTAAAGGACCTGTTCAATTAAGCAGGAACAAACCACTCCTTCTTAGGGTTTGAATATTAAACTAAGTTGGAATCATCCAAAGGATGAGCTTATAAAAAAGAAAATGTTATCCTCCTCAAGCTTGTCAAAAATAAAGAGGTACTTGCCAGAAATGGTGGGGGAAAAGAGAGAAAAACGAACCTGTTTGTTACATTTTGATTATTCGGAAAACCGTTAACCACTCCTGAACACGACACTTTTGTTCACTTGGGTTGGGAAAATCCTTTACCTAACAGTTAATCAAACCATATTGAAAGTCTTCAGCCGGTTTCTGGGTATTAGCTTTGGGTCAATTGCCACCAAACCATCTGCAGTGTCATTATGTGTTCAAGAGGACATTTCAAAAAAACCATTCATTTGAAAAATATTTGTCTTCCATTTTGACCATCCCTAAGTCAGTCCTTGCCAATATATTTCTTCAAAACTTGATCTATGATTTCGTTTTATGGGCTTGCCTACGATAGATCACTTTCTATCGACGACAGTTCATTATCTAGGAAGTTGATCTAGAAATCATCAATACCTTGACATCTGCATGCCTCAGTGGCAGGTTTATCGTCTTCAACGACAGGTTGCATCATTGACCTTCGATCAAATGATTCTGTGACATGTTCGACTTCAGCTCATTCATTCACATTTCATGGATTGTACTGAGTACTCTGAGAGCCATTGACATTACTTGTGGTTTCTCTCATAGTTGTTAACAATTCGCATCATTGACTGGTAATCAAGTGGTTTCTACCATGTTCAACTTCAACACATTTAATCGCATGGATAGAATCGTACTAGTTCGGGAAGCAGAAATCAAGACCCTGGATCTAGTTTCCACCATCCAGGATGCGAGGAGTTTTATTATTATACAGTAGACTATTCATTACAGATGGCTGCACCTATGTTGTGTCTACACTATTTATGTAATATTAAAATCATTTATGTATGAAAACAAGTTTACTTAGTTTTTGATCTGAGTATGGGAATGCCTACCTCAGCGATGATACGATTACATATATATATTTTGCACTGAATGTTTTTGTAGGTTCTGACTGGGGTTTCCACAGGATGATCCTTGAAATGATAAAGTACTTCACTCTTCATATATGATAGAATTAATTTTCATCTATTCCAGACTTTGCACTTTAGGGGACAATCTGTTGCACTAAAAACTGTCACCCTGAAATTCTTCTAACTGTATGAGCTCATTGACACTCATACTTACCTCCTCTGCAAGTCTTACAACCTTTACTCCTCATGTCAAGCCTTAAAACAAGACAAAAATACGTAAAAATTAAAAAACCCTAGGGTACGCAGGTAGTGTGAGGCTTACCTGTGTTCCTAGCTAGGGTACGTAGGTAATGTGAATAGAAATTGCATTCTGGAATGCAGTTTTCTAGTGATATGCCTGCGTACCCCCTCCAAACTCAAAAAAGTGAGAAAAAAAAGTTAAAAAGCTGATTTGAGGTCAATTCTAGAAGCTTCTAGATGAGAATTTTTGGGGATGAGTACGCTTTAATAAGGTGCATGTATCCCACACCTTAAGGAGCTAATTCCTTGATGTGAGGAGTCTATCCATTTGAAGGAGGATTCTATCCCTTCAAAGGTGGAGCCCTAACCTCCTCATCTGCTCTATAAAAGGAGGCATTGCGTAGCCTCAAAGGGAGTTCAAGCTTTAGTGTGTGATTTATTTGAAGTGTTGTTGAGATTTAGACTTCTTTCTGCTGAGCTTTTGAGAGGAAAGATCACATACCTCTATGTCCTTATGGAGGAAGAGTGCAAGACTTATCAAAGTAGAGGAGACTCCTGCTTCGGACCTTGGGAAGGCCTGTTCAACATCAAGGCTAAGGTTGTAAGGTTCTTCTATTATTTTAAGATTAATACCATAAAGTTTTGTTTTTCTCAATAAATTGTCGTTCGATTGTTTATTTCAATAAGCTATCGTTTGATCATTTATTTCATAGATTCCTTGATCACTATGATAGGTATGTTTTGTAATTATTTTTTATACAGGTGTTATTTAATATTTTCTTGTTTGTGATTGGAGGTCAATAAAAGACAACACTTTGTTGCGATGAAAGAACTATTGTTGTGACAGAGGAACTATTGTTGCGACGGAGGAACTATTGTTGTGACGGAAAGAATTATTGTTGCGATGAAAGAACTCTTGTTGCGACAGAAGGATTATTGATGCAACGGAAGCACTACGACTGCAAATAAGCATTTGGATCTAAGGTAGGATCGACACCTTCATAGCATTTATTTTTAAAACGAATATATTTAGAGAAAGATAAACTTAGTTGTTCGTTTGTTGCTAGATCATTTTCTGACACTAGGGAGATTGATCTTGTCTGCAAGATCGATTTATCCGGCCAAAAATCTATGATCCAAATTAGGATTAGGGGTAAAAATTAGCTCAAAAATGGAAGTTCTCAGAATTTCACAAAACCAGAATGACGATGACCGAACCGTCGCCAGGAATGAGGAAGCTATGTTCTGTTGATCGCCATTTAGAATAGGAAAAATAAAAATAAAAAATATTGTAGAATAGGTACAGCTGATGAAATGGCAGTGTAGTCAGCATGCAGAGAATATTATTTAGTTTTTGGCCGATGGGACTGTGACAAGTGTCATAATTGGATTTTCCATTTTGGTTTGTGAAGGTGAAATTTTCCCAGTTGCCTCCAAGGTTGAGGTTCATGAATTTTTTATGTGCTGGAATTTTTTTTTATGTATTAAGTTTGGTTTAATATATATATATATATATATATATATATATATATGAATAATCCAAACTTTAACATCAACATTTCCACATATTTGAACCTAATTTCTAAGTCATATTTGAACCTAAGTCCTAAGTCCAACCATATTATTTGGTGGAATTACATTGTATTATAACCTAAGGTCCCAGTTTCATGTTATATGATATGGTGGGATTAACCATTAAAGCGTAACCATAGTCCATAGAAATGAAAAGTTAATGGTGTATATTAATTATTATCCCGAGGTTCATTCAAACACTAATTTAGGAGCAAAAGTATACATTGGTTTTATATAGTGGAAAAAACGTTGTATGGAGGGGCAGAGGTTGGGGTTCGACCTCGTGACCTTCCCCCAAACACTACAAACCCATACCAATGATACCTTCTATTGAGACTTGAAAAGGATGCAAAAGAATTTGTATTTGAAGGTTATGCAGTGTCGGATGGTGGAGCAAAGGGGGCCAACCCTCCTCCACATGACCTTTCTCATGTGATCACACACTAGCGCCCAAGATAAGCACAGATAAATGCACAATTAACCTCATTAATCTGCCATTAAGATTAATTAATCTCACAGTCTAATTTTCCATAATTTCTAGTGGTTCCTCTATTTTAGGAGCGACCTCCATCTTTGGCGCACTTAACCGGCAGTTTTCCAGAATTAGAGGCAGAATGTAGGAGAAGCTTTAATGAGACCTCTCTTGAGAGATTTTCGACCAATTTGGGCTCAGGAATAATCATTCCTAGTAGATTGGAATGCTATGAATCCATTGGAATATATTTCAGAGGAAATGGAGCAAATATATAGGTGTTTTTGGTCACTTGAATAATTTTGAAGCTTAGGGCCACCAAGAGGGAAGGCCATGCCTAGATCAGCTGAAGGCCAAATGGAGTGAATGAATAGTTATTTTTATATGTATTTGATGTTCTGAACATAATGGTACAATGTTCAGAGGTGTTGGAGCACATATGAAGGTGGTGTTGTCACTTTGGATATTAAACAATCCCATGGCCACCGGGATTGGAGGTCAAGCCTAGAGGAGTTGGTAACCAAATTCATAGATTGAATAGTTATTTTTGGGGTTTTCATGTCTTCTGAAGCCAATGGAATAGTCAAAACATCCATTAGATCATAAAATATTCTTGTAATCAGACATTTGAATCATAATCCCAAGAGGTCTTAGCTAGTTAAAGGAGATTCATGGAGATGTAGCCCAGGAGGGGTGAACTCCATTATCATCCATTATGTTATGTGATTGATGTGAGTTATCTTACTGCATTTCATTTTTTTTTATGAGTTTTAAAAATATAATTAAATCATAATTTGATCATCAAAGACACATGAAAATACACACATAAACCCCTTCAGAAGTGGTTAACATGAGTCGATCCTTAAACTCATTTCTAATACTGATGAGGGAGCTATCATAGCAATAACTAGTTTTCCCATATTTTGATCATCGAGTGTCCTTGATCTATGTGTCCATGATTCGATTATTTGTCTCTTGGTCCATGTAGTTTGGGTTTAGCTCTGTTGGTGTGAGTTGTTCTACAATGCCTGATGTGTCCAATAATGGTAGAAAGTATGGCCGAAGGTGGTCCACATTGAAAATTGGGTGCAGGCCAAGGAACGGTGGAATGTTGAGCTCGAAAAATATTTCCCCTATAGCCTTAGTGAAGGTTTAAGGCCCATATCAGATCGGGAAAAGCTTGTAGTGGGCCCTTGTGAGGCACTCCTTCTGCAAAAGTAACCAAACTTTGTCGTACACCTGGAACTTGTGTGGCACCTGATTTTGATCATGATGTTGTTTTTACTTAGAACTTTCTAGGTCCACTATCTCATGAACCTAGTAATGGATGTGTTGAATGTAATCAATGAAGTTTTTACCCCTTTTAGCTCCATATTTGACATCAGCGTATGGTATTCCTGAATATCTTTAAATGGTATGGCAACATCAATGGGACATAGTGGTTGGAATCACAATCCCACATTAAAGGTTATGTGTCCAGTTGAGTTATGGAGAGATATGGTGTAGCTGTGTTGTACATAGGGAAATCTCTCATCCCATGTGCATGGGTGCTTTAAGTTTTACATGCACAAGATATGCATGATCATCGTGTTGACGACCTATGTTTGGCCATCAGTTTGGGGGTGGAAGTATATGGACTTAGTGAGTTGGTATCCAACAACAACCAGAGGCTTGAACATAATTCACTTATGTACCGATTATGCCAAACTGAGATAATGGAATGTGGGATCCCAAAGTAAACCCATAATCATTCAAAGAAGAGTTTGGAAGTGGCTTATTCTATGATAATATTCTTGCAGGCCGCTAGAATGTCCGTATTAGAGAACCTGTCAATGACCACAAAAAGATAGTTATTTCCATGCTTGGTAGAAGAAAAACCTGACATGTAATCCAGGGAGATGGATTCCCAAGTCTAGCTAGGAGTAGGCAGAGGAGTATACAGGTCATTTTTATTGATTGTAGGTTTGGAAATGGAAAATATAGTACAATATATGACGTACTTCCCAACATCATGTCAAAGGTTCGACCAATAAAATACTTCTGTAACATTGCCATTGTCTTCTCTAGCCGAAAATTTTCAATGAACAGATTTTAGTGCACCTCCAAAATCATCTTGTCACACTTGATTGAAGGAACAAAGAGGTGTCCCACATGGAAAAATAATCTGTCCTCGAGACGAAATTATAGAACTTGCTTACTTTTGAGGAGAATTGGGTATGTGGTGTTGAATTATGGATCACTTTTGTAAGATGGAAATAATTCTACAACTTCCATTGTGTCTGTATGAACTATAGGGGTCAGTGATCTGTGTGGGTGACAATTTCCTTCCCCAAAATATAATGCTTCCATTGTTGCCAAGATGAAAAATTGAATACATTTCTTTGTCATAGGTGGGATACTTTCGAACTGTGTCTCAAAAGTGTCTCACAGTGATATGCCACTGGATGCCCTTACTGAGTAAGTACTTCCCCAATAGAATAGTCAAAGGCATATGTCTCGATCTTGAGTGGTTGTTGCAAGTCTAGTAATGTGAGCAATGGGTCAGAAAAAAATAATTTTTCTTCTCTTCTCCCTTAGTGACTTGACTCAAAGGCCAAGTGATATGAAAGAACCCCAACACGAACCTACGATAGAAATTGGCAAGACACAAAAAGATACGGAGCTCTATTAGAGTGGTTGGGTCCAACCAATCCCAAATGACCTCGATCTTGGCTGGGTCAAGATGCACCCCTCGTTCATCAATAATGTATCCCAAATATTGAACCTGGGTAATGCCAAAAATGTATTTCTCCAAATTGGCACACAACTTATGTTGCCATAGTGTTTGGAGGACCTATCAAATGTGGTGGAGGTGCTCTTCCCAACTTTGGCTAAAGACCAGGATGTCATCCAAATACACCACCACAAAGTTGTTGGTGAATGGTTGCACACTGTCATCCATCAACCTCATGAAGGTTTCAGGAGAATTTTCCAACCCCAAAGGCATAAAAAACCATTCAAAAAGGCCCTCCTTGGATTTGAAGGAAGTCTTCCACACATCAAAGGGTTTGATTGGTACCTGGTGATACCTTGACTTAAATTCGATCTTCCTGAAATATTTATCCCCCTTGAGTTGGTCTAGAAGGTCATCAATCTACGAGATCAGATACCTACTCTAGACAATGATGTTTTTCAGTGCCCAAGATTCAATACAGAGTCTCCAAGTCCCATCCTTCTTGTGCACCAACATGATTTGTCTCCCACAGGGTGATGAAATTGGCTGGATGTGAAATTTTTGTAGCAGTTCCTGAATCTACCTCTTGATTTAGTCGTTCTCTAGAAAAGAACACTGATAGATCGGTCCATTGGGTAGCGGCTCACCTAGGGTGATATCGATGGAGTGCTTGACCTGAAAATGAAAAGGTACCCCTACGGGTGGGGTGAATATGTCCCCGTACTGCTCCACGACCTTGTCCATCTATAGTTTCCATGTGGAGGAGCCCTGTCTAGAGGTCGTGGTGACAATTGACAATCTTCTTCTTTCCGTGAGGGTGTATCATCAGGGAAACAAATTTCCTAGTTTTGTAAATGATCTTACTGCATTTTTTTGCAGTGATCAAGGAGATGACGGTAGGCAGTGCTACGTTCGGTATCCTGTACAAATTATTGCACAAAGTAACAATAAAAATGCAAGGTATAGACTAATACACAACATGTCACTTCAACAAGTATGGTTGGCATAATAATACATCAAAAACATCAAGAGGAGCAATATCACATAATACCTCATTCGTGAAGGGCTTGATGTTGTAGGGAAGGAAACATTGTTGGCTGACACGGAGATCCGTCCTTGGTGAAGCCACCCGATGGTGTACGACTATGGGTGTGTTGTGTTCGACAAGCCTAACTGCTATACGACCTCTGCGGAAATGATGTTTTTTTGGCTCCCTCTGTCGACAATGAAATGTAATGGGGAACCCTTCACCCACATTTGGGAATGGAAGGGTCACTCCCCCTCCTCTGGATCTTGGGGTTCGTCCTTCTAGATCTTGGTGGTGGAAATAATGGCATTGGGCTCCACATCAATAATATATTTTCCTTTGTCATTCCCCTTGTTGGGTTCTGAACCAAAGTAGGAACATGCATATGATTCGAAAGCCTTCAGCTCGACCACCAGTGACTTCTTGGCCCGACACTCACTTGTGTAGTGAGTGGAGCTCTTATGGAACTCACACCACTTTCTTGAATCCTTCTTTGGATTTGCGATATTTTTCTTTGCTTGCAGCTTTATTGGGCTATCCTAGGTCGCCCCGCCTTGCCATTTATCCTTTGTTTTGTGGTTTGGGGGTGCCTCTCCCTTGCTTATGTTTCACAGACCTAAATTCTTGCTTCCTCTGTTTTAATTTCTACTTAATATTGGCAGCATACCAGTATGTTGCATCAAGCGAGGAGATGTCAAGGAAATCCATTTCCTCCTTAATGTATCTTTGCAAAAAACTGCAGTACTTCAACACCAAATGTTTCTCTAAATATTTGATACCTAACTTTGTGCATAGGGTATGGAACAGATTCGTCAACTCATGAACATATTGATCCCTTAGTTGCCACAATGTAGTCCATTGTATGTACTTTTACTCATAGCTCCCCATGTGATAATATTGTTCCTTTATTCCATCTCAGAAATATTTCCAAGTGGATGTGACCTAGAACAGGGAGGGTTCACTCTCATCCTTTTGCTCAGAGTATGTTTCCCACCAAACCTTGACACGGGGGGCGACATTTTTTTCCACAGAAAAAAAAATAAAAAAATAAAAAAATAAAATATAAAAAAAATAAAAAAAATAAAAAAAAAATCGAACTTTCTATTATGAATAGATAGTCACATAGCATATGCATAGCATTTCTGATCAACTCCAATTCTTCTTCTATTCTAAAAATAAAAGTATTCTCAACTGCCTTGAATACTTGAAGGGTATCATGAAAGCAGCATGTCCAAAATAAGCATAAAAGGGGCACTTCCATTCAGTCACATCTCCCGGTTTTAATCCGAAACAGAGATAATGATGGGAATGGTTAGGTGCCTGCAGAAGCCAAGGCTTCCTTTCCATAAAAAACTAAGGAAACCGACAGTAAAAACTATCCTGGTCTCCTGAGATAAAACAATTATCCGATAGAGTCCCAAGACCTCCTCAATGAGGAAAACAGTCCTGTGACTCATCATAAGTTTGTGTAGCAGTTATGTTGATTGTATCAAAACATAAAGAAAAACATAGAAAAAAAACAGCAGAATATATACATGAGAGGAGCAAGTGTGATCTTTTATCCAAAAACAGGTTGTTCCAAAGGATGAACAACCCCATTTTCCATCTCTATCATTGTCCAGGTCCCCATAGCTTTTTCAGAACCTTCTTTAGATAGGCGGTCTGCATCCTAGTTCCGTTCCCTGTAAATGTGGCAAACAGTGATCTCAATGAAATAACATTTGATCCAAAAAATATCTTTAATAAAAGGCAACAAAATATAATTCCTGCATTATTGAGTCCCATTAAACCATTTCACAATATTCATAGAATCTCCAAAGATCTGAATCTTCCTCAATTGTCTTAAAGTCAGCCAACAGAGAAGGTAATGTAAATATTTGAGTTCAGCAAAATTATTTGTCCCTTGCCCGAGACCAACTAATGCTCGCAGGGACTTTTCTGGGGATAAATGAATGACCAAACCAGTTCCACACCACCCATTGATGTCTGAAGCTCCATCAAAGAAAGCCCAAGGAATCGATTCCCTGATGAGTTCTAGCTGAATGAAACGAGGTGGAGCAGGACCAGATGGGGTTGGGATACTGTCATAGATGGCTACACCTTCCACAGCCAGTCTTCCGATTGGGAAAGGAATATCTTGAAATATTACTCGATTTATTGCAATCCAGGTGCCCCAGGCAATCAAGAGAGGGATCGTACGAACTTTGTCCTCGGGAGCCTCCTACCACCACTAGGTCCAAGCTTGCTGAATATTTTCTCCTTCCCATCTAATAGGGGTATTAATGAGCCTTAAATATTCAGCCCAAAGACTTAAATTATAGGGGTAGTTTAGAAAAATATGAAGGGAGGTTTCCTCCCTAGATTTGCATAAAACACGGGGGGCGACTTTAAGGAGTGCAAAAGTGATATTTTCCCAATTGGAAAATTTGTGAACCAAGAAATATCCTTCTAATATTTTTAGCCATCTATCTATGGTGGTTGCATCTATTTGGTCCTCAAATATGGGAATGCCAAAGTTTACTTGTACCTTAAAAGGAGTGGTGCCTCCACAGTGGCTGCTAGATGAAGATGTGCCGCTGGTGGGTAGCAGTTGAAGGATCTGGGAAAAGTTATCCATCATCACATTAATTTTTTTCTCAAGGGCCTCCTCGAGAAATATTTTGATAGGATCATCGGCGTTTGTGAGGGAGACCTTGAAAAATGTTCAACCAAATTGAGCCCTAACTCCTTATACCCTGACCTCGTTGGGGACATGCAAAGAAAGATTGAGAAAGAGAAAACCACTCTGATACCATTCATCCAAACTTTTGTAGGAATGCAATAAAAAAAAAAAAAAAAAACATAAACGTAGAGATTCAGCAGGAATAACACTTAATTTCATTAATATCAAATTCTGAAAAATGCTTACAAACATAATGGAAAATAAGCTACCTCAGGTGATGGTAGCTTATCTCTGAGAAGATATGTGGTGACTACATGCCTCTAAACCGTGTTACAATGAGGCTGAAGGGAATTTTTATTATTGAACAACATGGGAAAACCCTAAACATCCAAAAACCTAACCCTAGGAGATGAAGCACCAAAACTATAGGCCCTGTTTGGGTAAATTAGTACATCAACTTCCCGGGGACATTTCTTTGGAATATGATCTTTGTTTGATGCGCAGGATACCTCATTTGAAAGATCTATCTGAGGACTAAAACTTTTGGGTGATTATAATAAGTAGTGTGTTGGTATCGTTTTTCCCAAAAAACATTGTTTAGGGCCTCAAAATGGCTCTAAAAATTCAAGACCCGAAAACCTGCCAAAAATAGTAAATTGTGCTACAATTAAGGAAACAAAATGTAATATCCCGAAAGGGAAATATCCAGTAATACAAAGCATACAACAAGATACAAAATGCTATAAACTGAACATGAAGCAGATACACATGAAATAGAGAGAATACTGAGCCATTTTATTATACTGAGAAATAGAAATGAATATAAGAGGTGATCAGAGTGATGGCACCTCGACTTGCACCAGGCAAGTGTAGGAATACTCTCGGAATATCAAAGGAATGGCTGCTCTCTGCTCTGCGTCCAAGTTGCTGGAAAACTACTGTGTTATTGCTACTGCTAGAACAAAATGAGTGCTTGGGGCTGCTCCCCTACTCAAAATGAGCTGAAACTCTGGAATCCGCCTCTACTCACAATACCCAGAAAAGCCCAGAGAGCGTTTCTGGAATGGATGACCCCCGAAAACACCTCCCTTGAGGATCTACGCTATCCTCCCCAAGGCCACGCTAAGGCTAAATGAAATCCTCCAAAAGATGGCCTCCCACTTTGCAAAAAGTCTCCAATAGGCAAGGGTTGGCCCCTTGCTCAATCTCCTGACCAAAATCCTCTGAAATATTGCTACCCCAGAGCTCCCTCAAGATGGAATGCGTCCTCCCTCTCAAGACTACGCAGTCTCTATGGCTCTGCTCCTCCCATGAAATTCCAACACCAATCCTCCTGTAAAATACTGATGAGACTACCTCACCCGAGCAAGCACTCAAAGTCTCCTGGGGCTGAGGGTGGGATCTCTGAACGGAGACACCCGATGCACTAAACAGTGCTACAGACAAGCTAAATAGCTAGCGTGCTCTAAGTTGAAGTGACCAGCTCAATATGCATAAACTCCAATGAGGAAATGAGGAGGCTCTCCTCCTTTTTATGACAATGGGCCTCTCTCAACCCTAGGCCCCACCATCTCTTACGTTGCCTCCATTTGGCCCACGTTTCCAACTCAACTGCGCTGGCCATGCTCACATAGTCCATGTGGGTCCCCCCTTCACGTGGTCACTTGGCCCCCCTTGGCCCACCTTAGTCACAATGTTGATATTACTAGGTGACTTTAGGGAGTGCACTTTATTCTAAGTGAGTTATATCCCCCTCTTACTCACTTTTATTTATATTTTAACTATAGAAGGAAAAATTGATCAAAATTAATATTTCCAATTAGCTATCGCTAATTGGGAATATTACACAAAAAAAATGAAAGAAATAATGGGGAGGGTCCTAGTGGAATAGGCGGGTGGCCACCAATATCCACCTGGATCATGCCCATTTTTTATGGCCATGTTCCTAGCTTTTCATCTAATTTAGGCATCATTAGTGGCCAACCAATGTATTCCTAGGATGAGAGGATAGTCATGAAACTTGTTTTCTAATGGAGGGCAAGGAATATGTGGGATACCCCGAGGAGTCAATGGAGACCATTGTATCCTCAATAACTCCATCAGGAGCTATCATGGACCTATATACAAGTTTCAATACTACAATGGTATTCCTTAAAGCCCCTTGGAGGTTGAGCTTGAATATGGTTTCCTTGGTCATCACATTGATTACAAATCCAAGGTCATTCAAGGTATTAGGGACCATAATGCCATCAATGTGCACATCCACTACCGAGCTACCAAGATCCAATTACTTTGGAGAGATTACCCTCCTAAGCATCAGATAAAATATTTGTACAACAACATTGATAGTAGGGGTATATTCTCTTCTTCTCCTAGGGCTTTTGAAACATTATTCCTTGATAATTTTGCTGTAATTGGGAACATACTTGATGGCTTGGAGAATGGGGATTTTGAAACACAAGTTATTTAATTTTCCTAGAAATTCAACCTCTTTTGGAGTATGTTGTTTAGGGTGAACCAACCTTTCAGGATAAGGAGGTGCATTGGCTTGAGGGGAAGTCTCTTCCTTCTCCTCTACAATCTCTCTAGGTGGAGAATGTGGGTGATTATCTGGGAGCACCTTCCTAGACCGAAGTTTGATCTCTTAGATTTCCACAACATAAGCATGATAGGATGTCTCCCCACTGTAAACCTATTGTGTCTGCTTGTTGTTTGGGTTCATTATATTGGGTTGAGAAAGTATTTGAGGTTTCTTAGGTGGAGTATGGTGAGGAAGATGTGGTTGAGTTTGAGGTGGAGGTGGTAAAGCAAGAGTTTGGGTTGTTTGAGGCCTCCACCCTGGTGAGGGGTTTCACCATTGGGAAGATTGGGGTGGATATGGCTGGAAAGGAGGTTTGATAAGATGAGGAGGATATTGAGGAGCATAAGGCCAAGGAGGAGATGTGGGCCATGATGGATGAGTGGAAGGGTACCAAGGATGAAAAGGTGCATGTTGATTTGGATTGTAATGAGGATATTGTGCACATTGCATGCCTTGTTGATATGGTCGAGCACCTTGAGGCCTCCTTTGGTTAATGAAGTAGAGTTTCTCTTCACCACCTTCTACCCCTTTTTATATAGCCTTTAGGCTTGCAAGAGAGGGAAAATTGTCTCTTGCATGGTTTTCTTCACATATTGAGTAGAATTCTATGACATTCAGCGGGCACTCATTTCTAGGATGTCTCTTAGTGCATCTAGGGTAGAAGATAGCTAATGACCTTTCTACTTCCTCTTTCCTCCTTTTTATTTGTGTAGTATCCATTTGTAGGGAAAAGTAATGAAACATTTCACTCTTAAAATCCTCCAACATATTTCCTATCTCATGCTTGATGGTTGTTGTAGAGGGAGAGGAACTAACCAAGCTTTAGCTAGACCTACCCTTTTTCCTAGTAGCCTAGAGTGATTCTTGAATATAATTTTGATTTCATAATAAGGTAATTGGTACATATCTCCTCCAACAACATGTTGATGTTTTTCATTACATCCTCCTTGATCCCTCGGAGAAGAGCTAGCTTGAGTGACTCTAGATCAAGGGTACAGTTAGCCCTCCTATTATTGCATTGGAATATTTCCTCATAGTCCTCTAAGGATTCATCAGGCCCAAGGGTCATCCAAAATATTTCCTCCTTTTTCTCTTTGGTCCTACAATAATCCCTATATTTTTCATTGAAGGTTGTTTGCATTTGGGCCGAGGTAGTGATGCTACCTTTAATTAGACTCATAAACCAACACAAGGTTGCATATTTGAGGGTAGATGGAAATAAATTCAACTTATGTTCATTAGAGGCATATTCATAGATCCTACAAACAACAAAAAACTCAAACATGAAGGTGTGAGGGTCCTCATAGGTTAGGCCATGGAAATGTGGAAGGGAAGCAAAGGTTATATTTCTTCATTCTAGCCTCTCCATTGGTTTCTTTGATAGGGAAAAGATCATTTTTCCTGTTAGTAACCATGGTTTGGGTAGGTGAGATAGGTTCTTATTCCACTATGGGCTCCTTAAGAGTTTCAGATTTCTCCCCTGTGGTCAGAGAGGGAAGTTCACAATCACCTGAGAATGAAGGTTGACTTCTTGAGGGGGTGGGGGTTTTTTCGTAGGAATTTCCCTTGACTATTTCTACTCCTATGAGGCATGAAAGAACTAAATCTTTTCTTCTAAAATTTTCATCTTCTTTCAAAACAATAAGGCTAATGAAAAATAGAAAAAAAAATTAACTCCTGAGCATAAACAAATCCTACTTAGAGAACTCCCCGAAAATGACGCCAAAAAGTGATGAGACATGGTATTTCAGCAAGGATGCTGCAACTTCCAAGGGATTCTTAACTTAAATTATCAACCTAGGGTTCATAAAAACTTAGAGGTGGTAGCGATATATGCACAATATGTTAGGTTCTACTCATGTCACCCTCAGTCATGAGATTGAATCAAGGTGTTCATAGACCACTTCTTTAACTAACTACAAATATAAAAGCATGCAATGATTTCAAGGAGATGAACATGATTCTAACTACAGAGGTGAAAATGCCATTCATTCCATGTAAATGCTTATTGAAATTGCATGAAAGAAAAAGGATAGTCTAGTTGCAGAAGTAAACCATTCTACTCTATTTTCATACTTAATCAAATTAACAACCTACTTGCACATATGATTTATCTATTTGCAACTTGCTTGAAAATGAAAAATTCAATCTTCAACACAATTATGAAAAAAATGCTAATTCTAATTTTATTTTTTGTCTTATATTTGTAGTGAGGAGAGGATGGGATTTGAGAAATCATAAACACATATTTTTGGGTTGTTATTGTAGGTCCTCCAATCACTCTTCCCATAATAGAGGTGATAGGAAAGCCTGTAACTACAAGTTTTATGATATAAAACCTACTAAAACAAGAAAATAATAGCAATGAATTGAACAAGAAAAAGGAAGAAATACAAGAGATGCACTAAATCCTCTGTGTTGGGCCCAAACCCAAGGGTTTCATCCCTCCAAAACTAACTCAGATGCAGACCAATAACGAACTTATCATTAGAAGAAAATAAGAGTCATATGCATCATATGAAAGATGAGAATAGCAATGTCAAGCACTAGGCTCTTAGTAGCTACTCCTAGTTGAAAAAAAAACCGAATCCTAATGAGCCTTTATAAAAAAAGTATTTTAGGGGAAGGTCCCTTGAAAAGAGGAGTGATTCCCTCCAAAAAATCGAGATTTGTTGATCTGATTCCCTTGGATATTCACATGCACTTAGGTTCCTTGTCTGCTAATGAATTCGAGTTGTTAGTGGGGAATATTTGATCTAAATCCAAGTTAGGGAGTTAATGCATTGGAAAAGGTCCCTTATATTCTCTCTATATCTCTTCAATCATCCCCGGCACAGTAAATATCTCCAAAAATGTTTTTTTCCTACATATTAATCACATTAGGGCATGAAATATGACAAGCACCCTTTAGTATTCCTCCTTAGCATATTCTGGTTAAAAATGTAAATTAATGTGAGAAAATGAGAGTTTTATGGGATGGAGGATATCACAATGGACCTTAAAATATACCTATTAATGGGACTCGTCAAAATGTTCAGGAACTAATAAAATTACTTTTGGTGCCATGATAAATTAAATGGAGAATCCCTTCAGGCAGTTCATACGAGAACAAATACCCTCTCGAGTGCCCTCTTTAGGTACTTCGATCATGTAATAAGAAAGGGTGGACCTAATGAAAATTTCAATGTCACTGGTATTGTGCAAGAAACTATTGTCAAATTAAATGCATTGATAGTGTGTTACTTTTGTTCTAATTGGAATACTATGTTTCAATTTGTTATCACTCAGGCCTTCCTTGAAGTTGTAAGAAAAGGAAAGAAACCCGAGGTAACCACTAACCAACCTTCAGATACAGAATCTAGCCAATCTGTATCCAGAGAGGGCTCTCTCTTTAAAATTTAGCTTTGTTCTTAGAAAGTTTTAGGCTAGTTATAAGTCCAAGAATTTTGGTTTGAATTTGAATGGTGGAATCTGCCAACTGAGGGTACGATTGAGTATTTCAGGCCATTGGGCTATGGAGTCGAAAGGATGGCTTTACTGGATTAATCTTCTACACACAAGATGGCTTTGCAGGGCAAGATAGCCAAACAGAGAACAATTTTAGAAATTAAAGTGAATGGAATGGATTTTGAAAGGATGAAAGGAAATTAAGAATCTTTCAACATGTTCAAAGAAAGAAAATGAATGATTACAAATAAAGAGCAGTTAAGAATTATTTACTATAGTAATCAAAATGTTTAAACCAGCGAAACAAGAGCAATTAAGAATTCGTTGCTTATAACCAGTTTAGAAGAAAACATTTAGAATAATCACAATTGAAATCAGAGTACACTTAAGTAAGTTCTAATTTATTCTTTTATGTCAATTATTCAGAAATGGAACACAGTGATATTATAAACAGATATAAAACTTAAAACATAGGATAGAAAAGACTTATTGAACTGTAGTCGGACACATGAATCCTGCAAAAAGTCTTGAGCTTCAAATCATCATCCAGCAAGCCACAAAGAAGTTTCTCCAAAGCACTTTTATTCTAAAAGATCAATGTTACAACAAAGTAGTAGAATCCACCCAAAATACTTCCAAGAGTGAAGTATTTATACAAATTCTAAACTAAAATATCTTGAAAAAAATATCAAGATTGGTTCACAAATCTCTCCAACTATTTTACATAAATAGAACTTAAGTAAAGGACACTCAAAATAATGCATCTATTTGGCACTATTTTGTATGGATAGGTGATGACAAAGAGGAGAATTCGAATTTGATCCAACTCTTAGTTGATGATGAGGCATCCAAGTCACTAACTGCTTCCTTTCTTTGTGCATTCTGCTCCAACAATTCTGCAAACTTGGGGTCCAATTATATCTTTTTATTTCTCAATCCGTAATAGATATGTAAAAATTGAAAGAGGTTATTGTGGATTAATATGTTGGTGAGATCAAACTCTTTCAGTTTCCTAAAATTCCTCTCCAGCTGTGCACAATAGGCTCTGTAAAAATATGTGTAAAACAGAGTTTTACAGAGTCTAAAAAATAGCCTGTAAAGATGTGCATGTATCTCTCATTCTGAAATCACTGTGAAAAAAGTGAGCTATGTTTTTCTATATGAGCCTCTTAGGAACAAAAACGTCCTTCAGTTTTGTATGATGTATTTTTTATTTACCACAAACTTCTCTGCAAAATGATGACTTAACTGGTATTTTCTGCAAAAAGTGCTTTCCAACATTGTTTAATATTTCCAAAACCATAATAGATGTTAGAAAAGTGAGAGAGGTTTTTGTAGATTGTCCACTTAAGAACATAAACCTCCTTCAGTTTTGCAAAATTCATCTTGGATTGATCACAATAGTGTCTGAAAAACAATGACTAAAACATGCAATTTCTGCAAAAATATTCCTTTTTGTTGTGTTTTTCATCTTTTCACTTTTTTGTTCTTTTGACTATTTTACTTTCACTTTAGAAAAACTTCAATGTTGGTGAAAGTATTTTCATTTCCTCTTTTTACCATTTTACTGTCTTTGTAATTACTTTTACTGTTTACCTTTGACTGCTCTGTAACTTCATTTTAACTTTCATTCTGACTTTTACCTGATATACTTTAACCACTGATAATCTTTAGTTGTTATGCTTTCTAACCTCTGTTTGAATGGATTTGATAACACTCTTGGAGTAAACAAGTCTTATGATTAGTGTTAAGACTTTTTATCCAAGGATGTGATCTTCTGATCACCTGTAAAACAAAACAAATTGTTAAGAAAGCATTGGTTTGCAGGGGAGGTCGAAAAGGTTTCATTTGATTTTGAGATGTCTGGAGTGAATCTAGAATGATTTTTGGGAGGTAAACCATGCTTAAATTGGTTAACAGAGGCTTCAGGTAGCGCATCTGGGTTACAAAGGGTTTTACTGCATGGGAGTCTGGTCATTCATTGTGCACGATATAATAAAAAAAACGCAAGTTCTTTTCGTTTTATTGGCAAAGTCAATGGGTGGCGGAAATTTTATTAATTTAATGAATGACGTCATCCTGTACGATGGATGAGTCACGGGGAACAGTGGAGGCGGTAAGCGGTTTATTCCGCACCACTTATGCGGAAAGGCGGTATCGGGCGGAGAGGCAACGAAGCGATACAATGCTTGACATGTAGCCAAGGTACTATTTGAAAACCATTTTGATTTCGCGCGTTAACGCTTGTACAGGGGATGGCTAGCGGAATCAATGGGAGTCGTCGATCTTGGGCGGATCGATCCAACGGTTGACGAGATATGGAGTTGACGGATATTTAATGTGCAGGACCGACATGATTTAATATAAATTAATCATTTCAGGAAGCGATTGATTGGAGGGTTTGGTCATTAATTAATCTTAAGGATTAATTAATCCTGTATGAAAAAATAGTCGGGAAATGGAAAATGGCGCGTAGACGAATTATTTCAAAGTTTGATTTCGATTAAACTTTGGATTTATTTTTATTTCAAACATATTTTCATATGTTTAAACATTTTTTCATATATTTTTTAATATATGGTAATTAAATCAATATGACTTTCTTACCATAGGGGCGGGAATAAAAATAATGTTATTTTTTAGCCAAAGGGCATATAAGGTGGGTTTTTATTTGAATGTATTAGGGCTAAATACTTTGGATAAAAAGTGTAATATAAGGGTTTTGGGGGTATTAGTACAAAGGATTTATATATAATAGGAAAAGGTGATTTTTATGGGAGTTAATACATAAATTAGAGTTAATATGACCTAGGGACAATGTAAACTCAAAACACTTAAATATAACCAAGGAAGTGAAGATTTACAAGCAAATAGCATTATAATCATTTCATCACTTAAACTTAGAATAAAAATTGATTTTGAGGGTTGAATGAATGTGATAGTGGATGATTTCAAGTACTTAGGTATTTTCAATTATTGGGCCGAGGGTCCGGTCCCTCCAAAAGTCAAGGAAATGCCTTGAGCCCCTCTAATTTTCAAATACCTTAGCACTTAGGGGAAATTAGTGAAACCTTTAGGGAAAAATGAAGGGGAAGTTAATAGTCTTGACCTTGCTTTGCTTTAAAATTTTGCCAATGTAGTGTTCTACCTTTGCACTTGTGATGAAAGTAAATTCTTAACACATTTTAACACCATCATTCATCACATGAAAATTTGCAACATCATCTACCTACCCTATCTACTTTACTCTACCATTTTTTCTCCTTTATTAGGGTGCACTTAGACTGGAAAACCCTTATCACGCTTTTTCTTTTACATGGAAAACCTATCTAAGTCTACACTTAGTACATCCAAGGGCTCAGATTAAACTGTTGAGCACCTTTTATTCACTCTACATATATACTTATTAGCCAAGATTAAACTGTTTGGCCAGATATTTATTCTCTATTCTACAACATGAAATTGAAAGATGAATGAGTCAAGTTTAAATAGTTTGACTCTTCATATATTGTGGCAAAATTTTAACAAGCTGCACACAATTTCTTATTACAGAAAATGAAATAGTAGTGGCATTTAGACTTGCACACTTTCTTTGGCCCTTCTTTTAATGGGGTTCATTTTCTTTCACTTTTTTGGCCAATTTTATTCTTTTACCCTTTGATTTTTCTTTTAGGGTATACCCTCTTTACATTTTTTAAATTTTTTGATTTTTTGAGAATATGGAACACCTTTGCAATAAGAAAAATGTTTGAACATATTGCATAGTTCAACAAGTCAATCATGAAAATGACACCTATTGGTATAGGAGTCTAACACAATTAATGTACGATATCAAACTATGTGGTTGCGCAAAAGGATACCCTCTAAGAAGAGATGAAGTGAGAAAGTGTTGTTGTTAAGGAAGTTTTGAATCTTTTGAGTGTGGTGCGTAATTGTGTATATTGGTGACCTGTGGTTGAAAGTAGGTGTGCTAATGTTGAGGTGATCAAGAGAAGAGTAGAGGGTGCATTAGAGATGAAGTAGAAGAGATGAGGGGAATATAGTGTGTGTATGCAGGGAAAAGAGGAAGGTGTTGAAAGAGAAAAAATACTAGGTTCTTTATGCTTTTATGTAATAGAAGTAGGCCACTATTCTTAGTCTAAAAATTGAATTAAATAGAATAGTTGGTTGAAGTAAGTAGAGGCTTGAATGTATAAGAGGTTAGAGCCCCTAGGCAAGTTGTGTCTTGCTAATTTTAAGGGAGTTGTGGCCTTATATCATTGGGTGCTCACAAAAAAATGATGCAATAAAATTCGGTGCTTTGATTATAATCATAATACGAAAAAATATTTGGTGGCTTTTCTCTCGGAATGGTTTACACATAAATTTGTGTTCCATGTTAAATAAAGGTAATTACTCCCACATGTTGAACGACTTAGAGAAAAATTCCAGGTTAGTTTGAGTTCAGCCTAAATTTAGAAAAGTCAAGATAATGTGAGTTTGCACGAAGTAGTTAGTCGAAGTGAGCTTCAATTAAGATGTCTCTTAGAAAGAATAAATACATCACAATGCACTTAGTGGTAAAATTTCAAGTTTTTGGTTAATAGAGTAATTGAGTAACAACTCATGTTTTTTTTGTGTGTGTGTATTTTGTGATTTCCTCCTTTTCCTTTACATCATATTAGGTTTTTATTCATTTATAAAAAATAATTTAAAATTTATATTTTATTATTATCTCAATATGGCTTCAACGAGCTTTCAGTCGCATCTTCCATTGTTCATAGGGAAGAATTACGATAATTGGGTTATTAAGATGGAGACTATGATATGAACTCAAGACATTTGGGATTACAACAAGACTAGATATACTAAACCTGTATATAATGCAACAAAATAATCTCTCACAAATGCAAAAAGGACCAATTGAGTTAAATAGAAAGAATATTACACATGCATTGCAACTTATCCAACAAGCAATGGATGAAGCTATATTCTAGATCGCGACCACGAATTCAATAAAGACAACATAGGAGATACTAGGAATGAGCTATTAAGGTATGGGAAAAATTAAATATTGCTAAGTTGCATAATACTTGGAGAGAATTTGAAAGTGTGCAAATGAAAGAAACATAGAATATTGGTTCTTTCATGAATCATATTTTGACAATTGTAAACCAATTAAAAATATATGGTGATGAAATTATAGATCAAACTGCGGTTGAAAATGTCCTAAGATATTTTTCTAGTAAATTTGATGTTGTAATAAGAGTTATTTCAGAATCCAAGGATTTGGTGATGCTGTCAGTTGATGAATTGATGGGATCACTTTTATCCCATGAGGCAAGGATAGATAGAAAGAAGGATTCCTCCATAAAAACTTCTTTTAAAATCAAGGTTTCTATCTCAAGAGACAGAGGTTGAGGCAGAAGCAATGGTGGTCAAAGTGATGGGAAAGAAGAGTAATAAAGAGAAAGTGGAAGCAATAACAAAAGTTTAAACAACAATCAAAGAGTCGATAAATCAAAAGTGAGATTTTATTGTTGCAATAAATTTGGTCACTATGCATGTGATCAAGGAAAACAGAGAGAAAATGTAACCAAAAAAAATTAATGATTCAATGTTCCTAGTTTGTAATATAATGCATGAACCCTTTGATAACATTTGGTTATTAGATGATATTTGCAGTAACCATATGGTTGGAAACAAGAATATAGCTACAAATATGGATGAGTAGGTCAAGAAAATAGTAAAATTATGGACTAACAAGACTGTGTATGTAGATGGAAAAGGAGTGGTCAACATACTGACCAAGAAGGGGGAGCCAAAGGCAATTTCTGAGGTATACTATGTTCCAGGCCTAAAACATAATCTAATAAGTGTTGGTTAATTAATGAAAAAAGGATGTAAAGTTATTTTTTAGGGACAAGATTGTCTCGTATACAACAAGCCTCCAAGCAAGGATCTGATAGAGAAGGTGCAAATGGAAAAGAACAGATTGTTCCCTTTGATCATGAATTACAGAAATTAGGTCTGTTCTTTTAAGGTTTCACGTGTTCATGATTACTAGTTATGGCACTTTCGGTTTAGACATTTTCACCTCTCTGGTTTGAGATTATTGCAACAGAAATAGATGGTCAAAGGATTACCTCCCATCCAAGAAGCCTCTAGTTCCTGCAAGTGTTGTATCTTGGGAAAGAAACACCATGAATTTTTTTTGAAAGGGGTTGCATAAAAATTAAAAAAACCACTAGAGTCAGTTCATACAGACTTGTGTGGTCCCATAAAAACATAGTTGATTGGTGGAAGTTAATACTACCTCAAATTTATTGATGATTTCAACAAAAAGACGTGGATTTATTTTTTGAAGCTAAATTTTGAGAATTTGAACAATTCAAAGAATTCAAAGCCCTAGCAGAGAATCATAGTGATTATCATATCAAAGTATTGATACCAGATAATGGTGGAGAATAGGATTCTAAGGCATTTAAATCTTACAACAAACATGGAATCATAAGGCGATTTACAACCAAATATACACTGCAACAAAATGGTGTAGTAGAATAAATGATTATAAACATGGTAAGGATAATGTTGAAGGAAGAAATTTTTCAAATGTTTACTAAGCATAAGTAGTTACATGCATAGTTTTTGTGATAAAAATATATCCTACAAAAAGAATGTGAATAAAGTTTACAAGAATAATGGTCATGTATGCCTTGTAGTGTATCTCATTTTAGAGTGTTTGGATGCATAGGAAGTTATATGATACGAGTGAAATGTGTATATTTATTGGGTACAATGAGCATTCAAATGAATATAAATTATATAACTCTATCACCAAAAAGAATATAATCAACAAAGATGTGGTG
Source organism: Pinus albicaulis (assembly GCA_034641835.2). Lineage (NCBI taxonomy): Eukaryota > Viridiplantae > Streptophyta > Pinopsida > Pinales > Pinaceae > Pinus > Pinus albicaulis. The sequence goes on from JAXQQM020068577.1 coordinate 63,230, forward strand.
TTCAAATAAATATAGTCATGGAACATAAGTGTAGACAAAACTGTTAATCATAGAATAAACAAATGTAACAGAAAATGAGTAGCAAGGATCAAAGAAAATTACACCAATCAGAGACACACCAACAAGGACTCCATGATATTCTGGGTCATCAAGCATGTCAACATATTAGAATACTCCCATTTTTTAGTCAGGTAATGAATCAAGTAATGGTAAGACAAAAATGAAAAGTTTGGAGGATATTTATATATCAGTTTGAATTTTTCATTATTTTCATTTAAACCCTCATCATTTGAAGAAGTTATCAAAGACAAAAAATGGGTGAAAGTTATGGATGAAGAAATAGAACCTACAGATAAAAATGATACTTGGGATTTTGCTGAGTTACCTAAAGATAAAAATATCATTGGTGTGAAATGGGTCTACAAAACAATGTTGAATGAAAAAATAGAGGTCGATAGATTTAAAGCAAGGCTTGTAGCAAAAGGGTTCTCACAACAACCAAGAATAGGTCTTGGAGAAACTTTTTCTCCATTAGCTAGGCTGGTTACTATAAAATCAATCTTAGCAATAACAACTCAGAACAAGTGGAAAGTGTGTCGGATGGGTTTCAAACATCTTTTTTAAATTTCATTCTAGAAGAGGAAATATATGTGAAAAAACCTCCAAGTTATTTATAACATTTATATGACTGGGAATGTATTTAGCAGAAGTAACAATGAATCAACCTTGTACACAAACATAAATCAACATAGGAAAATTTTGATTGTCTGTTTGTTTGTAGATGATATGATTTGTATAGGTGATCTTGAACTAAACCAATTTAAAGTAGCAATGAAGAAATAATTAGAAATGACAGATCTTGGGCTTATGAAATATTTTCTTCGTATAGAAGTTGAGAAATCAGAGAAAGTTATTTTTATTTGTCAAGATAAATATGCAAATAATTGTGAAAAGATTCAAAATAAGTTGTAAACTGACACCTACACCAATAGCAACAGGTAAAAAGTTAGGTAAGGATGATGAAGGTTCATATGTAAATATAACTCTATTCAAAATATTGTTTGGGAGTCTTGTGTATTATGGATCAGCGGTTGTCATTGATGTCAACCCAAGCAGCACCAGGGGCTAACCCAATATTGCATGGGAATTTTGACCTACCAAATTAATATATTCTGGGTCAATAATGATTTTGATGGTTTCTACTTATCGAGATGTTTCCGTTGATATATGGCACGCCATGTAATTCTTCACGGTTTGAGAGATATTCATGTTTGAAGTTTGTACCCCTAGTTAGTGGGCTAAAACCCCATGGGGTTGGGGCATGGGTCATTGAAAAGTCATAATTAATATTTTTTAAGCTCCTAAAATCCCTCCCACGTTCACTTATTGAAGCCCCTCTCAACCTAAGCATTTATATAAATTGTGATCCTCATTTCCTCCTTATGTAAGAGATTTTTCCATCTGAAATAGGTCATCAGGGAATTTGCGCTCTAACTTTTTTTCTACGAAGGTTTAGAAGCTAAAATTTTTATGAGGCGAAGCCGAAATCTTGAGGAATCTGCTGTAAAAGTTTCAGATCAAAGTACACAATATTTTTGGAGATATGATCTATGGAATTCAGGGTTTTTGCAGGCTCCTGAAATTCATCGCAAAGAAGTGACCTTGGTAAATTCGTCATAACTCTCTCTCTGAGTATCGGATTGGAATTACGTAAAAATCGGAGGATATTAAACAGTCTTTAATTTTAAACCTATCAATTTCAGAGCCAAATGAACAAACAGTGACACGTGGAATACCGTACAAGTGCGCTCTACTGAAACAGTCCATAATTAGGGCATTGTGAGAGATTGGGTATAACTCTTTTTTGAAGAATCCAAATTGGGTCAGACCTGTGGAATTGGAAAGATGAATTAGAGGAATAATACAAGACCAAAAATTAGATATTGAGGATCTGAAATAATAGATATACACCAGATTCAATATCGAGCTCCTAGAAAGCAAGAAAAAGCTAGATCATGTGTTGTCAAGGGTTTCAAAGGACCAAACTTTCTATGGCAGTAAAGAAAATCAAGGTGCAGCAGAGGGTAGCATGACAAGAGCAGCAACCAAGGTGCATAACAGCAACAATAAGTTCATCATATGAAGTCTTCAAGTGGACAGCACTGCATACAATCATTGTAAAGGTATCATTGTACTTAGTCATTGTAAATACATTATTGTACAAATTGTACTAGTTTCTATCTGCCAAGGGTTGAAGAGGCAGTGTTGGGAGGTCTAGGATCATCATTGGGTGGTTGTGTCAAAGTTGGGGTTATGGTCTAGTATATCTTCTTCTTCTACATCATTCTATATCATTGTAAAGTGGACCATTTTCCCTGGTACGGGAGTCCATTCTTCTTTTATTCTTCTATAGGGTGGTAGGGTGGTGCTAGGGTGAGTTGTAGCTCATTGGGTGTTGGGGCATCCGTTCGGTTGACTACTGAAGAATCTTGGGCATTGGAGCGTCCATCCAGTGGGAGCTGGAGAAGAATGCTTTTCTAGATTCTAGGAAGTTGGAGCTTTATTTTCAATTGGAGTTGAATATTAAAGAATTATTAGAAAAGCATTAGGTGGTTTTTGTCCCGGAGTGGGTTTCCACCTTAAAAAATTGTGTGCATTTGTGTTCCTTTTGTTTGTTGCTATCATTATACAAACAGAATGAGTGAAAGTCAACTGTACTCACAATTGAAGCAAAATCTTGATTCACCCCCCCCTCTTAAAATTATTTCCAACATGTCTGTCATAGATGTTATGCATGGAGTTATTATGATTTGTAGATATATGGAGTCACCAAATGAATCACATTGGAAATCTGATAAAAGGATTCTGAGATACATATTAGGAACTACAAATTGTGGCATATTATATGCAAGAAAAAACAATGAATAGTTGGTTGGATATACTAACAATTATTTTGCAAGAAGTTTGGATGATAGGAAAATAACGTATGCTTATATGTTTCATATTTGTTCAAGATTAATCTCATTGGAATATAAGAAGCAACCAATTTTGACACTTTCATTAGCAGGAGTAGAATATGTAGTTGTTACATCAACAATATGTCAAGCAGTATGGTTACACAAAGTTTTGGATGGACTCTAGGAGAAATAAGAAGGATAAAAAAAAATTGTGACAAAAACTGAGCCATTGCACTATCAAAGAATAATGTGTTCCATCAAAAGATAAAACATATAGATACAAGATGCCATTTTATAAGAGAACTTGTGAACAATGGAGAAATTTATTTAGAGCCTTGTAAATTCAATGACCAGTTGGATTATATATTCACTATGCCATTAAAAAAATATGCATTTGAATTTCATAGAGGAAAATTAGGTATTGTAAGCCTAACTGAGACTTAGACCAACAACCATGTTTAATTTATGATGACATGTTTTGTTTTAGTGGTTGTAATTAAGGTGGAGGATTAAAAATAGGTAATTACTCTCGCATGCAGAATGATCTAGAGAGAGAGAGAGAGTCTGAATTATTTTGAGTTCAATGTAAATTTAGAAAAGTAAAGTTAGTGTGATTTTTTATTTAGTAGTTATTTCAAGTGATATTCAGTTAAGATGCTAGTTAGAAAGAATAAATACATAACATTGGGTTGAGTTGTAAAGAATCAATTTTTTGGTTAATAGAGTAATTGATCATCAACTCACATTTTTGTGTGTGTGTATTTTTTTCTTTTCTCCTTTACATTTCCATCAATATAATGGAAATATAGGATGAAAGCACAAAATTACAATGACAAAAAAATGTGAGTTGATGTTCAATTACTCTTTAACCAAAAACTTGATTGATTACAATTGAACACAATGTGATGTATATATTCTTCTAACTAGCATCTTAATTGAATATCACTCAGACTAACTAATTCATGCAAACTCACACTAAATTGAATTTTATAAATTTATACTGAAATCAAACTAACTCGGACTTTTTCTCTAAATTATTCTACATGCGGGAGTAATTACTTTCTTTTTAACACTCCCCCCTAATTACAACTTCTAAAAAAAATATGACTCGAAGATAAATGTCTTTCGGATTAATCACATCATTAGGATTAGGTCAATTAATCACGTCATAAGGATTAGATCAATTAATCTGAAAGCCATTTTATCTTCATTATGGATCACAAAAGACATAGATCTAACAAAAACCTAACTCATCATAACTTAAACGTGATTGTTGATATAAGTCTTAGCGACGCTTACAACACTTAAGTTTCCTCTATGAAACTCAAATACATCTTTTGCTAATGTCTTAGTGAATATATCGGCCAACTGAGCATTTGATGTACTCTAAATAAATCTCTCCATTGTTCACAACTTATCTTATAAAATGGTATCTTGTATATATATGTTTTCTATTTTGATGGAAAACATTATTCCTAGATATTGCAATGGTTGAGTTCTTATCAAAAAACATGTATTTTTTATCCTTCTTATTTTTACTGAAGTCCTTCCAAAACTCTGTGTAACCATACTGCTTGACATGTTGATAATGTTGCTGCTACATATTCTGCTTCTATCGATGAAATTTTCATAATAAGTTGCTTCGTAGATGCCCATGGGATTACTCTTGAACCAAGATTAAACACATAACCAAAAGTGCTTTTCCTATCATCCAAACTTCCTGCAAAATCACTGTCAGTATATCCAACCAAATCTTTCTCATTTGTGCTTGCATAAAATATGCCATTATTTGTAGTTCCTTCTATGGATATCAGAATCCTTTTGTGAGATTTCCAATGTGACTTTTCAAATTTAGATTCAAAGTAGAGAAGATATTTTGAAGTTTTCACTATAGGAGGTTCAAATATGAAGATCTACGTTGCAGGTTTTATTTAGGACTGGGAATATGAATTTCAATGGACTAAGGCTAGAGTATTCTTGGAAGGGACCTCAAATTTTGTTGCATGGAGGGTTCATGTGGAGGCGGTATTGGATGATAATGGATTGCTAGAATACATCAAGTCAGATGTTGCGAAACCCCGAACATCTGATGCCTAGAACCTTACTCAGTGGAAGAAGGATGTGGCCAAAGTGAGGATAATCATATTGAAGGGTGTTCGAGATCATATTGTCTCAAATCTCCATGGAAAATAGACTCTCTTCATGATTTTGAAAACAATGATAGAGTTATTCGAGAAAAATAGTGACCACAGGAAGCTGGCACTCAAGGACAAGCTTCAAAGTAACAAGATGCAGAAGAATGACATAATTCCACAGTACTTGAGTAGGTTTACACAATTTTGTGATGAACTTGGCGAGTCGATGTTAATTTCCTTGAAGAATACTTGGTAGCTCTAGCCCTTTTGGGCCTTCCCAAGAGTTGGCATAGTTATCAAGATTCGGTAAATGGTAAGAAGAAACTAACAATTTGGGAGCGTTTATCGTTTGACCTGGTACGAGAGTAAATAAGAATACTAGAGATGGGAACTCATCCAAAGAAGAGAAAGATTACTTTACATTAGTAACAAAAGGAAGGAAGGCCAAGTGGAAGAAGTCCAAAAATGAGTCTAATTCAATCCAAGAGGGAAAGAAGAAAGACTTGTCCAAAATCATGTGCTTTCACTATTATGAATTTGAGCATTATGCCATAAAGTGTCCACACATGAAGGCAAGCAAGAAGGAGCTTGTAGTAGCAGCAACAGGTGAAGGTTTGGCTTCATTTTTCAATATTTACTTTACGCTCATCGCATACACGGAGAGCACAGTGATGGGAAGCATGTGGTATTTGGATAGCATTGCCTCATTCCACATGACAGGGAATAAATATTTTTTTAATGATTTTGAGGAGAAAGGCCTCAAGATGAACATTGAGTTTGGAGACAACAGATGGTACAGTGCGACTAGGATTGGTACGGTCACCTTTCAAAGGGATTTTGGCTCCCCTCTAAAACTCAAGGATGTGATGCTTGTTCGAGGTCTAAAGAAGAATCTTGTCTCCATTGTAGTTTTGGAAGACCGTGGGTACGATGTGATATTCAAAAAAGGAAAATAATTCCTCAGACACATAGCCACGATATCGGTGAAGCAGATCAGGGTTCGATTCAAGAACATGTATGCACTTGTGTTAAAATATGCATGAAAATCCTTGAGGAGTAAGGAAAATACTATAAATATGGTGGTTAAGAGGGAGCATGTTAGACCTCTCAACATGCAGCCTTAGAAGAAGCCTCAAGAAGTTGTGGAGTAGTCAAAAATGGAGAAGAAGAGAGGAGGGAGAGTGGAGACATCCACTCAAGCAGGGACCTCTAGCAGGGGGAAAATTCGAACCAAGAAGGTAGAGGGAGCACATTAGGATATACCTCTAGGAGTGAGGTGGAGTGATGTAGATCCTTAGTCCAAGAGTTGTAGAAATTTGGGAAGGTTTCATTGAGGTGTTCTCCTCTTGGATCATTACCTTGCTACAAGGGCCCACAATTTTCCGTAGCAAGAGGATCAGTTTCAGTCAGATACTGAAGTGTGAAAAGGAGTGTTGACGACATAGCAGGAGACTTAGTAGTAGATTCAACAACAACACAATTTTCCCAGTAGAAAATTTCATACATAGTTGATTCATATTTTTTTTATGCTTCTCAGTTCCAAATGTTGTAGTAGAAGCAACAATAGTGAGAGGTGTTGCATGAAATATATTCCAAATATGCATGATAGGGGTGGAATGTATTGCATGAAACACCTCTCACTTTTTTGTTTCTACTGCAACGTCTCCAACTAAGAAGAATAAAAAAAATGAATCAATTGTGTCTGCAATTGTCTACTGGGAAAACTTTATTGCCAATGACTCTGCTACTGAGCCTCCTACTATGTTTTCAACACTCCTCTACACTCCTCAGTATCTGAATGACACTGATCCTCTTGCTACTGAATACTATGGGCCCTTGTAGCAACATAATGATCCATGAGGATAACACCTCAATGGACCCTGCCAAATTTTTGCAACTCTTGGAATGAGGATCTACATCGCTCCATATCACTCGTGGAGGTATAGTTGCAAGTTCTCCCTCTACCCACTTGGCTATAACTATCCCCACGTTGGAGTTCTCTTCTTGAGTGGATATCTCTGCCCTGCCTCCTCACTGCTTCTCCATTTGTGGCTACTCTACAACTTCCAAAAGCTTCTTCTGAGGTTGCATGTTGATATGTATAACATAATCCCTCTCAACCACTATATCTATAGTATTTTCTTTTCTCCTCAATGCTTTGCATGCATATTCTACCTCAAGTGAATACAGGTTCTTTAATAAAACCTTGATCTACTTCACTTGTCCCATGGGTATGTGTCTCAGGATTACCTTTCCTTTGATGAAGATCACATCATGCCCACAGTTCCAAAAATACAATGAATACAATATTGTTCTTTAGACTCGAAACAAACATCACATCCTTGAGTCTAAGAGAGGAGGTATACTCCCTTTGAAAGGTGAGCGTACCAATCTTGGTCATGATGTACCTTCTATCATCTCCAAACTCAATGTTCACTGAAAAATTCTCTATTCCCTGTCATGTGGAACAAGGCACAACTATCCAAGTACCACATGATTCCCATCACTATGCATGCCATGCATGTGATGAGAGTAAAGCCAAGCTCTATTGGGTGCAACCCAACTTGGTACAATTTCGGTCAAAAGACTCCACAACTTGAGGAGTGGAGTGCGCGAAGTTAGATCTACTGCGTGATGTTTAGGGGCTTCAGGGCGGGTCGAAGCCCTTCATTTTGCAATGGGTTTCAAGTCTTAGTGTATTATTTCATCTTCCCTTGGTATGTGGACCATGGTTTTGTATAATGTAAATGCTATATAAAGTGATGTAAGTTTTTGTCAAAGTAATGTAGGATGTAATAGTTGATGAGCACAAGCACTTGAGATATATGTTTTTAATCTGTTTTGGGTCTTAGGGGAAGGCTCTGCAGCTGTGTTTGCAGAGGCCTTGAAGAGTCTGTAGGTTTGTGCACCTACCACCTATAGTTGTGTGTGCAAGTCAAAGAAGTGTATGTACTGAAGATACTTATCATAATAAATAAGAAGAAGTTTTGAATCCATCTCTATGTTTATATGTGTATTTGCTTATTATCTGCATTGCGAAGTTGTTTATATGATTTATATTGTGTTTTAATAATAAAGGCGTAGTGCACACAAGTATTGGTTGATGAATGAAGTATAGACTGTCAAAGTAGATAGATGCATCCACGTGGTTCAGAATAAGAATAAGGAATAATTTTAGCAATATATCCACACTCCATTGTCCCTCTCGATGTAGAAACCTGGTTTTGACATCCTCCAATATTGTCTTGTGTGGGACTGAAATTTACGCTGTAGGTCATTGCTGAAAGGGTCAGTAATAGAGGGTTTTGTTGGTGCACAGCTAACTCCAAACTAGGGTCAAGCCCAAACAAACCGACAAGATCGAACTATGAATCCAAAGATTCACTTGCTACTTCTATTGCATGCTCCTTATTACTTTCCTTCCTATGTGGACACTTTGTGGCATGGTTCCTAAATTCATGACAGTGAAAGCACTTGATTTTGGAAAAGTGTTTCTTCTTACCTTCTTGGCTGGAATTAGAATCATCCTAGGACTTATTCCCCTTGGAATTTCTTCCTTTTCTAACTAATGCAAAGTCCTCTTCCTCTTCTTTGGATGAGGTCCCATCTCTGGTATTCTACCTTATTTTCTCCTGTACTAGGTCAAAGCGTAAGCGATCCCAAGTTGGTAGTTTATCCCTACAATTTATTGAATCTTGATAGAAATTCAAACTCTTGGGAAGTCCCAAAATGCCTATATTTACCAAGTCTTCTTCAAGGACATTAACACCGACCCTGCCAAGTTCATCATGAAACTGCGTAAATCTACTTAAGCACTGAAAAATTGTGTCATTCTTCTACATCTTGATACTTTGATGCTTTTCCTTGAGTGCCAACTTCATGTGGTCACTACTATTCTCAAATAATTCTGTTAGTATTTTCCACATCACGAATGGAGTCTCTTCTATGGAGATTCGAGACAATATGATCTCGAACTTCCTCCAATATGATTCTCCTTGCTTTTGCCACATCTTTCTTCCACTCAGCAAGGTTATAGGCATCCGATGCTTGTGATTTTGCAACACTTGACTTGATGTATTCTATCAATCCAGTATCATCCAATACCGCCTCCATGCAAACCTTCCATGTAACAAAATTTGAGGTGCCTTCCAAACTGTACTCTAGCCTTGGTCTATTGAAAGCCATCTTCTTAGTCTTGAAGAAAACCTGCAACACTGATATTCAAATTTGAACCTCCTGCAATGAAAACTTCGAAATCTATTCTCTACTATGAATATGCTCTGATACCATGTAGAAATTAATATGTAGATTCTAAATTTATCATGAAAATTACTAAATCACAAGACTAGAAGTTACTCTACTGAGTTTTGGAATCAAATTCATGATAGAGATCATTGATCATTAACATGAAAAAAGGAAACATCACACATCCATAGATATTTATCTAGGGGAAAGAAATTGTTGAAAACCCCTTACTATCTATATTGCATTAATCAAATAATCTTGATGAATACAATATGCTTGCTCAAGCTTGAGCATAACCTGCACCTGTATCTTCTATCCTTTTCCTGGCTGAATGAAGCTGGAGAATATTTAGCCAAAATTTCAAGCCTCCAAGCTCCTAATTCCTTGCATTTTTCCTTGAGGAATTAGCCACTATTAAACATGAAATTCCCTAATCTGGATTGCACAATTCCTTTAGGTCCTTCCTCTAACTGCATGCAACATCTGTACACATAGGAATATGCTACAACTAATAGTATACTGCCTTGGATATCCATATAGACTAGGTAAAAAAAAATCTCTGCATGCATGAGCTAATTTAGGCTGATTTATTAATTATTTGGATGATCACTAAGTATGATTGAAGTTACACTGCACAACTTGACCTTCCACTAGTTCCTCCAACAGTTGGAACTAGTTTAACTGACCATAAATCAATTTAAATGAGTTAAATTTCTACAACTAAAATTAACTCAACCTAGGCTTCTAAAATTTAGTAACCCACTGCACACAACTGAACTTCATGCCCCTAACTCGAATTAACTAACCTAGACTCATATTTTTTAGGAATCAACTCAAGTAAGTTGAACTTGAACTCATTAACTCAAATTTAATGTTCTTAACTGAGTGAAAAGAGCCATGTCACCTCAGTTAACTCCTCGAAGTTGTCTGCAGATGTGAAATTTCAAATTTCCTCAATTATAATTAAGGAAAGAAATCAAAATTGAGACTTTATTGCTATGTTTTCAACATTTGGTGACTCCATAAATCTAGAAATCGTACTAAATCCATGCATAATATCTCATCTTGTAGTCGTGAGATACATAATAATGCCAACCAATATTTTGAACAAAATTATATTAACATATGAAACTTCATCATCTTTACTTAACTTTGTTCTTGTCGCTACTAGTGTAGGTGAAAGTTTACAACCTCCCATTCTTAATAGTTTTAGCAATTATTTTTCATATTTATCTTGAAAAATAAAAATCCCTTTCTATGATTTCTCAAATTATGTTCCAAGAAAATATTTCATAAGACCAAGATCTGTCACTTCAAATTCTTTCTTCATTGCTACTTTAAACTGGTCTAGTTCAATATCACTTGTGGGCAGAAACATGAAGCTGGGTTACACTTTTGTGAGAATCGGGGGCCGAATTTTTTTTTCGGCAATAGCGCGGCTGAACATTTTATAAATTTCGGCCGAACTATTTAATATTTTGGCTGAACTTGTGATTCCGTTTAGATTGATGGCACACTGACAGCGTGGGCAAACAAAATTTTTGCCGGAGATGGGAAAACTGGCAACAAAAGTTCGGCCAAACTTCCAAAAAAAGTTCGGCCAAACTTTGAGTTTGGTTGAACTTTTACTTTTAAAATAGTTCGGCTGAACTAGTTTCTATAAATAAATTGCCCACAAAGTTTATTTGTTTATCGGTCTCTTTGTTTGCGCGTATTTTTGTCACTGCTACTGTTGGTGTGTCTGTTCGCACATTTTCGCTCCTCCCGTCCATGTTGTTGGTCTACTACAGGTCTATTTGTTCACGCATTTTTGCTCCTCCTCTCTGCGTTGTTGGTCTACTGCAATACCAGGTATGGGCAATAAAAATGGTGTATGGTTCTTTTATAGTCGAAAATATTGTTTTAAATGGTATCTTTTTTTGTTATAGTCGAAAATATGTCGATTCTTTGCTTTTCTGGTTTTAAGTCTTTTATTATTATAATAATTAGTATATTGTTGATTTATTTTTGATTTGTTGATTTTTCTCTATGTTTCTGAATGCCTGCTATAGCAGACCTCAGACGTCCTTGTAATTCCCAACCCAGAAAGACAACGCTCTGTTTTTTTTCCCCTATGTCTTAGCTGGTAGATTTTAAGTTGACTTAAAACACACAGAACAACAACATGTTTTCTTTACATTTCAACCCCTACTGGATCATCCTACATTTTTCATTTAACTCGAAAAAAAAAAAAAAAAAACACCTCGTAGTTTTTTTCAGATTTCTGTGTTGATCATGGACTCTTGTAGCTCACTTCTCATAAATATAAATTCACCTCTTCTACCAAGGTATTACACACAGTAGTGTTTTCACTGCTTTTATTTTCAAATGGTATTTTATCGAAAATTATAGCGTCCCATGAGTCGTGAATCTCTTTTCTGCTAATAATTCATGAATTTTTCCAGTTCTCATGCAAATTACTTTAGGCTGGTTTTCCCTCTTTTGGATAATCTTGGCAGCAGTGTTATTTCACGTGTGTTGCAGCACGGATGTACCAAGTTTTTAGGTTTGGTGGCCCTCGTGAATGTACTCCAAGTCAATAATGAATGACACTGTCCGTCCAATGTTTTGAGATGACTGTATTCTTTTCCGGAAGAATTGTCATTGTATTATTTCCGCTTGTTACGTAAGTTTCCAATCACTCAATTGTTTTGGATGGATGTAGTGCTACAGTTCCTGGTGAGCAATTGTTCTTGGACGTAGCACGACCTACCCCCTCCTCCACGGAGATGATCCATGCCAGTCATAGCGACGATACCCCGAACAATGGGGCATCTGCCTAACCACTGACCTTGTCCTGCCAAGCTTCTCTTCCATGCACCGTGGTTGGGATTGGGAACCATACCAGGCTCGGAATAAAGAATAATGTTCCATTTCTTGAACCCAATGAATACTGAAGCTAGTAAAACAGTGGCTACTGAAGCATAAACTGCTTATTGTTCTTTCTCTGTGAGTATAGCATGATGAGCCCAAGTATTTAGATTATCTTCGAATTTAAGACATGAATGAATGGATTGTAGTAGTGGCTTCTGACCATTACAATTTCTTGTGTAACTATCTAAGATAAATATGAGTCATATTTTGCACGATGATCCTCAAGTCTTACACACAGTAGTGTTTTCACTGCTTTTATTTTCAAATGGTATTTTACCGAAAATTACAGCGTCCCATGAGTCGTGAATCTCTTTTATGCTAATAATTCATGAATTTTTTCAGTTCTCATGCAAATTACTTTGGGATAGTTTTCCCTCTTTTGGATAATCTTGGCAGCAGTATTATTTCACATGTGTTGCAGCACGGATGTACCAAGTTTTCAGCTCAGGTGGCCCTCATGGCTTCTGACCATTACAATTTCTTGTGTAACTGTCTAAGATTTATGAGTCATATTTTTCACAATGATCCTGAAGTCTTACACACAGTAGTTTTTTCACTGCTTTTATTTTCAAATGGTATTTTACCGAAAATTACAGCATCCCATGAGTCGTGAATCTCTTTTCTGTTAGTAATTCATGAATTTTTCCAGTTCTCGTGCAAATTACTTTGGGCTGGTTTTCCCTCTTTTGGATAATCTTGGCAGCAGTATTATTTCACGTGTGTTGTAGCACGGATGTACCAAGTTTTCAGCTCTGGTGGCCCTTGTGGCTTCTGACCATTACAATTTCTTGTGTAACTGTCTAAGATTTATGAGTCATATTTTGCACGATGATCCTCAAGTCTTACACACATTAGTGTTTTCACTGCTTTTATTTTCAAATGGTATTTTACCGAAAATTACAGCGTCCCATGAGTCATGAATCTCTTTTCTGCTAATAATTCATGAATTTTTCCAGTTCTCGTGCAAATTACTTTGGGCTAGTTTTCCCTCTTTTGGATAATCTTGGCAGCAGTATTATTTCACGTGTGTTGCAACACGGATGTACCAAGTTTTCAGGTCTGGTGGCCCTCGTGGCTTCTGACCATTACAATTTCTTGTGTAACTGTCTAAGATTTATGAGTCATATTTTGCATGATGATCCTCAATGTACTACAACATTTTCTTTAGTCCATGTATGTTCTGTGTTTACATTTCCATTTTTGTTCGCTTTGAAACCATCTATACAACT
>JAXQQM020079931.1:0-179208 GCA_034641835.2 Pinus albicaulis
TAGAGAAGCTATTGGCGAAGGCCAATCGCGACAAAGACATGCTTCGCCACATGAAAGGCCATTACTGGGCTCGCATGCATGTTTGCAAAGCGAGGATGAAGATCATGAAGAGGAGGTTGCGCAAGGCATTTCAACGGCGGAAAAGGCCCAATCCACTTCGGATTTTGGCCGAGGCTTCATTGACTGGGAAAGACACATGATGGAGGACCTCCGCTCCGAATTTGGGCAAATTCGGAGAAAATTTTGTCATTTTCGAATTTTTGGTCTAAAAAACAGGTTTTGCAGCTACGTGGGTCGCGCGCTCATGCGCTCGCATTTTTTGAGACACTTGCTGGAGGAGATTTTTACATTTTTGGATTTTTCATGGTTAATTATGCATCCTCTGAAGTCAACTTAGAATTTCAAAAAAATCTGGATGGTCAAACAGCTCAAAAACACCATGAAAACCACCTTGCTGCCACCTTTTGCACCAGCAGGAAGTACCTCTGGGAGAATGAGGTTTTGGAGGGTCAAATCAACTCCAAATTCAGAAATTCCACTTGGTTTGGAAAGTAGACATCCAGGGATTTCCAACGAGCTATCATGAGCTCAATTTGGATGTCGGGAGCTACCTCAAAATCAGCCTGGAACATGAGCGACCCACGCAGTTCAGGAGCGACCCACCTAGAAATTTTTCTGAATTTTCAGCTGCCAGCTCAGTATTTCGCCTATTATGGACCAGTTTGCTTATGGATAGAATTTTTGGGTTTTTATGATGTAAATTCATGTTTGATATGTAACTTTGGCTTGTTTTTATCTCTTCTAGAAGATTCACTCTCAAATGAGTAAAAAATCATGTAATGGATCAGTTTCCACTCTTTTAGAGGCAAGTGGTTAGTTGCCTAGATTGTAGTTCCATGATTAGAATTGGTTGAAACTGATCCCTGAAGAGGGAATTCGACCCCTAGAGGTGGGGAAAGGGGTTAGAGTGATCTATATATTGTAATTTCTCAATCATTTTCAGGGGTTGGAGAGGTTGGACTCTTGGGATACTTTTGATACCATTGTACATATTTTTCATATTTTGGCTAAGGAAAGATCAGGGGTTTTGCGGCACTTGTTGGGATCCTTGTGGTGTTCTGTTCTTGATGGTGTTTCTTATTTTTTTACTGTAAGTTTATTCATGTTTAATGTATGCCATCCTTTCATTATTCTTCTGAACTAATTTGAATGAGTGAAATAAGGTTGAATCCATTGTTTACAGTGCTTGGCCTTTGAATTCAGTTAGTTCTATATGTTTTCAGCTGTTTGGAGAGGATCCAAGTTCTTCTTTGCCCTCTTCAGCTCCTCGTCGGTCTAATCTATCCATAAATCCAATTTAAAGCATCAAGATCATCACTTACCTCGCCCCAGCTTGAACTCTGCAAAGGTCTGACCTTATCCCCGGACCCAAAATTTTGTTTTCCCATTTCTCCAGCGAAAATCAAAAAATCAAAAATCAAACATACCTATCTCTTTACTAGCCTAAAATCAGTTCTTATTGTAAGTCATCTCGCATCCTATTGCTCATTTTCTCGAGATTGACGGAGAGAGCCCTCTCCTGTCCTCGTAGGGCTAGCTACGAGGCTAAGGTTGGTTTGATGTTGCCTCGAGCCTCGCCTCTTTCAGCCTGTGGCAGATTTGAGTGCTAACAGAACCAAGACCCCAAAGTTAAACACAAAAACTAGGAAAACTGCAGAAACTGAGTTACAAACTGCAATAATTAAATGCATCAGATAACTCTAAAATAGAATGCTGTCAAGGGGGCCAACTTCTATAATGACTACACAGTTATCAAGTTATATATGAGCGATGACTATGGCAGAAGATGGATTAAGATATCAACTATAACCGGGCTCATCCAAGGATAAGAATCCATATATACTGGGCTTATTCAGAGATAAGAATCCATATATCTGGGCTCATTCAAAGATAAGAATCCATTGTAGTTAGTATAGGAAGAACGACAGAAGAGATAGAAAATGAAACAAAGTATCATGCCTAAGCCATATTTAAAGCACTATAGATGAGTAAATATGAGTATCTGCTATGATAAATTCACATTTAAGCATGGGAGCACTCGCATTCCAGAGAATTTAGATACAAGAGATGTAGAGAGATACGAAATGAAATTTTATATTGAAAAACAAGGAGAAGAGTTACAAACTGTGAATCATCCCGAGCTGAATCCCCAATTCCAGCAAAACTTCTTATTACTGAGTCCCTAAGAGATCTTCAAACATCCACTATCAAATTTCATAGAAAAAAACATACAGAATACTCAAGCTAGTGAGTCCTTTGGAAAATCTGGAACCTTTTGTTAGTGTTTTCTTCCTGTATTTATAACCTCTGATTCCTATGCGCGAGAAGATATTTTGGGAAAATATCTTCCCCACGTTCTTGTATGCTGTTTCAAGTCTAAATAAAAAATAGAAATGATGATGAGGTAAAACTGCCTCTCATCATCTTACAACACAGGCCTAAAGCCATTTCTAACTGAAACATAAACAATCTACTAATCTGAAAGTAAAAACTGCAGGAGTGAAATAAGGATTTCACCCGAAATGACAAAGTGAAAGGGACATAAGGTAACAGGCCATGCGGGCCCGGTCATGAATGATCATTGCTGTTTGATGAGGCGGAGCCACTACTACTTTTTGGTGAAGGTGATACCGTTAGTCATGGGAAGGACTGGCCTTCTATGCTGGAGAATGTGGTACTGCTAGTAATGGATGAGTTGGCCTTCTGCGCTGGAGATTCCTGTATAATGGCCAATGGTCATGATCCATTGACTTGGACGTGGAATTGACCCTCTTCATCTTTTTTCTCTACTTCCTGGGCATGGAGGATCATCACCCTCGGCCTCGAGCCACTGTGATTCGCTATGAGATGGCCCGCATACTTAAAATTCCATGAAAACCTGCACAGATAACAAACCTGTTAAATAAATCCTGTGATGAAGGCATAGACTGCTTCAGAAGGCTCGGGTGAAGGCGGAAGAGCAGTGTGGAGACAGGGAATGCAGCTGAAGCGTTTCCATGGCGAAATCAGAGTTTAAATCTGATTTGGCGCAAATTTATGCAAAAGGTGGTTTTGCGGAAAACTGGAGGCGGTTTTCGCACGTGGCCATGGCGGTAAGTGGTTTTACCCCGGGCGAACGTGATAGGGCTCAGGTGTTGACACATGTCCCTCTAAAACCATCCATTTCGCGTTGAATTTGGGCATTAAATTATTTTGGTGGATTGGGCGCGAAAACAGTTCTAGACCGTCAGATCTGGGAGATCGACTGTTGAGATAAAATGCGAAGGGAGAAAGGATGTGCGGGAGGAAGAAAGGTGGGACCCAGCGGATGACGTCATCAATTTTTTCAGGTAGCGAAAATCTATTGGGCGGAGTTGAAAAGAGGGGATCAATGGGAGCCGTTGGATCTTGAGGATCAATGGTCGGGATCTGGTGATGAAGGAGAATGGAAAGGGCAGGGTTGAAAATGCGGAAGTAATATGGGTCGGTGGATCTGGAGAAATGGACTGTTGTGATTGAATTGGGTGCTTCGCATATCTGAGATCCAGACAGACGGGAGGAGGAAATGCGGAGGGAGCGATTGCGATATGCTGATGGAGCAAGAGCCGTTGGATCGCGGACGAGATCAACAGTGGAGATGCAATCGGGAAAATGCATCGGTGGGGGAAAAAGGTTTGGGAAGTGGAAATGGGAATTTCCGAAGTGCGATGTTGATGGGGAAGGCAAAGTGTGACAGAGCGAGGACCGTTGGATCTGGGAGAGATCAACAGCTAGTATTCCATCGGTGGGGGATGATCATCGGCGGAGAAGGGAAGAAGGAAGGAAAAGGGTGAACCCTGATGCGATGCGCCAATGCGATGGCCATCGGATCTTGGGGAATGGACGGTCCAGATCTTATCGGAGGATCGGCCATCGGCGAAACAGAAAACTTGGAAGTGGGAACTTGGAAAGAGCGATGTGCGATCGCTGATGGGCTTACCGCTCGGTCACGGGGCCCGATCTCATGGCAGAAAAGGGGCTCGGGCTTAAGCGAAAGGGGCTTAAGGCCTGATATGTTAGAATGAGCACTTTTAAAGTAAAAAGGTGGATTTTTAGCCTTTTCAAGGGTCCCAATAGGTGAAAAATGGGCTTTGACAGTCCATGCAGTCCTTGTTGTATTTGCTTTGCAGAATAAATCTCCTTATCATTAGACATCTCAGCTCGGTGAGGGATGTCATAACGACAGAGGGCAAAACAGATTGCTGATGATGATGTCAAGAAAGCGCAACTTGCTACTGCATTCCAGGAATGTGTGCTGGAATGGTACATGAGGTATGTAGCGGATAATCCAACTACGACAATAGATGATCTCAAGAAAACATTGAATGAGTATTTCCAGAAGCCAAAGTCATATCCGCAATGTGTTACCGAATTGAAGGATATCCACTAGGAAGTAAAGGAAACTATATGGGAGGCAGATCAATAGTTAAAACGCATTATTGGAGATGGAGGCTTCACCATTAGTGATGATCAACATAAGGAATGGTTCATTTCAATGTTGTTTCCGCATCTACACCTACCTTTTTCTCAGCAAAAGATCGCAACCCAGGCCGAAGCTTTGGAAATCATGATAAAACTGTAAGCCTCACCAGTTTCGAAATGCAGATCGAGGTTCAACAAATTTAGATCCAATTGGCTACCTTGAACTTAGAACTGCAAAACCTGTGGAAGGAGAATGGGAAGGACAGGCGCGCAGGAGTATGGTGCATGCGCTGTAAAGGTGAGTGCCACTACAAGGAACAATGCCCAATATATGGCGAATATCTGGTGGTTGGAGGACGGAATCCAATCAAGCCTAATGCAGGGGAAGGAGGGCCAAGTAACCCTACAATATGGGATGCACTATTTAAAGTAACCAGATAGCACCCTACAGATTATTGTCCTAGGTTGGAGAAATATATTTAGTCTCCAAAAGAGTTATATTGCACATTTTTTCGGTCTATAGGATATGATGATAGGAAATGTCACAGTTTTGACCTAATGATTGAACAAGTTACTTCCTATAGAATACAGTTGGAAGGTAGAGGTCTAGATTCACCTCCATCACCCTCTAGGCAAGGGGGATTTCAGGGTCAAGTCATGGAAGAGGAGGAGGATTTGGTCATGGAAGAGGCTAGATTATCTGGTATAATTTTGGAGAAGTTGACCACTTTGTGCGCGACTGCCAGAACCCGACGCACCCATCTTGTAGGTAGTGTCAACATTTTGACCACGTAATTGAATATTGCCTTGTGTTGTTTGAAAAAATGGAGGAAAATAAGACTCAAACCCCTACACAGAACATTCAGATGATGATGGCAGAGCTGCGCAATGAAGAAACTAGCGTTAATATTGTGACTAGAAGTGGTATAAAAACTGGCACGAATCAAGCTGAAGGAAAAAAACCTGTTGCGGATGTCTAGGTTTGGAAAGCCCCTGAGAAGAAGGAAGGATTTAACTTACAGCGGGAGAAGAATACTTTTACTTAATATAAGAATAATTTTATGGACCCTGGTGCATCGACATCAAAATAACTGACTAAGCCTATTGTGAATATCAGAGATGAGACTGATCCAGTTGAGATGAAAGTATTCCTGCAGGTTTGTATCAAGATTTTGCACAATAAGAAGGTAGTTGACAACCTTCAAACATTAATTGATAACTGCACTGAGAAAGATCAACCTCTGGTTGAACAAAGGGCTGTGAACAAAATCCATAAGAATATAAGAAGAATTGGACAGGAGATGCGCTTAACTTCTCAGATAGGAGACTTTGAGATGGATCAATTTATCCTAGATATGGGATCCGATACAAATGTCTTACCTAAAAAGACATGGCAGAAAATGGGAGAACCTAAGTTGGAATGGTCTTTAATTCAACTGTGCATGGCTAAGCAGCAGAAGATTATCCCAATGGGCAGGCTCTCTAGGGTATTATTTGACATTGAAGGAGTCAAGGTGTCTGTTGACTATGAAGAAATTGAAATTGCTGATGATGAAAATTTGTATCCTGTGTTGTTTGCTATAGACTTGGATTTTGACATGGATGCTATTATAAACCTAAAGCGCAGGAGCATGGTGTTTGAGAACAATGGGAAAAGGGTTGTGGTCCCCCTAGACCTTGCAGAAGGAGAAAGGTATACAAAACTGGTGCTAAACGAGTATGAAAAGGATGATATTGACCATGTTTTCAGGTTAACCACAAAGGATGAGGATTGGATCAATCCAAATCCAGATGGTTGGCTTAGTTGGGAGAAATATAGCTCGTGCTTATCAGACCCACATGAAGAATTAAAACACTGGCATAACCTCTTACATGAAGTATCCACACTACGTTGTAATCGGGTAACGAGATCTTTGCATTGTATATCCTCTGAGGTACGTGAATTACCCGATTATGATGGTATAGGAGATTTCAATCTATTTTTAGATACATTTGGAAGGGATGTCCCATAAGAGCTGCGGTTATACACGCTTGATCTAGCTTTGCACTCAACCCCAGTGCGCTAGTGGGGAACCCACAAAGAAAATATTGCTAATTGGAGGGAATGCCATCGAATGCTATGACTACGATTCATAAGCCCTAATACCTAAATGAAAGAACAATATTCAGGCACAGATGATCTGCACCAGCACTTATCCCATTGGATTGCAGTTTGGGGAGAAGATTCGCAGCTGGAGTGGGTTCACATATTCATTCATACATTGGAAACAGTAACCATGAACTAGTACCTGGAGACTGAGCTGCGACATGGTACTACTAACTGGGTTGCATTGAAAGAAAGCTTTATTTTGACTTTAAGCTTTTAAATTGGATTCCACTGCATTGATGAGGCATTACAAGAGATTAGAGATGTTATTTTTGACATACCAAGGGAGCCAGTAGTACATACCCTACCAGAATGGTATGTGCAGATGAAGGATGAAGTTGAGTGTTGAAATGTGACTGTTGAAGAAAATTATTATGATCCTAGAGACATTCACATCCCTGAATCCGAAGGATAGCGCATGGTCACTGGACCTGACATTTAATTGCTAGATTTTACTGAACCTGTTAATACTAGAAAATTCAATATTCGGACAAAAGAGCAGCCTAAGTTTTCCAATATAAGAGATTACTGGGATGAAGATACCGTGGAAACGATTGCAGAACTCTTCACTAAATATCAGGAGTTGTTCCCCACTAAATTATCTAAGCTAAATGGGATTATTGGAGCTATTGGTGTGATGAAGAGCACTTTAAAACCAGATGTTGGGCCCATTAAGCAGTGCCCTTATAGATTGAATCCAAAGTATAAGAAAAAGGTTGTTGCAGGAATTATTGAGCCAGTGGAGGAATCAGATTGGGTAAGTCCCATGGTAGTTCAAGAAAATAAGACAAAAGGTGAAATTAGGATATGTGTTGACTTGTGCAAGTTGAATGATACATGTGTACATGATCCTTTTCCGACTCCATTCTCAAATGAAGTCTTAAACAACGTCGGAGGGCTGGAAGCCTATTCATTTACTGATGGATTTTTTGGATATCACCAGATAAGGATCGCACCTGAAGACCAGAGCAAGACTAATTTTGTGATGGAATTGGGTTCATTCCAATATATTGTGATGCCATTTGGTTTGAAGAATGCACCAACCATATTTTCACGCGTAGTAGTTTCTACTTGCAAATATTATATCCATAAGTTTTTAGAAGTGTATTTCAATGATTGGATTGTTTTTGGACTATTGAAGAAACATGTCTCCAACCTGCGCTTAATGCTCAATACTTGTCGAAAGTATAAAATATCTGTGAGTTTGAAGAAGTGTGTATTATGCACCCCTTTTGGTATCTTGTTGGGACATATTGTCTGTAAACAGGGATTGATTTTCGATCTAGCTAAAATTGTCGTCATTATTAATTGGATCCTCCTAAGAATGTGAAGTAGTTACGCTCGATATTGGGACATAATTGATATTATTGGAAATTTATTCAATCTTATGCACAGATCACTACACCGATGGAGAATTTGTTGAAGAAAAACACCACTTTCTGTTAGGAAGAGTATTGTACGAAGATTCTGGACATACTTAAGGAAAATCTGGTGATTTTTTCCATCTTGGTGTTCCCAGATTGGTCGAAGGAATTCCATGTACATGTTGATGCTTCATGTATCGCATTAGGAGTTGTATTAGCGCAGTCAGATCTTGGAAATATTGCTCATCCAATTGCATTTTCAAGTCAGAAGCTGTCAAATGTTGAGCGCAATTATTCAACCATAGAAAGAGAAGGGCTATCTATGGTGTATGCACTGCAAAAGTTCCATCATTATCTTCTTGCAAGTCATTTCACAATTTTCACAGATCATTCTGCTTTGAAATACCTCGTGAACAAGCTTGTGTTGGGGGGGAAGATCTGTAGGTGGCTCCCTTTTTTCCAGGAATACGATTTTGAGGTGATTGTGAAGCCTGGAAGGTTGAACGCAGGACCAAACCACTTATCGCGCATTAAAAATGGTGAATAGCCAACTAATCTAGATAATGAGTTACCAAATGCGTAGTTGTTCGCTATTAATATAGTTGATGATCATTTTGCAAATATCATCTATTTTCTATCCAATAGGAGTATGCCTGCATAATATACGGTCGAGAAAAATAAATAATCGACACTACTCACAACATATTTCACTTTGATCACAGGTCAATTATAAAAGAAGGGAGTTGATGAAGTTTTGAGGCGATATGTTCCTGAGTTTGAGAGACTGAGCATATTGGCAGAAGCACATGGGGGCGTTGCAGGCGGTCATTACGCTGGTAAACCAGCCGCAGAGAAGATCTTAAGGGCTAGGTTATGGTGACCTACTTTTCACTTTGATTCTAAAGAATATTGTCGTGCTTGTGATGTATGTCAGAGGAATGGAAGACCCTCACGTAGAGACGAGATGCCACTACAACCGCAGTTCACTTTGCAGGCCTTAAAAAAATTGGCAAGTGATTTCGTCAAGCTGATTAAATCCCTGGAGACAAAGACAAGAGCGTAATACATCATCAATGATACATATTACTTGAATAGGTGGGCAGAGGCTCAACTTGTGAACTATTGTGGTGCAGAGATGGTTGCGCACTTTATTTTTGAGAATATTTTGACAAGGTTTGGATGTCCGAAAATCCTAATCAGTGACCAGGGTACGCATTTCCTAAATTAGACCATTCATGCACTGACAGAAGAAATCAAAATACATCATCAGAATATTATGCCCTATCATCCCTAGGAGAGTGGAACCGTAGAAGCTTTCAACAAGACTCTGGAGAATGCACTAAAAAATATATGCAACGCTAATCGCAATGACTGGGATGTGCATGTAACTATTGTTTTATGGGCATATGGGACAACGTGTAAGAAGCTAATGGGACAAAAACCTTTCAATATGGTCTACGGATAAGGGGTCGCTATGCCGATGGAATACATTGTCCCTAGTATGCGCATAACAGCCATAACCAACATGGCTGACCAGGAAATTATGGAAGAGCATCTGTCACTACTTGAAATTATACAAATAGTATGTATATCAATGGATTCAATCTGATCAAGAAATGTACTAAATCTAGATACTGAATCCTTCTACAATTCAATTGCGGAAAATAAACACGATCACTAATCATAACAAGTAAACAAAGAAGAAAATAAAACCACAACACATATATTTTTCCCGGGGAAAGCTTACTACTAAAAAACCCTCTATATTCTATTGTATATCCCACAAGGAATCATGAAATAATTACAATGCACTCTTCTCACAAGAGTCTCATGCACTCTCAAAACTGTCTCACATTGATTTAGACAAAATCGGGCCAACATTTAGCCAATTCTCAGCCTGTCTTCAGCCATCCTGCTCACACAATTCATGAGGGATGCAATCCCTATTCCTTAGGAATTTTAGCCTTTCTCAACTGCGCAAGGATCATGGGCAATTCGATGGATGTCTGGTTGCATGAGGGAAACCTACTATTGATACAAATGATAGTTAACGTCCCTTTAAGATTTGTCTCAACTGGGTCTCCACTGGAATTTAAATGCATGCAAATATTAATAGAAAATCATCAGTTGCATGGCAGATCATTGATTGTGAATTAAATATGATTTAATTCACTTGATCTCTCACTAGTGCAATAAACAGTTACAACTAGTTCAACTGACTTTAACTCACCTAACTGAGTTAACTGATTACTCATGCATTAAACTAATGCACTAACTACAACTCGAACTCCATAACTAATAGAATCACTCTGCATGCCTCACCAACCACCCTCAACTCTAAATTCATGAGCTAACTGAGTTTTTCACACTCAGTTAAATATTACAAGTGATTATGAGATAAGATTACATTTTATTGTCCAATTTAATCAAGGGAAAATAAAATTAGACATTGCACCCGTTGTCACTCCTAGAGACAGTCTAGAGTTGTGATAGACCAGTGCCTAGGACATCTTAGCATAGCAACGAGCATATAATATAATGTAAGAAGTTGTCAGCTTCAGCTCACATGCTATCTCCTGTAAACAGGGAAATGAAATAGAATGGGACCAAACTCTCAGAAACTGACACAGGAAAAGGGATACTGCAGAGGCAAGATGCAGAACTCCTAATACAAAAGCAATAGACAATTCAGAGACAGTTTACTGTAAAGCGGGCCAATTCAGAGATACCTCACAGACATAAATTATGAGAAGGTATATGTAGTGAAAGAAATAATGAGAGGATATTAGTTAGCCTTGAACTGATACCCAGATATACAATACCACCATGCATGGGCTTACCAATCTAAGAATCCATACATGATAATAGCATTTTAAAAGCACCCTCCCAAAGCAACTAATATAGCAGAAGTGTGGTCAGCTGAATAATGGAACAGAATATCATGCATGAGCCATATTTAAAGCACTTGACTGATCCGAGTATGGGCATCAACTAGGATGAATCCTTACCAGAAATCAGTGAGCCACTCGCATTCCAAAACATGATACAGGAAAGATGGATGAGATGAAATGATATATTAAATCACATATAAAAGAGAGTTACAGACTGTGAAATACCAAAGACCAGAATCCTCTTTGACAGATAGAACTCCTCCTCACTAAGACCCTATGGGCTCTAAGCCTTCATACAAGAGTTTTACAAAATGTATGCAAAAATCCTTTCACTGCATAACTTTCTGATAAAAATCTGGAACCTCTACAAAGTGTTTCTTCTGGGTTTATATAGCTGAAAAAGGAGCAGAGGTGGTAGGTGGACAACTAAATGCAGAATTAAAACTCAGAAGAGAAAAGGGCCGAAGCCCATTCTGTTTAAACTCAGCGCATTGATCTCCGGTACTCTCTGGAGGAAAGAATGGTCTTCGTCAGGCTTCCATTTACTTTAGGTATGTCTCTGTTGTACTTGGCTGCAGTACTCTGTAGTAATTTTTGGTGAATGAACAAGAAAGTGAGATAATGATACAAAGGTTGACCATACTTCAAAACAAATGCTCTTGGCCGCTTCGGACTGTGATCAGTGCAAAACTTTCTTCAGGAACATGGTAAAATATGGAAGTAATATGGGCGCTTTGTCCTTTAGAACAAATCTGCTGATATGATAACCCTGATAGCTTTGATTTTTGTGCGCTGAGCCTTCCAAGTGATCCCGGGGTCCTTAGTACGGTACTTTTCCTTCGAAATTACTGAAATAAGGCTTAACTTCTTCAATTGCACGCCTTTAACTCTGTGCTGCTCCATTGATATTCCTTTTCCGCTTCCATGCTTGCCTCTGACTATGAAATCCGTGCTTTAATAGCTCTGGGGAGGATTGTACAGAGTTTAAACTATGTTCCTTTAATGAAAGTCTTGTCGGCATACCATTCTGGACCTTTCTCCATGATTTCACTTCTGAACATGGCCCTTTCCTGTGCTCTCGGGCTCTGCGTCGCTGTAACAGCAACCGTGAATCATGGTGGCGTTTAACGACTGTACCCTACAAAACACGCAACTGTATTAAGAAATCCATGCACAGAGGAGGTGGATGGTTACGGAGGACGGGCAGAATGGCTACGCAACGGTGGTGAAACGATGGCTCTACACGAAATGACGATGGGAAATGCTTTTGATATGGTGTAAACAATGAACTAATAGGGTTTGACCAAAACATGCTTATGGACCGTTCGATCATGGTTTGGGGATGAAAATCAACGGCGGAGATTGAACAACGGTTTGATATATGAGCAGCGGGTGGAATGAAACAAAGGATTTTAATGTAAAACACAAAACTTTGGTTATGACGGAAATACAAAGGAATGTGGTGAAGATGTAATGAATCGCGACCATATGCGGTGGGACCCAACGTGGTGGAGGGTGATTAAATATGAGCCATCAGATCGTTAGATCCAACAGACGGTCAAGATTAAGTCGGGCAATCGCAATCGGAGGGAAACGAGTGTGACACATTACAAAGGTTTTGATTGCGATGAGGCGGGAAGTGCGATGGCCGTCGGATCATGGATCAAACGAACGGTTGAGATCGGATTAGGATAATCGCAGTCCGGGGGGGCGGAAGAGGGGATGCGATTGAATGCCGCGATTGCGATGGAGTGATTAGAGTCACACCGTTGGATCAACGGGGGGAATCAACGGTGGAGATTGTATCGGGGGATTGCAATCGCAAAGGGCAGAAGGTGTTAGCGATTGGAGAGTGCGATTGAGATCGGGGGTGAGGGAGCGATTGAGCGCTGGCCGTTAGATTATATCATAGATTGACGGCTGGGAGACCATCGGAAGGTTACCGTAATCGCAAGAACAAAGGCAACGCAACGAAAGTTGCGAGTATTTGCGATTGGAGCTTATGAGTGTGATCGCGCTCAACCATCGAATCAGATAACGGACTTACGGTGAAGGAAATGCCGTCGGGACTGTTATTGGAAACCAATCACATCTGGCCTCTCCAAGCATTGTATAAACGCCGCCCGCCTGCCTGACATATATAGCGCCGGTGGCTTAAACGCTTGGTCTCGGGTGCGGGTCACGTGGAGGAAAAGGTGCAGGGGCTTGGCCAAAAGGGGCTAGGGCCTGATCATATGGGAATCAAGGAATTTGCGGCCTTTTATAATGCGGTTTAGAGGCAGGAGACGAGAGTGATAGGTAGAAAAACGATTTTTGAGGCTGACAGAGGGGATTTGAGAGGTTTAAGCTAGATTGCATATGATAATTTTAACAGGGAGCTGATTATGATCAACAATAAAATGTTAGCAATAATTCAAATCATAGTTAAAGTAATTTAAGTATTTAAAAAACTTCTTTATCAATGGGTTAATAAAAAATCCACATTTATAAAATGCAATAAATTAATATATTTAACAACAACCTTTCAATAAATAATGATGACAAATAATACTCTTTTTATTATATCTTGAATCTTTCTGGACCCTTGTGACTATTTCATAATTTAACTAGAGTTCAAAAAAATACATTTGATCCCTCTCAGCGCTAAGATGAGCCGAGAGGTATCAAATTTCTTCAAGTGCTTGAACTTATTTTAGAGTGCAAAAAACAATGTGTAATTTTTTATTGTTTAAATTATATTTTTGAATGTTATAGAGATTACATACTAATGTGCATTGATCCATTTTATAAGCCCACATTAAACTGTTTTTTTTCTGTTATTGATATATTTTTAAGTATACGTCAATATTAATTCATATTAAAATATTTTATTCATGACCCACATTGGATATTTTATTCTATAAAACATTAAAATATTTTCTTTTAACATTTTTTTATATATAGATATATATTAAGTTGATATCATGTGTTAAAAATCATACTCGCATATTTTTTTTTTTTTACTTCTAATTACTTTAAATGAAATTGTATTAGGCCATATGTATTTCTTTTTTGTTATAGACGTCATTGCTTTTTTATTTAGAGAATATTTTACTTTTGTTTTAAGAGAGACATACATACTTACACATTTCCTTCACACTGGGTTATAGAATGTGCCTCTTGGCACAATTATCATAAATATATTATTCCCTTGCTTAAACTTTATTTTATATTTTTATATTTTTAATTTTATTTAAATTTTATTTTATACTTCTAACTTTTTGTCCCATATGATTCTGTTATAGGCTTATTTTGTTGTAGATGTTTTATGTTACACATGAAAAGGATGTAATTATGTTAATTTATCATAGTTAAGAGAAAATAATTAAAATAAATAGACAATAAAATAATCAATGTCTATTTTCAATTCTAAAAGTAGTTCTTTGTTAAAAAGAAAGTAGTAATTGATAAATAATTCAATAATGTGGATGTGCATATTAGTCTAAAGAACCACTCATTTAAAACATAATATTTATCAACTTAGAAAAATAATATCAAAAAAGCAACAATTAGTAAAGGAATACACCTCATCATGAGAAACATCTGTTGAATGAAAAGTAAAACCTTACAATGTCATAAGCATCAAAACACATATTGGAATTACGAAAGCATCAAAACAAATATTGGAATAAAAAAACATATTGGAATTAGTTCATAGCAAGTACTATACTAACATTATAATTGTTTTCCTTTCTATACTAACATTAGAATTGTTTTCCTTCAAAATTGGCCGCGAGGGCTTATTTTCATTAAGATTTTAGAAATAAGTTCTCAAAATTTTATAAGAAAGCAGGAACCCTTTCTCTTTGGTTCCCATGGGTATATAAAATTAATTTGCAACTATATCTCGGGACATATTGGCTTCCCAAATATAGCTAAACTATTTATCTTTTTTCCTTTTGTCTTATTTATATTTTAAATATTACATTAGAAAATTGAATATAGAATTTATCACCATAACCAACCCTTTTCTTGTAAATAGGAAGCCCAAATGTTGGAATAACATGAAATGATTGAAATCCTGCCATTTTTTTTTTCAATTGTGATTATATGTTTGGCTTCTCACCCTTTGGGTCATCCCAATAACTATATTTCTTGTACTCAATGTCGCTTTCAACTTTGCA
The DNA here is from genome assembly GCA_034641835.2 of Pinus albicaulis. Lineage (NCBI taxonomy): Eukaryota > Viridiplantae > Streptophyta > Pinopsida > Pinales > Pinaceae > Pinus > Pinus albicaulis. Next base: position 15,065 of record JAXQQM020079931.1, read on the forward strand.
AAAAATTCCTGTGATGGCTTTGGTTCTCCCATATTACCTATTTTGAGTAGCCTATCTTTCTTGATTAATTTTTCAGTTAAGGAGTACAATTTTTTGTAGGCGTTGAGGGAGACTTTTATATCTTTCTAGGCTCTTGTGACTATTGAATAATTTATATAGAGTTCAACTTCTTCCATTCCTAGGGTCTTTGGGGGTGTGTCTAGGTACTCATGTGTCCATTTGTTAAATCATCAAAAGAAATGCACACTCACTTCAATTGACTTCTTTTGTGTTTAGATTTATTTACTAAAGATAGTAGTTAAGAAACTATATCTTGGAATTATTGCAAATAAGGATAAACCTACTTGGTGAAAACCTTGAATTCTTCATGCATATCAATGGATAATTCTTTGAACTCTACTAGGCTAACTCTTTCTTGTTTATTTATTTGATTTTTTTCTTGTAGAGTTTCATTCTTGGCCTCGTGCTCCTCAATTTCTTCAAGTAGATCTTTAATATATTTCTCTATAACCTATGTAAATGTTGCACAACCAAAATAAATAAGCATCATATCCTCACCAGTGTTAGTGAGTATAGGTGTCTCTATGGTTACAAAATATTAAGCAACACTAGGTATAGGGCATCTTTTAATATTATGTTTGATTATTTCCCCATGATCCTATCATATTTGAAAGTATTAAAATTAGTGATCCTACTTGTTTTAGAAGTGTAATCTTCCTAGGCCTAGTTATTCCATAGGAAAATATCCGTATGTTAATGGATCACTATAAGTGTTGGGAGTAATTATATCCATAGGGTCTATGTTTGTGTCTCTTCATGTGACTTCACCTTTTTTCCTTTGTTCTTCATTTTATTTACCCTTCTTTCCTCATCATTTATTCCTTCTCTATCTTGTTTTTATTGTCTTTCACCATGAGGAGTCTTTGTCTCTCTTATTCTCCCCCCTCCCTCTTTCTCTTGTTACTAGTGTTGTTTCCACTTCCGCCTCAAGCCTCTATTTTTATTTTCTTTCTTTCTTAGCCTTTTGATCTTCTTTGAGATTTTGTTGGTATTGTGATCCACTCCCTCTCCTAATAAATACATGGTAAAATTTGGTGGCCCTTCCATATATTTAATATTATTTTAGGTTTTGGATTCATGGAGTCACTTATACTTGTAGGATTGATAATGCTTGTATGCAATTTATACAGGATCACACTTGTGATAAAATTCCTCCCTGAAATAGAAAGTCATAAAAATTTTAGCTTTAGCATATTCTTATCTGACATCTTTGAAGTTGTAAGATATTACAAAAAAAAGGATTGGTGGTTAGGTATGTTTCTTGTCTTTTTCCAAGGATGCTCCCATTCCATGCTCCAACATTTAGTAGACTATTTCCTATAGCACTAGTTTGTAAGGCACAAATTCACGAAACGAATGAGGAGATTTCATTGCACCATATACTATGATATACATCCCTTGCTCCAATACATTCAATTTATCCACTCTCCTATACCTATGCCCTATATTTACTAAATATTCCTATCTATAACCCCCAATAGGTATAAATTTCTTACCCAAAATCCCTTGCTCTACTACCTACAATATATTAACTGTATTTTTTAGAATTTAAAACCCCCTTTATGATTTTTCATGATATTTTGGTCAATAATGTGAAGTCCCCATGGTTCCTAATAAGGGCTATTCATTGGCTATGGGTTCACCATGATTGGAATTGTCAATCTAGTTCCTTAAGGAAGTATTATTGTGCTTAGTTAGTAAAATAAAATGGAATAAATACAATAGTATATAGACAAATATAGGCCTTCAACATCATCTAGTAGTCTTACAAACCCATTTCCATTTACTTCATATTCCATCCTGAGAAAACTAGGTTTAGGTCCAAAATTGAGGCCTATTTCATTTCAAATTTCACCCAAGTGAGACAATAATGTGGAATTTGAGCATAAAGATAACATTTAAATTGAAGAGGAGGACACTAGAAGGACTTCCCTAATTTCAATCATGGAGTATGAGTTTCTATAACTATATAGTTTTTTGATTCAGTCCAAACCAAAATAATAGGAGGAACAACACTCATGTGGAAATAATTAATGATTATTATTATTGGAATGAGGAGGAAAGCCAACTCTTCTTACAAAAATCACGAGGGCTTCACTAAGGGATTAATACCATATAGTGTGGGTTCATATTGGGGTATATATATTGAGGAAAAAATGACATAATATATTGAGCATATAATAGGAGGTAAAGAGTTTTTATATTGCCATGTATAAAAAATGGAACTAAAAGTTAATGAAAACATATAAAGGGTTATAAAAAATGTTAATGAAAAAATGGATACCTACAATATCTAGTGAAAGTAGGGTTTTTTTAATTGGGAAGGTGTATTGTGTTCATATTGGTAGGGGATTAAATAATGTGTCTTTTAAGAGGTATTTTACAATATGTAGTAAAATTATTGGTAATGTTCAATATGCCACGAATGCATGGGATATGTTAGAGGTTCATTGAGTGAAGCCCCCGTGACAAAAAAAAGGTGGAAAATATTGCTTCAAGTGTGTTATTTAAATTGTGATCAAGAAAATTGGAAAGTTCCCACAATTTATTAATTACTACTTTGATCCCTTTTACATGGAATTATAGCATCACTTTTGTTAACATTGGAAAATCGTACAAGCAAAAGATGACATTATTTAATGGTAGGAAAAACGACATTAGAGAATCTGGAAAGTATTTTAAAATCTCTAAGTTTTGAGGAAAAATAAAGTTTGAGCAATCATAAATTCTTTTGTGCGCATAATCCTTCATGAAGAGAGCCTTTGCGTGCCTTTTGACCCGAAATGTGCACAATCCTGGGAGTGGCGAAAGTCACTTTCCGAGACCACAAAAAGCACACTCCAGGACAGTGATTTCATACTTGAAGCTACCTAAGGACAGCCACCAAAGCCTCCTTAGACATCAAGGGAGCACACAATGGAATCATCCCCCTCTCTTGGGTCATCATCCACAATGTACCAAGAGAAGGAAGGAGGATTTGAATTCTTCTATATAAGGCCACCAAGAGATGAAGAACTTGAGAACACATTGTTATGTTGGCCATAATTTCCCAAGAAATACTAGGAGTGTGTGATACGGAGCTGAAGATAGAGGGGACTCAATTGTTAACCATCCAACAAGTTCAGTCCACCACAATAGAGAGAGGGAGACTTTGCACCGAAGCAAGTTTGGAAGTAAAAACATCCTTGCATCGGGACACAGAACCCAAGTTCTAGGGGCCCTTTGGCAAGAGGGTTAAAGTTTCATCCTCATTTCCTACCAGCACTCAATAAGAGGGGTTGAAAGAGCTAGCATTTGGATTATTGCAGTTGTGTGACTCTATTTAGATATTTTGTTTTATTTGTTTTATTTTTAGTTTAGTTTTAGTCTATATATGAATGCTATTTCTGTATCTAGTATGTTTATGATTCTAGCTTGTTCCACTAACTTGCTTGACTCCACTTCTTTTTTTGCCTGCCACCAATAACTTAAGAGGGTAAAAAACACCCCTTAAGTTGGTGTGATTTTCTACATGTGTGCACCAAACACACTAACACAGGATTGGAAACTCCACTAATGTTTATTTCCAAGTTTATGTGGTTGTGCCTTTTCGTAGAGACTCATGTCTGTGCTGTGGAGTGGAGCTGAATTTCCCCCTTTTTCTCTTGCAGTCCCTAGTTCATCCCAAGTGAGAGACTGAAGCAGAAAAACTCCAAAAAATTACTTTTGCAGGAATTTTCATGCTTTTTCCTCCCATAGACGTGCCCAGGGCATGCGTTCAGAGCTGACCCATGCGTAGAAATCACGCCTATTGCAACCTTTTGTGCGCAAAAGACAGAAGGAGAAATTTATCCCACATTTATATATTTTCCTACTTGTAAAGTGATTTTTAGCCCATAATACATCTACTAGCATCGGTTGAGGTACCCCGCAACTTGATAAATCTCACTCTTAGCTGCCTTTTGTAGGCTTATTGTTAGTTTTATTTCAAGTTGGCTTTTGCAAAGTTCACACATAGTTTAAGTAAGGGTGAAAATTAAATTGCATTCCGAAATTTTTTATGTTTTGCAAATTTAGGTACCAACACACCTAGATAATTAGCCAAAGTAAGTGTCCCAAGTCCATGCATACTTAGCTAGTTTATTTTTCTACTGTAATAGTTATTATTTTAGTTCATTTTTTGCACTAGGATTTTGGGACCAGGATTGAATTGTAAATAGAAGAGCAAGTAATATCTATTGCCTTTACACCCTTCAGTGATCCTACGCAAGCATATGAACACTCTCTATTCACAAACTACCAACTCCCTTTAGTTGATCACATAGATTAACTAGGAAAAATAGAAAGCGGCCCATATCCACACACGTTTTTATTTTGAGCAAGGAACAACACAACATAGTTTAATAGGGGATTTTAAAAAGAGTCGTCGCATATCCACACGTTCAAACTATGTGCTTGTCCACTTTTTTCTCACACACACCCACCCACTAAGCAAAGAAAAGACACCTAAAACTAACTTAGCCAAAACTCACTAAATTCTCCCCACAGGGGCCACAAAAGAATTTAGAGTTTAAGTTAGGATCAAGGGGGTAGGCATCCAATAAGCCACCTTGATCATTATTCATATTGAAACATAGAATTTGATTGTTTAGGGAGATTTAAATCCACCTATCAGCCCATGAAAAAGAAAACCCAAGCACGGCATAGACCCATTTCAGAGAGGGTTAGGCTTAGGCGTAGTGCATGCGGTATCAGTTGGGGATACTTGACCCAGCTGATACTCGGTACTGTTAGCTGACTTACCAAGAAGCCCAACCCTCGAAAAATCATATGAGATAGTGGTATTTAGTGGCAAAATATAGGGCATTATTTCCCTATAAGTGACGGTGCATGTAAGCATTAGATCCTCTACCCTTACCTTGGTGGATTTTCTTTAGCTGACTGGGGGTGTCACCCGTTCTTATAGGATTTTTTGCCAGCACTTGCAAGATATCTTCTGAAGGCCTAGTTACATTTGAGTGTGTGAGGATGAATAGTTCTTCTAGGATTTGAGTATCATACGCAAACAAACAAAAACCATATTTTTGATTGCTTGATCACATAAAATTAATTTAAATTGAAAATTACTTTTATTTTCGCTTTTTTTTATGTATGCGATTGGAATTTTTATTTGATCATAGACTCTATCCTCTCAAATTTTTCCAAAACCTGATCTAGTCGACACCAGAATGGACCAAATGGGACCTCATCGATCTAGGTGTCTTTTGGACCTCCCCCATTACCGGGAGTGGTTCCAGGTCTTTCGTCGTTTAGGCGTCAAAGACGGAACATTGTCACCATTATTGATTCGTCCTTTATTGGGGCATACTTAGTTGGTAACCCTGGTCGGTCCCCCAACAAAACACCACATACCAATCCTCCTACGACCCCTAAAGGGCAGAGGAGTGCAACCCATTCGGGAATCTAGTCGAATACATAGTAGGGTACATTGCAGACTTACCCTCTTCCTAAATAGAACTTTGTGTTTTCGCAAGTTCCAATGGCGTCAACCTCCCAGTCACCTTTCTTAGCTCTGTTGAATCTACCAAATTTAACCAAGATGATGAATGACCCCATCGCACACAACCTGACATGGCCTCCTATGCCCATGAAGCTCCCTTCGAATATTCCAAATTTTGAAGGAAAGCAAGCGGAAGACCCAGGTAATCATGTCATGACCTTCCACCTGTGGTGCTCATCGAACAATATAATTGATGACACTATTTGATTGAGACTATTTCAACGCACTCTAACAAGAGTAGCTGCAAAATGGTACGTGGAGAAACCCTCTGCTTCACATGGAACCTTTTGCACCCTCGTCACTGCATTCCTAACATATTTTAAATTACCCATTCACCATGATTCCAGAATGGAATTACTGACACATTTCAGACAAACCACCGACGTCCATATCTCGGACCATATCCAAGAATGGAGGCGGCGTCGTAGTTTATGTAAATAAAAACTCTACGATCAGGTTCTATTAGATTTGTTCCTGAAAACCCTCACTGTAGATATTTCAAAGGATGTGGCATAATAAAGGCCCACATCCGAAGAGAATTCCATCATCAAAGCCGAGCAGCTTGAGCTGATTTATATGCAGTCAGGATATATTTACAATATTTTGCCAAATGCCCCAGGCCTGCAAACTTATCAAGAATTTCCAGGCACGTCGAACTCTACAGATGGTCTCATTGGGTCATTAACCCAAAGTTACCTAGGCAGTAGCAGTCAAAACCCTAGTTATACGCATGGTTCAACTCAGAATGTACCACAACCCGGTTTTCAAAGTCATCATATGCCTCGACAAAATTTGACTAATAGGGCACCAGCATATCACCATGGAGGACCCTATCCTCTAGCTCAGGGAACCTAGTACGAAGAGAGAAACATTGAATGAAGAGCTCCCCTCCAACAACCAAATGCAAATTGGGGACCGTGTTACACTTAGTCCTCGACAAAAGACCCACTTATGCAGACTAATGCAGAGGTGAAATTTGTGTAGCCTTCCCAAAACCAACCACACCAATACAACCAAGATAACTACCCTCCTAATGTGGTGAAGAAAAAAGGAGAAAAAAAGCCCAAAGGGAATCCTGGACAGGGGGGAAATAACAAGCAACGGCCGCTGTGATCTCAAGTTGGAGGCAACTCCAACCAGAATCAGAACGAGGAGCCATGCAATGCCCAACGATAGAGAAAGAGGCCAGCTCTTCGAACAAACCATTGTTTTTTCGATTTGTGGTGAGTACGTCCATTATACTCACCACTATCCTGATCTGACTGAGCTTAAGAAGCTACAGAGTAACCAAGGACAAGAAGGATCTTCCCAGAAAACAAATGTGATGCAGGAACCTTCCCCCCATCAAGGGATAATCAACACTCAGCAAAACCTAGATGACTCTGGGAAAAACACCCACGAAATCTACATGATTAGCGAAGATATGTTTTCCCAAACACGGAATCACAATTACAACACCCCACGAGACACCAACACGTCAGGGGCGAGTACCAGTGCACCAACTGCACCTTTGACCATTTCAAATATGCCTATTGAATGATTGCCCAAAATGGCGAAGGTACCCAATTGGCGAGAAAGAAGATACTCCAAAGTGACCCATAATTATAGCATCATGGACAATTTAGCCCAATCTCCCACTGTTATGTCAGCTTTTGAAGTATTGCAATCATTCCCAAAAAAACAGAAATCCTTGCTTTCTGCGTTAGGCGCTATCGACCCTGCCGAGATGTGCCCAATGGCTTTTGATTTAGACAAAGCCACCCCTAGGCTTCCTTCGATGGTCGCCTTCAAATTACCAGTGTCAGTCCAGAATATCACCATTCACCGATGTGTCATTGATGAGGATGCATCCACATGAATCATGTCAAAAAAGGTTTGGCAGAAGTTAGGATCTCCTGAACTAAAACCTTCAGTCATCATACTAAGAGCATACGACGGTCGTCCTTCGACCCCCGTCGGCCTCTACCAAAACGTCCTGGTCTACTTAGCCAGAAAGATGGTCTATATAGACATTGAAGTCTTGGAAGCTCACTTGGAATATAATATACTCCTTGGTCAGAGTTATATGTACGCCATGTCAGCCATAACCTCCTCCATCTTCTGCATTATGATGTTCCACCACGAGAACTGCATCATTAGCGTCAACCAACTAACGCATAGTGAGAAACGACCCCTAAAAAACACTGATGTAATTCTACCTTATGTAGATACATCATTGGATGTGCTGTCACAGTACCAAGAATATGTCCCCAACAAGTTCAAACTGCCATCCATCCTAGGATCATTCCTTGGAGATCCCACCATTATCCCTGAGTCATCACTCGATGTCATAGGGGCTCTGGTGTGCATGATGTCCACATCAAGTGCCGAAGCTAGTCAGGACACTGAAATGAGAAGTAATGACACCGGGTCCTCAGTCATGGTAGCCTCTCCCGCCTATGCCGCTTCCCAAACCCCTTTCCTCTACCCCCCCTGCTAGTTTCATCTCCTAACAGGTTTTGGCAACAATGGTGTTACCAAACTCATCATTTTATATACCTGTTTGGTATCTCATCCCCCCTACAGGGACATGAGACACACGCATCACTTCCATAGGGTTAAAGCCCCTTAGTTCCGTGGAGGCCAAAATCGTCTAAGAAATAGTCGAAACCATCATTGCAAAGGAAATTTCCATTGTAAAACCAGTGATTACGGCTAAGAAAACTGAGAAGAGAAGAAAGAAGATAAGACCCCCTCCATACAACATGACTCACCAGTTTGTGCTATATGCGACGTAATAGGACACCCAACCCATATCTGCCTAGAGCTGGATGAATTAAAACCACTCCTTGGCTCTGAGGCAGACATCACAATGTTGCATTCCCATAAAAAGGAACCTATCACCAAAGGAAATGGCAAAGCATTGCATACCAATCATGCGTGCATTATTTGCAAAAACTATGGGCACTATACCCATCACTACCCGAAGATCCCGCGATATAGGGATGCCTTACACGCCATCCAGCGATCCTATGAAGAGGATCCCACCACCCACTCTGCTAGAGATGAACCTCGTACCATCCTATACCTATAGGAGGAACAACGATCACCTAAAAGGATCACTACCAGACCGCCTCCCCCAATTGAAAGGTGCGTACTTTATGATGAACTTAATCATCATCATTGATTGCCCAGCTTTCAAAATGTTCCAACGATGGTATCCAGTCCATATAGTATATCGCACCAACATGGACATCCCATATTCATGTCAGATATGTGGTGACAACGACCCAGTACATTGTTGCCACTACATAATGAGATTCTGCAGAGCACTAGCCTGTATGCGATCAACCATAGATCGCCTCTCCCAAGAAGATGGCACGGACTGGGAATCCAAAAAAATTTTGACAACCCAAGAGGATGTGACAAATAGATCGATCCTATTCTTGTCAACTGAAAGGTGACCAATCAGGGATATTCTGCCCCCACCAAACGCTGATGACACAATACACCATATACAATTCATATCATCATGTATTGGATCCATGACTCGAGCTATCTACTCATCTGCCATAGGTGTCGAGTCAGCTACAACTATGAGAGTAGTTGTCCCCATGACAATGCAGACCAAATCTGTCTACACTCTTTCAACTACGTCTGGTTCCACCACATTGAATATGGAATCCTTCTCGTGTCTCTCAACTAGCTCCATGTGGATTGACCCTATTCGACATAACCTTGCACATGATAAATCCCCCTTAGGATCCTTATTCCATTCAGATGAAGACATCATAGAGGCAATGACAGAGCCATATTATCCATGCTATGCAATGCATCATCGTTTGCTTATTCTTTGCAAGCAAACGTTCAGTCCTAACAAGACAAAAGAACAAGAGATCTACGCGATCGAATGAGAAGATTTCCTTCCATCAGGGAAAGTCGATTGGTTCAAAAACCCCATCCCAGCGCCTAATGTGTCCAAGAAAAGAAATATGTCAAACATCTAACCTCCCATCAAGGTGAACATATCCCAAAATCCTACAAAGGTCGAAGAAATCTCACTGGGGTAGCATGCTTTCCAGAAGAAATAGCCTCTTATACCCAATTGCTATAAAAGTATCGAGATATATTCACGTGGGACTACTCAGAAATGCTTAGGCTTAGTCCAACTATCGTAGAGAACCATATTGAAACTTGGCTTGAAATACATCCAGTGCACCAGAAACAACATCAATTGCACCCATATAAGGCAGAAGTAATAAAACGAGAAATCGATAAGCTTCACAAAGTTGGGTTTATATACCCCATCACTTATACATCTTGGGTTTCCAACCCTGTTGCCGTCATGAAAAAACAGGGCACTATATGCGTTTGCACCGATTTTTGGGATATGAACAAAGCTTGTCCAAAGACAATTATCCCACCCCATTCATCGAATAGGTCATTGATGCTTGTGCAGGACATGAGGCTCTATCCTTCATGGATGGATTCTCTGGGTACAATCAAATCCAAATCCGCCATACAAACTGGTACAAAACTGAGTTCGCCACCCACTAAGGCACATTCACATACAAGGTAATGCCATTTGGCCTAAAAAATGCTGGAGCCACCTTCCAGAGGGCCATGAATTATATATTTCATTACTTGGCACACCTTATCCTTTCCTACTTGGATGACCTAACTGTCCAATCCAAGGAACACTCATACCATCTAGAGGATTTACAATTGGTATTCCAAATATGTCGTCAATACAACCTACTCTTGAACCCCCTCAAGGTCCAAGCCATCAAAGAGGTACCACCACCTTGAACCCTCAGGCAACTACAAATCCTGAAGGGGAAGGCCAATTTTCTAAGATGCTTCATCCCAGATTATGCCACCTGTGCTTAAGGGTTCCTATTCTTTCTTCGCCAGGACATCCCATTTAAATGGGATGATTATGCCCAACAAGCATTCTATGTGCTAAAATAAACTTTATCTTCAGTGCCACTCGTCAGTCCCCCAGACTATGAAGAAGATTATATCTTGTATCTATCAGCTTCCGAGTCCACATTGGCTGGAGTTTTGGTCCAAGAAGGCCGTATGGGAAGGATGATCGTAATCTACTATGGCAACCTTTATGATCCTGAAATAAGATATGAGCCTCGAAGAAAAGACCGCACTAGCTTTAATCCATGGGGTCCAAAAAATTTCCACTATCATCTTAAAAACCACTTCAATGTCATTTCCAGATATTTAATCCCATCAAACACTCCGTTTACATGTATCGCCTAATGAACCATAAGTATGCCCATAGGTTAGTCATTTTCCAAGAATATGACTTACATTTTTGCTCCTTTAAAATCAAAAAGGCACTTACCTTAGCAGATTTCATTACGGATCTCCCAAGAGATACCAACGGATCACCAATGAATGATTCGCTACCAGATGAGCATCTCTTCTTCGTAGCAACCGATGAAATTTGGTACGGAGACATTCTCCTCTTCCTACGAACTCAAAATTTTAGACCTCATCTCACCTCGAGACGACAACAGACGCATACGCAAGTAGTCCATCCGATACCCTCATGGGAGACGCCCCACTAACTGAGGCATCGAAACTATTTTACATCCATGCCTCACTCATGACCGTGCGTAATAAACCCCAATGAATGCCTACAGAGGTGCCGTGTGGCCACCTATCCGGAATGGCCACTACCTGTGTCCTATGGGCAGGATATTTTTTCCCTCCTATTTCGCGATTGCATTATTGGCTACCAAGGATGCGAATGATGCAGAATGAGCCGACAAAGCAAGAGCACCTCTCGCTCCTCTGCATCCATTCATCGTCGTCGGTCCCTTTTGTAAATGGCGGATTGACTTCATGACTTGCAACCCCGCCTCATCGAGCAACCATAAATACATCATTGTGGCTATCGACTATTTCACCAAGTGGGCTAAGGCCATGCCTACATACAACAACATTGCTTCAGAAATAACCCCCGAGGTTCATAACAAAACCTCCATAGATCGTGGCATGCTATTCAAGAAGGACTCACACAACCACACTCAGATGCTAAAAACTAGATAACATCGATAGTAGAACTCACCCATAATCCTACGTTTGATGTAGATCCCGTGGGGTCCAAACCCCCAGCAACCCTTCTTCCTCTTCAACCTGGAAATCAAGAAAGAACATGCACGGAAATCTAGTTGTACAACATATAATTCTCCTAAATGTCAGTGTAATCCATGTGAAACATCATATAAACAATAATAAATGCTTAAATAACGATCTTTTCACATATGCAAGCAGATATTAACACGTGAATTCAGGAACAAGATGGTTCTTCTTCATTACGAATAGCATGTACAACAATAAAAAGTGGAGAGATCACCTGAATCCTTCCACGATCTTCGAACAGACCGTCGTCCGGATCCATCCCGCCCTTGCCTCGCTAGGATACTTTCAAGACTTGTGCACACGAGATGACATATAAACTGATTAACATCTCCAGGAAACAAGGGTTTCCTATAAAAAATCTGGGAAAGTGCAGGAGGCACGGGAAATCAGACTTGAATTGGGGCTCCAACAGAGTATAATGTCTATAAATTTCTCTCTCCCTTAGGCCATGCATGTGAGGGGCTTTTATACTCCCTCAAAGTAGTTTCAATATGTTGGAAACAGTTGGCCACGTGCTGGGGTGGTTGAACTACTCGAGTAACCATCAACCCAGCTCGAAAATAGGGAATTATATATATATTTTTAATGATTTTAATGGCATACGCGGAAAAGTGTGTATGGAATAGCGTATACACGTGGAAAAGTCTGGGCATACCCGTGTATGGGATTTTTAACACTGTTTTTTATGAACTTTGTTCAAGTATGTGGGAATGGGTGCCTAAGGCCAAAGAGACAATCATGAATCACATGAGGGTGAAAATGCATATGCTAATAGCAGAAACCACCGCTCAATTTCTGTTTAACCACATGATCACCCAGTTCAGCGTTCCTAAAGAGTTAGTCTCTAACCATGGGAAACACTTCGAGAATGAAGTTTTCAAGGAACTATCTCACCACCTTGGACTCACCCATGAATTCGCTTCACCATACTACCCCCAGTCCAACAGACAATAGAAGCTGTAAACAAAGTACTCAAAACTATGTTACAATGCATGGTGAATAACCATAAAACCAACTAGCACCACATACTCTTTTCCGCCCTATGGGCATACCGCATAGCTATAAAGACATCCACTAGTTCACTCCCTTCCACTTGGTAAACGGAGTCCAGGCCATGATTCCCATAGAATGCAAAATCCTGAATTTTCACGTCGTTTTCAAACTCCTTGATGACACCCAACCTCTATAACAATGCCTAGTATAACTATAACTCATTGACAAAATCCGACGACAGTCGCTGCAACACAATGAGACTAACAAGAAAAGGGTAAAAGCATCATTTGACTGCCACATAAACCCTCACTCATTCACTGAGGGAGAACTTGTCCTCCACTATGATATCGCAAAAGAAGCCCTAGGGCCAGGAAAGTTTGAAACCTTATGGAAAGGACCCTACATCATAAAACATTACCTCTGACAGGGGGCATACATCTTGACGGAACCGGACGGCACATGCCTTAGCAACCCCGTCAAAAACCTTTACCTCATGAAATTTTACCCATAACAACCAAGATGGCGCTTCCCTAGAGTGAACGTGCACAAACCCAACAACTATACATTTTTTACCAAAATACTTATTACAAAACATGCTCAAAGTGCAGCCATGGATCACCAACCTGAACCTTATTTCTGATTTGCTGATGGAGCATCAATATGGTCTCAAAGTTTAGCCGCAGTCGCCTGGGTCATCTATCACCCTGACCGATCGCCATTCTACACAAATAGTGTGTGCATCGGTTCAAAAAAAAACAATCATGCAGAATATGACGTCGTCATCAGACTTATGTGCGACACCCTCCATCAAGGCATACACCATATGCATTTCTACCTCGATTCCCAGTTAGTAGTGTTGCAGTTAAACCAAACATTTGAGACAACAGATACACATCTATTTAGAAAATATTTGCGTGCAAAAGATTAAGCAGACAATTTGACTATATTACAGTTACACATGTACCAAGGAGTCAAAACCAAATATTTGATCACATAACTAACAATATTCTAAATTTGAATGCATGGCAGATAAACCATCATACATAAAAAACCAAAAAACATAGATATCCATCAGCATAACATCATTCATAAACTGAAATAGGTGACACAACATGTAGAGCTGCAAAAAATATCTCTCATATATATATATATCATGGTGTATATGTCTGAGTACAAAAATAGTGTCGCTGACCCATCAGCCAGCCCAAAGATACACAAAAGTCATCAAAAAGAGGGGAAGAAACCTCATAATGGGTGCTTTCCCCATGTACAAGTAAACTTTAGGGCAATGTTGCCTCGGGAGGGGCACCTGGACCCACAACTATTTCTGGTACCACCACTGGAGTCGTTGTCAAAACTAAGACTTCCACCCGACGGAAAATTGGCCGATAGTCCCTCTCTCGGGCCATCATTGTCTCTAGCCAGACCTCTTCAAGTTTATCCAAAAAACCTTGAGGTCAAGCGGTCCACTTGACCCCAGGCATCCTCTAGAACTAACACCCGAGCAATTAGTTCAGTGTTGCGAGCCTCCACCGCATCTGCACCTGTCACCTCTGCGTCGGCCTAGCTCGCTCGGCTGCAACCTCGGCAACAACTCTCCAGAAGGGCCAGCACCACCACCTGATCCACCACGAGGTCCTCTAGTAGCATCTCATCCCTGCCCTCTAAGACCTCCCCGAGGTCTCCGAAGAGGACCGTGGCTTACCAATTGAGCCACGGGGTAACCTACTTCGCCAACATCTGTAAAGAGTAACCAAAACTATGTCAGTGTCACCATCAAAATACATAATCACATATATACTCAAAATAAATATAGAAAACATAAAAAATGCCTGTTGGCCCCCAAGCATAACCAGGAGGGAGACCCATCTCTAGATGCCCAGGAAGTCCATCCTTGCATATGGGAATGGTAGAAACATCTGGGGGTTCACCTCAAACCAGGCCTTCGTTGTGGAGTTCAGGTAATGCCCCACCATGCCCCCACCACCTCGCAGCATCACCGGAGCCCACCTCCTCATACGCAACTATTGTGGGCCCCCAGGTGGCACCGCCACCACTGGTCTCAGTAGCATTACCCTCTCGCACATAATGTTGTACAAAATGCTGTCATACACAAACAACTTCAATCCATTACGGACCTTGTTGAGCTGCGTCACCATCTTGTCATACCAAAAACAGGAAAAATCAAAGAAAGGACTGGACCTCAATTGGCGAAAGACTCCAACCTAAGGGCCAGATGCCTGATGTGGAGCCGATGACCCTGCAAGTCACAAAATCACTACCAGAGCACACCGCTTAGCCAAATTTGTCACTGATACAATGCTGATGCACCCCTCCGTAAGAGGTTCCCCACCACAATGATGTCTCCAAAACCTCTCCAAATCCACTCTCTCGGAAGGGAGTGGATACCTCAATGCCTCACCATGAGGCAGTAACCTGGTCACAAAGTATACATCCATCTCAGGATGGATGGCCAGGTTAGTCCCATGCAACACAAACATGTTGCACCTCCTGCACCAATGCTGAATCAAGTAATTAAGTAATTGGTCCTGCGACCGAAGAAGCTCGTTTTCCGCAAACTTTAGGAGCCCCCATTGCACCAACTAATGGCACGCCCCAACATCAGTAGCCAATGTAGTACGGAGCTCAAGCCAATCCCACTCCCTCCACAACAAACTGTCATCCAAACAGGAACCCATCAACCACAGAAAAAACATCAAAAATACGAAAAAAACTCAGAAAATTTCCTCTTCGGCTTTTTGCACGGATGTCACTTAGACATTCGCGCTTAGGGCGTGCCTGTATTTTCCATAAGCACATTGGAGGCACACCAAAGAAGGTAAAAATAGAGCTTAAAGTGCACATATCCCCATAAAATGCACACAGAGGGCACGCTTTTGCCCTAATCATCTACACAATCTAGGGAAAAAATCACCTAAAATCCATACAAACCAAATTTTTACGAATCTCGATACACTCAGAATGAAAAAATTAAAGTGCAGGATGTCATGGAGGTTACCTAGGCATGATGTCACTAATCCCTAGTGCTCAAGATGACTGCAACAGAAAGAACTACTCCGCAGAAGCCTCTGACCTCTCAAAAACTCAACAAGTACAAATGAATTGAATTAGGGCCATATTCACCTAAATATTGCCCTTTTCAAAAATTTTGGAGGACCATAACGAGAGATCAGAAGGTCCGTTCTCCAAACCGAAAGTAGCACTGTGATCAACACTCCATAATGAACAGAGGTGATGCCACACAATTGCACTCCCGAAAAATGATTTTTCAGCGCCGACAGGTATGCCCTCTCTCATCTTCTTTTTTAAAGCTCATGAATTTCAATAATATTTGATAAAGAAGATGCTTTCACTTGAGGTATTTGTTTTTGCAGGAAAATCTCATAAACCATTCACAACTCCATCCACTAAAAGTTCTAAAGAAGGTATCATTCTACCCCTTGCATGATAGAGTCCAAGAAAAATCTGCATATCCTGACACCATTTCTCCATAAAAAATCAACCATAACTTCCACATATCTGACCATGTTTATCACCACCTCACCCTTCTCATGATAAACATCCTTGTTGGTTGGTAGAGCCTCCCCTCCATGATGCTCGTCACCCATAGTAGACCACATATCATAGAAAAAGTGACGCCATGGCCATACCACTTTAGTCCAGGAAGCACCACATGCCCATCCTTCCACCATACATAAGGTCAAATTTTACCATACAAGCTAAAACCCCTTTCCAGGATGGTCTGGTTGTACAAGTATATCAAAAGCGCACTATCGTGCCTCGCATTTGGCCCACCATACCTTCACCAGCATAATCCCATCTATGATACTTTGTCATCCGTTTCATCAACCACACACATGAGACCAACCAATGGGGGTCCCACCCTCAGCAAAAAACCTTCCTCATGTCATCAGTGAGCGAACACTTTCATATTTTGGGGCACCCATCTCTCTATTTTGTACAAACTAAACCCCATTACTTATTCTTTTGGTAAGTGTACAAAGTCTGAAAATGGTGCACTACGTCCCCCACCCTCTCATTCATCTTTTCTCCCATGGCGGTAACCCCTGAACACCCTCAGTCAGAGTATCACACCCTCACGCATAAGCCACCATGACATTCATAGCCAGTTTATACCCACCCTGGAAGTCCTACTGACCCCAGGGATTTTCATATCATAAATAACTATGACTGCCGCCAAGATGCTTAGTATACTCCGACCTTGGGCCACTGAATCCCCATCATCAGTTTTCAGTCACCCCTCCCCAACATGCCTATGTTAAACCCATCACATCTAGGTCCCTGATACTTCATATCAGCAACCCCTCGTTCGATTGAGGCTTCCATTTTGTCGACTCCAACACCTATTTTCCAAAATGGAAGCGGTACCTTGGATCATCCCTCTCCATAAAAGGGGCATCCTCGGGTGGCATTGTGGAAGACATTATTTCCCATAGATTTCATCGATCCTCTTGACATTTGACTACAAAAAAATCTTTCATGTCAAGATGGTATCGTACCTTACAACCATTGCAATTTAATCAAATTATTCGAAGACCTATGTCTTCAGAAGGGTCTCTTTCAGTAATGCTTACATATGAAGGTCCCATCCACTATGCATACAATGCATAGCTATATGCCATACCAATTTTATGCATATGGGTACCACATTCCACCTATTTTCAAAGAGAAAAACACCCCGGAGGGCGTCAATAGTCATCGTGAATAACCACTAGATCACTACCATATTAGTGACACATACAAAACATGTATATGTGAAATAGATTTGTTTAACTAGCCACAACATCATGAGCATGGGACATGCCCACCTCGTAGAAAATTTATATATATATTTTATTATATTTTCTTACAGGGGTCCCATAGGACATAGTGATTCTTCGAACTGGTGCAAGGTGTCTCCAATTTCGAGCTTCACGTAGGTCTATCTCTCTCTCTACGCACAATATACAGAAAAGAAACTATAATGTATTTCGGCTATACAATTCTTCCTATACCTCACGCATTAGGGGGCAACTGTTAACACTGGAAAATTGTACAAGTAGAAGATGATATTATTTAATGTCAGGAAGAAGGATTTACAGGGTTGAAAGACATTAGAGAATCTAGAAAGTATTTAAAAATATCTAAGGTCTAAGGAAAAATCAAATTTGAGCAAGCCATAAATGCATTTGTGTGCATAATCCTTCGTGAAAAGCGCCTTTGCGTGCCTTTTGACCCGAAATACGCGCAATCCTGGGAGTGGCGAGGGTCACTTTCCAGGACCACAAAACGCACACTCCAGGACAATGATTTCACAATCTGCCTAAGGATAACCACCAAAGCCTCCTTAGACATCAAGGGAGCACACAATGGAATATTTGTGGCACATAATGGAATCACCCCCCTCTCTTGGGTCACCATCCATAATGTACCAAGAGAGGGAAGGAGGATTTGAATTATCCTATATAAGGCCACTAAGAAATGAAGAACTTGAGATCACATTGTTATGCTAGCCATAATTGCCCAAGTAATACCAGCAGTGTGTGATCCAGAGCTGAAGATAGAGGGGACTCAATTGTTGGCCATCCAACAAGTTCAGTCCACCAAAGTAGAGAGA
The DNA here is from genome assembly GCA_034641835.2 of Pinus albicaulis. Classification (NCBI taxonomy): domain Eukaryota; kingdom Viridiplantae; phylum Streptophyta; class Pinopsida; order Pinales; family Pinaceae; genus Pinus; species Pinus albicaulis. The sequence goes on from JAXQQM020079931.1 coordinate 33,436, forward strand.
GGGACACTTTGCACTGAAGCAAGCTTGGAAGTAAAAACATCCTTGCATTAGGACTTAGAACCCAATTTCTAGGGGCCCTTTGGCAAGAGGGTTAAAGTTTCATCCTCATTTCCTACTAGCACTCAATAGAGGGGCTGAAAGAGCCACCATTTGGATTATTGCAGTTGTTTGACTCTATTCAGATCTTTTTTTTTTTTTTTTAGTTTTAGTTTAGTTTTAGTTTATATATGCATGCTATTTCTCTATCTAGTATGTTTATGATTCTAGCTTGTTCCAGTAACTTGCTTGACTCCACTTATTTTTCTGCCTATAACCATTAACTTAAGAGGGTAAACCACACCCCTTAAGTTGGTGTGATTTTGTACATGCGTGCACCAAACACACTAAGACAACTTCCAAAACCGTTTATTCATTTTTTGAATTAATGTTTCTCCTTCAAACTGGTATTCAACCATTAATACTAGGAATTAAGTGATTTTTCTTATTTATTATGTGGTAGCTGAATTCTGATCCATGGTACCTAGGTTTTTTTGGGTAGTTGAGGAGGATGAGAAGAGAATGTTACATGATAACTTTTGAAACCATTGTAATGGTAATTGCATATCTATACTTAAATCCTTGTTATAGGATATGTTGATAGATTATAAAGTTGAGTTTTGTAAACAATTCCTCACTTATAGTCGTGTCTTATATATTTCAATCTAAGTTATGAGATGTAGAAATTCCAAGAAATTTGCATCTACTAATGACTTTGAACTAAAAACAATAGACATAAATTTCTTCTACTTAATATATAGAAGGGAAAACATACAATAGAAACACATGCAACCATAAAAACATAGGGAACACAATGATTTTATAGGGGAAACCAATTGGGAAAAACCCCTCCACTGCTTTGCATTAATTTAGATGAGAATATGGATCAATTACAATGACTGCTTCACACATGAAGCACACCCTACACTGCAATTCTAATTTCCTTCTCTTTGACTTACTCTAACCAATGCTTAGAAAAAATAGGTCTCTTCCTTCCTCGTATTTCCTTCTGAAATCCTTACGGATAATTAGCTCCTAAAATATAAAGAAATTTCCTTATTTCCTTGCTCAATTTCTAGGGGAACTGACCACCTTCTCCAGTGTAAAACATGTACACTCAACTAGTATAAAATTGATAATTACTATGTGCCTTATGCTCCACTCCAACTAGGAAATTTGAATTCCATGCATGTCTGGGACTATTTTTAGTAAATTGATCAGTTAACTAAGAGATCAGTCAGTTAACAATAGTCAATACTACTCAAATAAACTCCTACTCACTCTACCAATTACTAGAGCTAAGATAACTGATTCTAAATAACAATAACTCCACTAGATTTATAGGTTTTAGTAATCAACCCATGCACAACTATAATTATTGCCTACAAAGCCAAATTTACTGATTTGAATAAGTGAAAAGGCCATGTCACTCCTATTAAATTGAACTCAATTCATCCTACTGATGTGGAAATTTAAATTTATCCATTTCTCTAAGGTACAAGTCAAATGAAGCCTTTTCTTGCTACAGTTCTAACACTCCCTCTTAACAAGAAAATGATTTTTGCACAACCATTATTCTTCTCTTGTGGAAATAAAATTTTCCTCTTGACACTGCCTTTGTCAAAATATTTCCATCCTACTCCTCTTTGTGAATGTACTGCAACATCATGATTCTCCCCAGCACACAATCTCTCAAGTGATGGTACTTGATATCAATGTGTTTGGACCTGTCATGAGATAATAGAGTTTTAGAGAGTTTGATATAACTTTGATTATCACATTAAATCAAAATAGGATCCATCTCTTGACTAAAGAGACCAACAAGAATTTTCCTCATCCAAATGGCCTCACATGCTGCTTGACTAACAACTATATACTTTGACTTTGCTGAGTTCAGTGCTATAGATATATGTTTCCTACTATTCCAGGAAATAACTGTTGACCCAACATTGAAGATAGCACTCAAAGTTCTTTTCTTGTCCAATCTGCATCTGTGAAGCCTTGGAGCTTCACACCATCAGTCCTCCTGTACCATAAACCAAAATCTATTGTGCCTCTGAGTTATCTAAGCACATGTTTTGTTTCTTTCCATCGAATCTTTGTAGGATTCACCATAAATTGACAAACATGATTAATTACAAAACATATGTAGGGCATTGTGTTCACTAGATACATCAAGGACCCCACGAATTGTCTGTAGATAATGTGTTCTACTTCTTCTCTCATAGAAGCATCCTCTTTCGTTTAGTTGGTAGCTAGAGGAGTGTCCATAGGATTGTAGTCCTGCATATGGAATATCTAAATTATTTCAGAGGTATACTTCCCATGAACAACAAAAAAATTTCCGTCTCCCTGCCACACCTCCAAACCAAGGAATTAGTGCATCAATCGCATGTCCTTCATCTCAAACTCTCTTGCAAGGTCTTCCTTGCAGGACTAGATCAACTTCTCATCCCCTGTCAGTGTCAAGTCATCTAAATATAGGACAAAGATAATAAATTTCCCATCTACCACAATGTAGTACAAATTGGCATCTGCTTCACTCTTAGCAAAGCCAAGTCCACTAATATAAGAGTTTATACGAGTGTACCAAGCATGAGGTTATTGCTTGAGACCATAAAGGGCTCTCTTGAGTCTACACACATGTGTCTCCCTTGTCGAATGTCTCAAACCCCTCAGGATTCTCTATGTAAATATCTTCCTCAACCACTCCACTGAGGAAGGAAATATTCACATCCATTTGGTGGATATTCCATTGCAATTGCACAACTAATGCTAGAATGGTTTTGATGGAGTATCTTTCCACAGGGGAAAATGTATCCTCATAATCAACTAGCTCTACCTATGAGAAGACACTGGCCATAAATATTGCATTTACTTTTCAGTACTTCCATCAGCTTCATGTTTCACTTTGTATATCAATATGGAACCAGCCAATGACTTGTTATCTATTCCAGGCACAACCTCCCATACATTGTTCTTCATGATGGAGTCATACTCGGCCACCATGTCATCTACTGGTTTGGAAAATGCCTCCTCAAACAAGGAGGGCTCATAATAAATGAGTTATGTCATGAGTGCCATAAAACCAATATATCTTTATAGTGATATCCTATGTCCGCGCAAGGATGTAGGAGCTTTCACATATCCATGTGCATCCTACACCAACCTTTCAACCTTTATCGTTCACTTCCTACCCTATCTAGAAGATACTTGTTGAGTGTGTGCCTCCTTTAGGTCTGCTATTTTCTCCTCCACATGTGGTTTCTCCACAAAATATTTAGGCTCTGAATGAGGCTCCTCCTTTGGAGCTAGAAGCTCTTCCTCTGGTGGATTACTTATCTATCACTCTAGAGATCTTCTCATAGCCTTCTCCTCATCAAATTTGACATCTCTCCTCATTAATATCATCCTATGTAAGGGAAAATACACCTGGTAATTATGAGGTGTCTGTATGTATCCTAAAAGTATCCCCATATTAGTTGTAGGCTAAAATTTTTTCCTGCTATGCTTAGAGACATGACAATATAATATATCTCCAAAAATTAGAAAATTGGAGGCATTTAGCTTCCTCCTAGAGAAATATTATTTCGTTGTGATCATGCCAAGAATTTTGTGAGGGCTTTGGTTCTACAAATAAAATGTTTTATTACAATATTCTCCGCACAAGGATAATGGAAAACCTTGATCATGCAACATTTCTCTTACAACTCCTACAATCATTCTATTTCTCCTCTCTACCGCCCCATTTTATAGTGGGTTGTGGTGCCAAAAAATTCTTTGAAGGAATTAGACACAAATTCTCCTCCATTATCACTTCTCAGGGATTTAATTTTCTTTCAAATCTCATTTTCAATTAATTCTTTGAATTCAATAAATTTTTCCAACACTTCATCTATATTCTTAATAAAATAGATCGAACACTTGCAAGAAAAATAATCTATGAAAATTACATAATACCTATACATTGCAACTAATACTGTAGAAAATTTTCCACACACATCTGAGTGGAGTTGCTCCAAGATGGCTACAACACTACTATCACGGCCTTGGAAGGAGGATTTCACATATTTTACAAGGGTACATCCCTTGCAAACATCATGTTGGTCAAGGGTGTATTTTGGAAGTCTTGTGGTAATCTGCTACATTATTTTCAAATATACATGCTTTAGGTGGCCTATGTATCTATGATAAAGTTCTCCAACATCTCAACTATGAACATGTTTTTCCTTTCTACTCAATGCAACACAAGCATCCACCTCTAGCTTGAGATATTTCTCACTCTAACACAAAATACTTTTACTTGTCTAGTAGCAACATGCTACAAAAAGGGTTTCCCTTTACTGAACACCACATCATATATTTTGCCCTATAATTCAACTACAAAAATCAAATTTTTCTTCATCCTAGGGACATACATTACATTTTTTAGGTGAATATGGGAGCTTGAATCCCTCTTAAAGGTAACAATAACAATCCCTTTGGTACTATACCTCCCATCTCTCCAAGTTCTATGTGCAATTGTAGGTCCTTCTCCTCTAAGATGCTAAAGAAATCCTTACTTCCTGTCATATGAAATGAAGCACTAGATTCCATGTACCATACAATTCCTCATATTGTACTAGTCATGCATGCAATGAGGTTGAAATCCAATTCAAATTGTGATGTGAGAGCATCACCTCATGATCCTCTTGCAGGATTCTTATTGTAGTTATTGTGTGGACACTTGGTTGCATAGTGTCCATACTCATCGAAGTGAAAACATTTAATTTTTTTGATGTCCTTCATCCTTCCCTAGTTCTGGATGAATTTTTCCCTGCCTTGGGAATTCTTGCCCTTGGATTTCTTTTCCTTTATTTCCAAGGAAATTTTTTCTTCCTCCTCGGCTCTAGATGAGACACCATATCTATTGTTTCTTCTGATGTCCTCCTGCACCAAATCAAACCAAAGTATCTCCCAATTTGGTAGTTATCCTCCTCCATTTACTGAATCCTGATATATGTGCCAAAATTTCAAAAGGATAAGGAGTGATAAACTCACAAGTTAAGATAGTGACACAATATATTCAAATCATCCAAGTTCATCCTTGACCTGAGTGAACCTAGAGAAGTATTGAACAACATATTCATTTTCTACATTTGAATGTTCTTGAGCTTGTCTCTCAACGCTAATTTCTTGTCATCGCTATTTCTTTCGAATATGTATATGAGGGTCTTCCGCATAGCAAAAGCAGCCTCCTTTCCACATAAATTTGAAACTATATGGTATCTTACAACCTCTAGTATAATCCTCCTAGATTTTTCATTATCTTTCTTCCAGTGGGATAACTACTGTGCATCAGATGCTAGGGGTTATGCAATATATATTTTTGTATATTCCAGTACTCCATTTTCATCGAGCACAAATTCCACCCTGTCCTTCCAAGCTATGAAATTCAAGCTTCACTCCAAGGCATACTAAAGTCTAAATCCATTGAAATACATCTTTCCCACACTAAAGAAAAATGATCCACAAATGCTACAATTCAAAATTTTTATGAGAGAAGATATGAATTCTAGTTTCTATGTAGTTTTCAAGGCTATGATACAATGTAGAATTGGAAAGAAATTTGCAGCTTCTAATGAATTCGAACTAAAATAAATAGACACAAATTTATTCTACTCAATCTGTGGAAGGGAAAAAATGAAATAAATACACATGCAATAACATGCAACCATTACAAAAAAGGAACATAATGATTTTATAGGGGATCAATTACGATGACTTATTCACACATGAAACAAACCTTTCGCTACAATTCCAATATTCTTCTCTCTAACCTGCTCTGACCAACACATAGCCAAAGTAGGCCTTTGCTTTCCTCCAAAACTAAAATTCTTACTCATCAATTTGATTCACATTTATGTGCATACATTTAGTATTTAAATATAATGAATATTTCATGCAATATGGTGAAGATGTAGGCCCCAAGGGTTAGCTCAATTGGTTGAGTCCCCGCTTGGAAGTAATCCCAGATTGTGAGGTCATAGGATCAAATCTCCTAGACGCTTGCGGGGTTAGGCCTCAGTGTTAGGCCGATAGTAGATCCCCTCAGGAGGATTTAAGCAATCGAAGTAGATCCCCTCAGGAGGATTTACTTCGATTTCTTAACACCATCGATGTAGCTGGTACGTGTGTGCAGGCACATAGGAACGTGAACCACCAGGGAAAAAAAATATGATGAAAATATGGTAACCCAAAGAAGGATTATATAAAAAAATTTAGTGGAGTTTCATAATTGTTAATTGTTTTTTAATAATTTTAATAAATTTTTTCATCTACATTTAATTTTTTAAATTTTACGAGTAATAGGTTGAGCTCTTAATGAATATATTGTTATAATAATTCTGAATCGTATGTTAATAAAGTATTTATTTTTTTGGAAATTAATTTATGTTAGATAGCATCTTTTATATGAGCATAAGTATCCAAAGGGTTTCCCTGGGATAATATTTCATGAAAGAAAAGAAAAAAATTGGATTGCTGCCAAAATAACTTCCCTTAAATGTCTTTTTTTTTATTGGCTTTCTTGTGCCCGATTGATGTTTATACAATGTTTGTGTTTTATTTATTATGATCTCTAAATTGTTGTGGATATTCCATTCAAATGGCTCATCACAATATATACAATAGAATACTAAAAAATTTGTTGTGAATGTTAATTTCCTTTATATATTAGATTCTTTAATTAATTAATTATTTTTAATGCTTGAATGAACAAGATAGCTCAATGTAAGAAATAGAGAATATAAACATATACAAATGATCCATAATAGACATAAAATTTACCTTGTGAAGCTTGATGGGCTTCCTAATTAGGTATAACATAAGGCCCATCTAACCTTTCCTAGGCACATAAAGGTTGTATTAGACTTCTCCTTCTACACGTAATAACGTTTTCTTAGCTTAAATAATTTCTTAGGAAGGTTATAGATATTTATAGTATTTTATGTGCCTAATGTGCTTCTTAGTCAAGATATTGAGAATATTTGACACATATAACAAGGATATATAGTTAGAGATATTTATGGGACCTGTCCCCTACCACAGGTAAACCAAACTCCGCTGAATTGAAGCACTAATTAGTCCTCCTTGTAGTCATGAGGTCATTGAGGGAGCATGCTCCTGTTCTTTAAGGTTTTTGAAGGGAAATAAATCCTCCTTTCAAGGAGGCACTTCCTCACTCGTTTTGTATAAATATAAGGATGAAGTATACCATTAGGATATTACAGAAAAGGTCAAAATAAGCTAGCAATAGTCAAGTTAGTAGAGGCAATAACTTAGAAGTTCAATATCTGCAACTTTTCATGTACACGCACTTTAATGAAAGGAATATTTGGTTCATAGAATTTTCTTAATTTAGGGATATGAAACTCCTTGGGTTAGAGCCCACCATAGGTGCTCAAGAATCTATTGTACTATTATCTTTCATTCACTTGTTCATTTATTTATTTGTGCAAATCATTTCTCAATATTGTTTTATGTAGGATTGATCAATTAACTTGTTTACAACATTCTCTTGCAAATTATTTGGAATAAATAAATGGTAGTCATCGTAGTTATTATTTGTTTTAGTGAATACCTCTTTTCATGCATTAAGATTCACCTTCTTTTTTTAAAATCTTTAGATGGTTTTCATCATTTATGTGTGTTGTAATTGTACAATTTCCTATTTTGCAGAGTTACAAGAGACTCTATAGTTTCCCATTTGTTGAATAAACATCTCTATAATTGAAATAAGGACATGAAAATTAGTGCTTTATCATCCTTTAGCCTTTCCCTAGCTCATTTTATCTTCGAATTGCATCCTTATTTCATTTTCCTGCTCACTAGACTGTCTTCTATAGAAAAATAAGGATTCTTGTAGTAGTTTTAATTTTTCATTCAAAACTCATCTAAAATTGCATTAAATTCCTATCATTAATAATTTTTACGTGTGAAAACATTCCCAAGACCCTAAAGGTGAAGTTTAGAAGGCAATAGATCAAGTAGTTCCTTTGGCCTAGTTGTTGTAGAAATTGTCTTTTTCTTGGAAGATTAGGGTTTGAAATTTACGTGCTTTATTTTATTTGTGAGTTTACTTTCTCTACACAGTGGAATTGAAATTATTTTATTTCATCATAAAAAAAATTTTCTTCCTTCCCCTATAATTATTATAGATTTTCTATCTATCCTTTATTTCCTATAATTTTGAATTTTACTTGTAGCATAAAAAATAGAATGGTATTTGAGTAACTGAACCTATACTTAGTACTTTCACCTACATGAAATTTGTAAGAGAAGAATATAATACATGTTGCACACATATTTTTGACCCCTCTTAATTTTGTAAAGACCTTCATTTGAAAATTAAAATTTTGACCATTGGGAGTTGCAGTGTTCTTGTTGTAATACTAAAGGTCATCACTTTCTAGCATCATTGCTAGGGAGGTGTCAAAGTAGGTATTTCCTTCTTGCTTGCTTATTTACTCTTTCAACGATTTTACTTTCTGCAAAAACAATAAAATATGCATTAGGAATTATTTATTTCAAAAATATAAAATTGCATTGCATTAACATTTTCGTTCAAGAGAGAAATTTTTGAAAACATAAAAAATATTTCTTTCTTTATGCCTCGAAGAATTAGGGATAACACAGGAACATTTTTTATATAAAACCCCACTTCCACAAACAACTAGTCTCCTTTCATTGACTGTGAACCTCCTATCCTATCCACCGTGGATAATAAGGCCTTCTTAGGTGAGCAAGCAAGGATTTCTAAGGAGCTTGCAGAAGGAGAAATACCTTCAAAACCCATTGATACCATGGTTATAAATAGGAAACCTGAAGTATTTCTTATAAGGGAGACAAATTGAGAATCCAAAATGAAAAACATCAGTCCTTCAAGCCTCCTACACTTCTATGGTTTGACTACTAAAACATTGACAATTTTATGTTTGATTTTGTTGTAGTTTGTAGGATATATGATTGCACAACATATGAGAAGAAGATCAAATTGTTCCCTTCCACTCTCAAGGATGTAGCCCTTCATTGGTTCATGAGCTTCGAATGGGGTAACATCACTTTATTATACAAGATTTATGATTGCAAATAAAACTATCTCCCCTAGACCTAGTGGACCTGTCTAGAACAACAGAAAGAAAATAATATAAAGTTTTCCTTAGAGAAATTGAAGAATGGAAAAAATGATTACTTGGAATACATCGCAAGCTTTACTCTCCTCTCAGCCTGTAAGATCCAATCATAGCTCAGAATGCTATAACGGAATCTATGTAGCATTATCCAATTACTTTATCCAATGGATCAAAAAAGCATTGAAACATATGAATGTAAAGATAACATAAAACATATAGGAAAAAAATATACTCTTTGTATTAATATGAATAGGAGAGAGTTTACAGCCAAGATTAATCGTCAATCTTGTAGAGATCTCCCCAAGTTGACTTGTGCTTCCTTGTCACAAAGAATAGCTCAATGTCACTCTAATGCATGTAGATGATGACTCTATTATATTCAAGGAAGCAAGATGAGGGCATGATCAGTCTCCAAAATCCAACCTTGATGTTGTATATGGTTGTAAATTTATAGGAAAGTGTTGTAGTTTAGGAATTATTATCCATTTACCAATCGAGGCTTGATATCCACTCTTGATTGGATGAGGAACTCAAGGGATAATAGGTGAGATATACAAGGTAGCATCATATAGGATTTGAAGTTATTATCTAAGATAAATGGTTGAAACAACTCGAAGGTTATAGAAGAGGAAGCTTTGGGATTCTTTTTATTTTCCTTGAATTTCTTGAATTAGTGCACCACAGCAAGGGGTAACCTGTTGCTAATCAACATTGGTGCATAATGGAGCAACCTACTGCTAAATGGAGGTTCCTAAAGGCCTAGGGTGCGATGGGCCTAAAAATCACTTATTTGAAGCAGTCATACCTACAAACTCAGGGATTTCTAAGACTCATGCTTAGGGATTTGTCTAAGGATGATTCCATGGTGTTCACGGACGTTGATTGATCCATTTTGTAGGCATATTGACCAGATGTCACAAAATGGCCTATAGATTCCCCTCTATAGTGAAAAGTCAGAAACAATGCTGATAACTGATGTGTTTTACCTTGTGACAAGTTCAGAACCAGAAAAATTGGTTGAGATAATCATCTATTACAATAAATTTGCATCATGATATCTTTAGTGAGGGAGGCATTGCCATGCTCAACACATAAGCTAATATTACATTTACAATGATAAAGAAGTTGTTATCACAGATAAAATTTCAATTTTTGATTGATAGGGTTATTAGCCTAGGTCTCATTTTGTTTCATAAAAATTGGTTCATGAAATTGATAAAACCTCATGAAATAGTCATTATCCTAAGTCTAAAATAGCCCATGAGTCATGCAATTAGATTCAAATCCATCAAAATCCACGTTAGGTTCACATGCATTGGTTTAAAATTTGATAGTGGCAACCTGCCTGATTTTTCCTAATTCCACAACAAATATAACTACAAATAGGCAGATTTCTTTACAGAATCACCTGACCATTTCGTAGCGAACCTGCCAGGTTTATAAATGAAAACATCGCGAAATCATGTTTTGAACCAATAAAAGGATGATGAGCTTTCAATACTTTTAGAGGTTTTGGGTGAATGTGAAGTCATGTGATTGGTTAGTACAATCATCCAAGCATGCATAATCATAAGTGTCATTCATCATTACCTTTCACTCCTCCCATTTGTCATTATTCCTCATATATTTGAATTTCACTTTCTAAAATCAACTCCAAAGTTCATCTCTGTGATAATCCTTTAGATATTTGCATGCAGCAGTTGAGTATTATCATTGAAGACTCCAACTCCATCACAAGAAGCTTGTTGTTCAAATTGGTTTCTTTGCAGGTGTCACTTTTTCAAGAAAGGCAACGCAGTATAAAGGAAGATGGCCATGAAAAATAAAACAAAAAAAAGAGCCTCTTGTGTACGATATGAACTTATGGACCTAAAATTTTTCATGGAAGACCATCGTGTTGTAGAGGACTTCATCAAAGCTCATTGCATGAGTTTTTACAAGAAGATACAAAGGGATTTCTCTATTTTTTGACTATTTGAGCAGTCAACTTCAAGTGCAGTTTCTGGGAAAAAAAGGGGATAATTCTAAAAAAAATAGAGAGGTTATTGTCAAGAACAGATCAAAGAACATTAACCGCTTTCACTTTTCTCACAGGTGCTACATATTGGGAGATTCAAATATGTCTTTGGGCTCTATTTTTAGAATGTGTTTTTTCCTGTTTTAGTCATGTCTTTGAAATGTAGATTCCAGACACATGGAGATGTTTTTCAAAAAACCAAGAGAGTTTTTTCTTTATCACAAAATCTTATAAAAAACCGTTCTCCCATTTTGAAAAATATATCAAGGATTCAAAGATAGGAGCTCATTTCGGAGCCCTAATTTTCAAAAAAAAAAAAAAAAAAAAAACAACTCCATTTTTGTTAATAGATGAACTTGTTGAAGGTGAAAATTCTGCTTCTTGAGGAGGATTAGAAGTATTTTGAACAAATTTTTCCTTATCATGCTTCATCATATCATCTTGCAGAGCCAAAGGAAATTTTTTGAAAAAAGAAGCACAATTTTTTAGTTTTCTACCAATTAGGCAATTCTGTAGCGAATCTCAGGCTTGAAGCCCAGATTTCGCTATGAAATCCTTGTACGTGTATTTTTTCTTAAATTCACATCTATGGTCAAAATCAAGGTGGGAAAAAATTTGTATTTAGCTCATTTGATTCAAAAATCATCTCCAAATCATCAAAGAGGGCTAAAAAGTGACATATATGGGTGAAGTTAGTTTGCTACTAAAATTTGCTATGAGATTGCTTTATTTCCCCTGTTTCTGCAGCTTGCAACTTTTCATAGCAATTTTTTATTTTAATGGTTCATTTGAGGTCATCCAGCCACGTGGAGAGTTTAAAGAGAATCGGAGGAATATTATAGAAAAGTTTTGGTCTTCGACAAGGCTGTTTAGTTCACTAGCTCAACATAAATACAATCAACAATTATCATTGCACCACTTCCTTAAAAATAAAATGGTTGTTTTCGTAATCTAGTGGGGGAGTTAATTCCTTGAACATGGTAAGTGCCACTTAAGAACATAACCATATCCAATTTAAATATGCAGTCTCTTCAGTTAGTAGATGTAATAAATAAGTGGAAGAGCCCCAATAGGCCTCCAAGTCATAAAGTCAGTAGGTGTCAATTTTATTCCCATGTATTTTGATTCTTGTTAAGATAGGTGTCATGCAAATTAGTTCGATGAACTAGCCATGTAGGAAGATCCAATGTAAAGGACTAAGGCTTATTAATAGGCAGGTTTTCAAAGAATCTGGGGTGGGAGGATGTTATTCTACACTACTACTATTGTAAACTTTTTCTGATCTGTAATATACACTAGCTCTATCTTTCTTCTTCACCTGAGATTAATTTGGTGTTTTCATGAGGATTTATCCTATGTATCTTACTATTTTGATTTTGGTATATTAATTTTTAATTACTCAGAATTCATGTACATCATGCTCTAAATTCCTTTAAGCATTAAGCTATTGTATATATGTGTGTGTTGTCCTTTCATTGAAACATATACATGCCTCAGCTTCCACAAGGAGAATCATGTCACTGAATTTCCTAACACTGAATCCATAATCCAAATGGTAGAAAACCCTATATGTTTTTCAACTGCATACAAACACATTCAAGACACTATTACAAATTTTTCCATCTGATTGAATCATATTTGAAAAAATCATAGTTACTTTTTGAGAGAGTCATCTTAGGCTGAAAAGGATAATTTTCAGTGACAATTTGGTTTGAAAGAGTTACTCTAGGTTTCCGGGTGGTGCATCCCATCTGTACCAACTAAGTGATAAAGTTTTGGTGCGTCTTCCGAGATTCTTAAGATATATTTCCCGAATTTTTTTCTCAAACAGTGGTGTTGAACTCTTGAAGGTAGCAGGAGCTCAGAAGCATTTGAGGCTGCATTCTACCTTGGCAACTTCATTGTTGAAGAATTCAAAAATTCATAACTTCATGGTGACTCCAGTGGACTTATGAAGAACTCAGATGCTGCCATTCTTGTTTCAAGATATGCATGTGTATATTTTTTTATAAATTTATGGTTTCCCAAATCCTTTTCCCAAGGATGCATATTTTTTAAGGAATGGTCCAAAATTTAATGGAGAAGATCTGAGTTTGACATTGAAGCATATATCAAATTTTTGTGACTTTACCGATCTTCTTAGAGTCATACATGAAGATATTTTCCTCATATTGTTCTATGATTCATTTCAAGGGAAATGTAGACAATGGATTGAAAGTTTTCCTGTCAGGTCGATTAAGTCATTTGCAGATTTTTGGCTAATCGTTTTGGAAACATGGATGGAAACAACAAAGTTTTTGGCACACCCTATTTCCTTTCAAGGTTTTAAGTAATGGAATGATGATCAAACTAATGAGGAAGTGGATGAAATTTTTTATTTGGCCTTGTCTTCTTATTTAGAGTCATTTTAGTGCAAGGCATAAGATAATATTATATTTTTGCATGAATTTTCTAAGAACATTGAGAAGGACATTGAAGTTTTAGAAGATCAAATTCAGTCCTATAATCTTCATGGTCAAGATCAGTCTTTTGAAAAAAAATTCATGCCAAAATAAAAAGAGAAGGTGGTGCTACCTTTTTATTTTGAGATTGAGGAGGAATGTATTGTTTTTGAAAATGATTTTGATAGCACACAACTGAAGCCATATGTTCCTAATGAAAGAGTATACGAGATGTCTAAAACTGCAGAATGTCTTGAGAATAACCAAACAAAATATGTCTTGTATGATCCCATAGCTGACTACATGGAAGAGTTCTATAGTCCAACTTTTCAATTATGTTTTCACTGTGAAAATCATACCCATTTTCTGTAACCTTTGTCATTACAGTATACCGTTTCTTTTGGTTTAAGAAAAATCAAGGATTTTAGGTATCAGATCAGCCCATTGACTGGCTTTATTGACAGTTTCATGTCTCTTGAATCAAACATAAATATTGTAGTTGTTATGGAAGGTATGAGTGTGTGTGAGTAATCTCAAGTATTCTGAGCATCTTTTCAACATGTTCAGATTTAGTGTTCAGTTTGTATTGCAGTTTTCAACAAGCTTGAGCCCAAGGAGAAGGCCCTAAAAGCTTGGCAAAGTCTTCGTCAATTTTATAAATTTTCATTTTTTCAAGGAAGGCACTGGAACTTCAAGTTCTCTGCTATACCACAGGGGCACACCATTCTTAATGGATTCACTGTTGTCACACATAAAATTTCAATTTTTTATTGATAGGGTTATTATCCTAGGTCTCATTTTGTCTCATAAAAATTGGTTCATGAAATTGATGAAAACTGTTAGGTCCCTATATTACTAGTATAGTCCCTTATTGTTGTTAGTGTAGCCCCATTATTGTTATTATTGTACCCTTGTAACCCCCATTTTATTATTATTGTGTCCTTAAATTATTATTGTTAGGTCGGCTAGGATTACACTGTGGCCCACTAGGATTACATTATGGCCCCGAATTCTATATATGAGAGAGCAGGTTTCGTAAATTGAATCATCCAAGAATTGTTCATTCATGTAATGTATTGGAGGTTTCCCCCTCGAAGTGGCTTATTTCTAAGGCATTGATATCTCTTTTCTTCTATTTTTGGAGCTGGTTACACAACATTTGGTATCTGAGCTTTGGATTCTAGGGTTTCGCTACTCCAAACAGGTCATCGTGGCATTTTCGCTATAACTTTTTTTCTACGAAGTTTAAAAAGCTGATATTTTTAGGGTGCGAAGCCAAAATCCTGAGGAAGATCGTCTAAAATTTTCAGAGCTTGGTTCGCAATATTTTTGGATATATGATCTGTGGAAGTTAGGTCTGGTTTTAGGCTCCTAAACAGGTCATCGTGGAATTTTCGCTATAACGATTTTTCTACGAAGGTTTAGAGTCTGAAATTTTTAGAGTGTGAAGCTGAAATCAGAGGGTTTGCTAAAATTTAATGTCTGCAATATTCTGGGAGATGTTGTCAGACAGTAGCTTAGTTCTGAATTCATTCAGAGGGTGAACAAAAGTCAATAACTTTCTTCAGAAACCATGCTGAAGTGCTGTTACCAGGTTTGTGGGGTGTGTTAATTTATTCTGGCAAAAAAATCGTAGCAATGTAGCTCAAAAATGCTGGCAAAACAAGACAGTTTCTCTACTGAAACCAAACCATAATTAGGTTATTGTAGAGATTAAGACATACCTCACCCAGAATCAAATGTTCTCACCTAGAACTGTGATATCCAGAGGCTGGCTCGATACCTAAAGACAGGAGGATGAAGTGCTCAACCACAGAGACAGTCTCAATTTTCATTGCAAAGGTTCAAGAAAGGTGTGTAATTTTTTCAAATGCATGTTTGTTTAGTAATCACTTGAAATTTAATTTCAGGCATATTGTAGAATAGATATCAATATTGGATTTTAAAATGGCCCCTAAAAAGAATTCAACACCCATTAAGCCTTCAGAAAGGTCTACTATGACTCATGAAGATGAAGAATTGCAACATGATCTATCAAAATTACAAGAGCAAATGCAACAGTTTTCACTCTCGCAAAGAGCAACAAAAAATGAAATGGAAGTTTGGAAGAAAGGCATGGAAGTGAAGATGGACGGTTTGAAGAAAGGCATGGAAGCTAAAATGGATGGCTTTGAAGTCAGGCATGGAAGCTAAGATGGACGACATGAAAGACAACATGGAAAACAACATGAAAAACATGAAGAATGATCTAAAAGCAGACATCGAAGGTTTCACCAAGTTGATACAAGAAATGTTTCCTAATGGTGAAAAGATAGTAGAAGAACCTCATGATGAGAACAAAATAAATGTTAATCGTGATTTCATAAACTCTAATGTTGGCGGGAAGAACCACCGTATTCCAAAAATGGATATGAGGAAGTTTGATGGAAAGGATCCTGTAACATGGATACTACAGATGGAGCAATATTTTGATCTCCATAACGTGCAAAACACACAAAAGGTACGCATTGCAACTTTACATTTAGAAAACAATACATTTGTATGGTATCGATGGCTTTGCTCCCGTAAAAAAATTGTCACTTGGTCAATTTTTACGGAGGAAATGATAGCACATTATGAGGATACAAAGAGAAACACCTTCTTTAGCCAATTGATAAATCTCAAACAAAAGGGTTTAGTAGGGCAGCACATTGAGGACTTCCAAAAATTGAATATAAGGGTAACTGATATTCCAGAGGAACACAGGATTGATCTCTTCATAGGCACTTTAAAGGATAACATCCAGCATGAAGTTCGCGTTTTGGAACCTGATTCATTGGAGAAGGCATTCAGGTTGGCAAGAAAAGTTGAATGTAAAATTATGGCGACAAGGAAGCCTACCACTCAATTCTATAAAGAAGGAAGTGTTGCTACGCCTAGATTTCCACAACCTACAAGGTTGACACCACAACAATTGGAAGAAAAAAGAGCAAAAGGGCTTCGCTATAGTTGTGATAGCAAATACACTAAAGGTCATAAGTGTGCTGAGAAGAAATTATTTTACATAGATTGTGAAGAAGAAGAAGAAAATGAACAAGAAGAGGATATACACCAGGAACCAGCCCTAGAAGAGGAAGAAATGAATCTAACCATATCGTGTAATGCATTGGCAGGAATTACCACTCCTCAAACTCTCAAGATAGAAGGACATATCAAGAAGAAAAAGGTAATAGTGTTGATTGATTCAGGTAGCACCCATAATTTTATTCATTGTAAGGTAGTTAAGGAATTAAATTGTTTCCTATACCCAACACCAGAATGTCATGTGATGGTTGCAAATGGAGGAACTATAAATTGCTCTAGAAAATGCCATAATATCAAGCTAACCATGGGGGAATATGTATTGACTAGTCCAATGCTTTCCATTCCTATGGGAGGTGCTGATGTTGTACTAGGAGTACAATGGTTACAATCTTTGGGGACGGTAGCTTTTAATTTTCAAGAACATTTCTTGAAATTTTTTTCAGAAGGAAAGGAAGTCGAATTACGGGGTATTGAAGGGAAGCCGGGAAGGATAATAAGCTCTAATGTCATGAAAAAGCTTCTAAAGAAAGAACAACGAGGCGTAATTGCACAATTATGCTCACTAGAAGTTCCAACATCAAAATCATCTATTTCCGTAGATCTCCAACAAGTCTTGGACAATCATTCCAAGGTGTTTGAAACTCCCAAAGGACTCCCACCTATTCGTGATCATGATCATGCTATTCATTTGATTCCAGGAAGTGTTCCTCCAAACATCAGGCCTTATAGATATCCTTATTTCCAAAAGAGAGAAATTGAACGTATGATTGCAGAAATGTTAGAGGCGGGTATAATTCAACCTAGTCAAAGTTCTTTCTCTGCTCCTGTAGTATTGGTACACAAGAAGGATGGATCATGGCGAATGTGTCCGGATTATAGGGAGCTCAATAAGCTCACCATTAAAGACAAATTTCCATTCCTGTGATTGATGAATTATTGGATGAATTACATGGAGCAATTTATTTTACCAAGTTGGATCTTCGTTCAGGATATCATCAAATTAGAATGAAGACTGAAGATATTCCAAAAACAACATTTTGAAATCATGAGGGTCATTATGAATTTTTGGTCATGCCTTTTGGCCTTACCAATGCACCTTCTACATTTCAAGGGTTGATGAATTCCATTTTCAAACCCTTCCTTAGAAAATTTGTGCTAGTATTTTATGATGATATACTAATCTACAGCAGGTCTTGGAAGGATCATGTTGAACATGTTGACAGGGTGCTCAAACTATTGCAGGAGAAACAATTATATGCAAAAAAATCGAAATGTTTCTTTGGAGTACAAGAGGTGGAATATCTGGGTCATATTGTATCTCACGAGGGTGTTAAAGTAGACCCTAACAAAATTAAAGTCATTAAGGAATGGAAAGTCCCCACAACCATAAAGCAGTTGCGAGGATTTCTCGGGTTAACAGGGTATTATCGCAAGTTTGTTAAGAATTATGGGAGAATAGCAGCAGCTCTAACAACATTATTGAAGAAAGATGCATTTTCATGGACTCCTGAAGCAACTAAGGCCTTTGAACATCTTAAAGAGGCAATGTGCCTAGCACCGGTCTTAGCTACGCCAGACTTCACAAAAACCTTTATTGTGGAATGTGATGCCTCAGGAAATGGAATTGGTGCAGTTTTAATGCAGGAAGGAAGACCCATTGCTTTTGAAAGTCGTCCAATCAAAGTAAAGTATTTACAGAAACCTATTTATGAGAAGGAAATGTTAGCAATACTGCATGCACTAAAGAAATGGCGAACTTACCTAATGGGAAGACACTTCAAGGTAAAAACTGATCATGATAGTCTTAAACACTTTTGGAACAAAGACTATCTTCAGAAGAGAAGAAAAAATGGGTCACAAATATGTTGGGTTATGACTTTGAAATAATCTACAAAAAAGGAAAGCTTAATGTTGTTGCAGATGCACTCTCAAGAAAGAATGAAGAGGTGGAAGCATTGCTTTGTGCTATTTCTATTATCCAACCAGATTGGATAACCGAAGCAAGAGATGAATGGAAGAAGGACAAAGATGTATGGACACTCATTCAAAAGTTGCAGCAAGATCCTAGTACATCCGATACATTTAGTTGGAAAAATGATTCCTTATGGTACAAAGATCGCTTATATCTTTGTAAGAATTCCCAACTAAAACAAAAGATTCTTCTAGAATTGCACACTTCTCCTTTAGGAGGACACTCAGGATTTTTAAAAACTTACCAAAGGGTGAAGAAAGAATTTTTTTGGGATGGCCTTAAATCTGATATTCAAAAGTTTGTGGCGGAATGTTTGGTTTTCCAGCAGAATAAAGTGGAAACAATTAAGACCCCGGGAGTTCTACAACCTTTATCCATTCCAAGTCAACGTTGGGAGGAGATTTCAATGGATTTTATCACAGGTTTACCTAAGTCCGAAGGAAAGAGTGTCATCATGGTGGTAGTTGATAGACTTACCAAGTATGCACACTTTTGTGTATTATCTCATCCATTTAAAGCAAGTATAGTTGCTACTACATTTATGGACATAATTCAAAATCTACATGGAAGCCCAAGGGTTATTGTGAGCAACAGAGATCTCATTTTTACTGGAAATTTTTGGACGGAGTTATTTTCTTGTTTGGGTACTCAATTAGCTCATAGCTCATCTTATCATCCTCAATCTGATGGTCAAACTGAGATAGTAAATAAATGTTTGGAAGGATATCTTCGTTGTTTTGTATCTCATAAACAAACACAATGGGTCAAGTGGTTACCTCTCGCTGAATGGTGGTATAACACTTCCTTCCATACTGCAGCAAAAATGACCCCATTTATTACACTTTATGGATATCATCCACCATCCATCACTTCATATTTAAGGGAAAATTCGAAGGTTCAAGTAGTGGAAGATCACATCGAGCATCAGCAAGAAGTTCTCCAACTCTTAAAGGATAACCTGAATTTGGCACAAAATCAAATGAAACAACAGGCAGATCAACATCGCAGCGAGAAAAGTTTTGATGTAGGATATTGGGTATTTTTACGGCTACAACCATACAAACAAATGTCCCTCAAGCAAGAAAAGAAGGATAATAAATTATCGCCAAAGTACTATGGTCCTTACAAGGTGTTGCAAAAGATTGGTACTATGGCATACAAATTGGAGCTTCCTGCTTCTTCGTGAGTACATCCAATTTTCCATGTTTCATGCTTAAAGAAGGTTATCGGTGAAAATATTCCAGTTCAAACAATATTACCAGAACTTGATGAGGAAGGAAAAATGATATTGGAACCTGAAGCGGTCACAAAAACAAGAACTTGACAACTACAGAATCGATCAATTTCAGAATATCTCATCAAGTGGAAGAACTTACCCACTGAAGATTCTACATGGGAGGATGAGAATTTTATACAGAAGCACCCATAGCTACTCAAGTGTTGAGGACAACACTTTTTTGAAGGAGAGGGGCATGTTAGGTCCCTATATTACTAGTATAGTCCCTTATTGTTGTTAGTGTAACCCCCTTATTGTTATTATTGTACCCTTGTAACCCCAATTTTATTATTATTGTGCCCTTAAATTATTATTTTTAGGTCGGCTAGGATTACATTGTGGCCCACTAGGATTACATTATGGCCCCATGGACTCCTATATATAGAAAGGAGGTTTTGTAAATTGTATCATCCAAGAATTGTTCATTTATGTAATGTATTGGAGGTTTCCCCCCGAAGTGGCTTATTTCTAAGGCATTGATATCTCTTTTATTCTATTTCTGGAGCTGGTTACACAACAAAAACTCATGAAATAATCATTATACTAAGTATAAAATACCCCATGGGTCATGTCATTAGAGTCAAATCCATAAAAATCCACCTTAGGTTCACATGCATTGGTTTAAAGTTTGATAGTGGCAACTAGTCTTATTTTCCTGATTCCACAGTGAATATAACTACAAACAGACATATTTCGCTACAGAATCACCTGACCATTTCATAGCAAATCTGCCAAGTTTATAGCTGAAAACACCACGGAATCATGGTTTTTTTTCACCAATAAAAGGATGATGAGCTGTCAATTTTTTTAAAGGTTTTGGGTGAATTTGAAGTCATGTGATCAGTTATTATAGTCATCCAAACATGCATAATCATAAGTTTCATTCATCATTAACTTTCACTCCTCCCATTTGTCATTATTCCTCATATATTCAAATTTCACTTTTTAAACTCAACTCCAAAGTGCCTCTCTATCATCATCCTTTCGATATTTTCATGCAGTAGTTGATTATTATCATTGAAGAGTCCAAGTCCATCATAAGAAGCTTGTTGTTCAAATTGGTTTCTTTGCAGGTGTCACTTTTTCAAGAAAGGCAACGTAGTATAAAGGAAGATGGCCATGAAAAAGAAAATAAAAAAAGGAGGCTCATGTGTAAGATATGAAATTATGGACCTAAAATTGGTCATGGAAGAACCTAGTGTTGTATAGGACTTCATCAAAGCTGGTTGCATGAGTTTTTACAAGAAGATACAAAGGGATTTATCTGTTTTTTGATTGTTTGAGCAGTCAACTTCAAGAGCTTTTTTTGTGCAAAAGAAGGGGAATTATGAAAACATGAGAGATTTTATTGTCAAGAATAGATGAAATAACATTAGCTTCTTTCATGTTTCTCATGGGTGCTACAAATTTGGAGATTCAAAGATGTCTTTGGGCTCCATTTTCAGAATGCATTTTTTCCTGTTTTAGACATGCTTTTCACATGAGGATTCCAGACACCTGGAGATGTTTTTCAAAAAACCAAGAGAGGATTTTCTTCAACACGAACTGATTTACAAAAAAATCCTCCTGTTTTGCAAAAAATATCACGAATTCAGAGATATGAGCTCAATTATCAACCCTAATATTCACAAAAAAACAACTCCATTTTTATTAATAGATGAAATTGATAAAGGTGAAAATTCTGCTTCTTAAGGAGGACAAGAGGTATTTTGAACGAATTTTTCATTATTAGGCTTCATCATATCATCTTGCAGAGCCATAGGCAAAATTTGGAAGAAATAAGCACAATTTTTTAGTTTTCTTCCAATTAGGAAATTTCATAGAGAATCCCAAGCTTGAAGCCCAAAGTTTTCTACGAAATCATTGTAGGTGTCTTTTTGCTTAAAATTATAGCTATGGTCAAAATGAAGGTAGGAAAAAAATTGTATTTAGCTCATTTTATTCAAAAATCATCTCCAAATCATCAAAGAGGGATAAAAAGTGACATAGATGGGTGAATTCAATTTGATACTAAAATTCACTACGAAATTGCCTTATTTCCCCTGTTTCTGCAACGAGCAACTTTTTGTAGCAAATTTTTATTTTAATGGTTCATTGGAGGTCAGACAACCACATAGAGAGTTTAAATATTATCAGAGGAATATTCTATCAGAGGTTTGGTCTTCGACAAGGTTTTCTAGTTCACCAGCTTAGCATAAAGACATTAAAAAATTATACCAGCTTAGCATAAAGATATTAAAAAATTATCATTGCACCAATTCCTTAAAAATAGGATGACTATTTTCCTAATCTAGTGGGGGAATTAATGTCTTGATCATGGTTACTAACACTTAAGCACATAACCATATTCGATGTAAATATGTAGTTGCTTTAGTTAGTAGCTATAATAAATAACTGGAAGAGTCCCAATAGGTCTCTCAATCATAAAGTCAGTAGGTGTCATTTATATTCCCATTTATTTTGGTTCTTGTTAAGATAGGTGTCAGGAAAAGTAGTCTAATGATCTAGCTATGTAGGAAGATCTAATGTAAAGGACTAAGGTCTATTAATAGGATTTTTTTCGAAGAATATGGGGTGGGAGGATGTTATTCTACACTAATACTATTGTAAACTTTTTATGATCATTAATATACAGTGGTTGTGTCTTTCTTCTTCACCTGAGATTCATTTGGTATTTTCATGAGCATTTATCCTATGAATATTACTATTTTTCTTTCAGTATCTTAATGTTTAATTACTCAGAAATCATGTACATCATGCTCTCACTTCCTTTAAGCATTAAATTATTGTATATCTGTGTGCGTTGTCCTTTCATTGAAACATCTACATGCCTCAACTTCCACAAGGAGAACCATGTCACTGAATTTCCTAACACTGACTCCATAAGCTCAATGGTAGTAAACCCTATACATTTTTCACCTGCATACAAAAACATTCAAGACACTATTATAGAGTTAGTCGTCTGATTGAATCATATTTGAACAAATCATAATTACTTTTTGAGAGATCCATCTCAGGATGAAAAGGCTAATTTTTAGTGAGAAGTTGGTTTGAACGAGTTACTCTAGCTTGTCTGGTGGAGCGACCCATTTGTACCAACTTAGTGATATAATTTTGGTGCATCTGTCATGAGTTTGAAGAAATATTTCCTGAAGTTTGTGCTCAAATAGTGATGCTGAAATCTTCAAGGTAGCAGGAGCTTAGAAGCATTCGAGGCTACATTCTACCTTGGTGACTCCATTGTTGAATAATTTAGAAATTCATAACTTCATGGTGACTCCATTGGACTTATGAAGAACTTAGACGTTGCCATTCTTGTTTCAGGGTATGCATGTGTATATTTTTCAGATATTTATGGTTTCCCAATTCCTTTTCCCAATGATGCATATTTGTTATGGAATGGTCCAAAATTTAATAGAGAAGATTTGAGTTTGACCTTGAAGCATATATCAAATTTTCATGACCTTACCGAGCTTCTTAGAGTCATACATGAAGATATTTTCATCACATTTTTCTATGATTCATTTCAAGGGAAATGTAGATAATGGATTGAAAATTTTCCTGTCAAATCTATTAAGTCATTTGCAGATTTTTGGCTTACCTTTTTGGAAACATGGATGGAAAAAACAGAGTTGGTGGCAGACCCTCTTTCCATTAAAATTTTTAAGCAATGGAACGATGATCAATTAATGATGAAGTGGATGAAAATTTTTCTTCAGCCTTGTATTCTTATTTAGAGTCATTTGAGCGAAAGTCATAAGATACGATTCAATTTTTGGATGAATTTGCTAAGAACGTTGAGAAGGACATTAAATTTTTAGAAGATCAAATTCAGTCCTATAATCTTCATGTTCAAGATCTGTCTTTTGAAATTTTTTTCATGCCAAAATAAAAAGAGAAGGTAGTGCTACCTTTTTATTTTGAGATTGAGGAGGAATGTCTTGTTTTTTAAAATGAGTTTGATAACACACAAGTGAAGTCTTATGTTCCTAAAGGAAGCATATATGAGTTGTCTAAAATTGCAGAATGTCTTGAGAATCACCAAACAAACTACGTCTTCTATGATCCCATAGTTGACTAAATGGATGAGTTCTATAGTCCAACTTTTCAATTATGTTTTCACTGTGAAAATTAGACCCATTTTCTATTACCTTTACAATTACAGTATACAATTTACTTTTGGTTTAAGAAAAATCAAGCAGTTCAAGTATCAGATCAAGTCATTGATTGAATTTATTGGAGCTCTCGAATCAAACATGAAGATTGTGGTTGTTAGGGTAGGTAGGAGTGTGTTTGAATAAGATCAAGTATTATTAGCATATTTTTAGCATGTGTAGATTTAGTATTATGTTTTCATTGCAGTTTTCAACAAGCTTGAGCCTGAGGAGAATGCCATAAAATCTTGGCAAAGTCTTCATCAATTTTAGAAAGTTTTAGTTTTTGAAGGAAGGCACTGGAACTGCAAGTTATTTGTTGTACCATAGGGGCACACCATCCCCAGTGGAGCCACTGTTATGACCCATAAATTTTCAATTTTTGATTGATAGGGTTATTAGCATGGGTCTCATTTTTTCTCATAAAAATTGGTTCATGAAATTGATGAAAACTCATGAAAGAGTAATTATCCTAAATCTTAAATAGCCCATGGGTCATGTAATTAGAGTCAAATCCATAAAAATCCACATTAGGTTCAGATGCATTGGTTTAAATTTTTATAGTGTCCACCAATCTAATTTTTCCTGATTCCACAGTGAAATATAACTGCAAATAGGTAGATTTTTCTACAGATTTACCTGACCATTTCATAGAAAATCTACGAGGTTTATGATTGAAAACACTGCAGAATCATGTTTTTTTTGCACCAATAAAAGGATGATGAGTTGTAAATTTTTTTATAGGTTGTCAGTGAATGTGAAATCATGTGATCATTTATTACAGTCATCCAAGCATGCATAATCATAAGTTTCATTCATCATTACCTTTCATTCATCCCATTTGTCATTATTCCTCATATATTCGAATTTCACTTTTTAAACTCAAATCCAAAGCTCCTATCTGTCATCCTCCTTTCTATATTTGCATGCACTAGCTGATTATTATCATTGAATAGTCCAACTACATCACAAGAAACTTGTTGCTCAAAATGGTTTCTTTGCAAGTGTCACTTTTTCAAGAAAGGAAACGTAGTATAAAGGAATATGGCCATGAAAAAGAAAACAAAAGGAGGAATCTCATGTGTAGGATATGAATGTATAGACCTAAAATTTGTCATGGAATACCCTAGTGTTGTAGAGGACTTCATCAAAGTTGGTTGCATGAGTTTTTAGAAGAAGATACAAAGGAATTTCTCTGTTTTTTGACTGTTTGAGCAGTCAACTTCAAGAGAATTTTATGGGAAAAAATAGGAGAATTATAAAAAAATTATAGAGGTTATTTTCAAGCATAGATCAGAGAAAATTAACCTCTTTCACTTTTCTCATAGCTTCTAAAAATTGGGAGATTTGAAGATGTCTTTGGGCTCTATTATCAGATTGCGTTTTTTCTTGTTTTAGAAATGTTTTTCAAATGCATATTTCAAACACTTGGAGATGGTTTTAGAAAAACCAAGAGAAGTTTTTGTTCATCATGAATTGATATACAAAAACCTCCTCCCATTTTGCAGAAAATATCAAGGATTCATATATAGGATCTCATTTCTGAGCCCTAAGTTTTAGAAAAAAACAGCTCCATTTTTATTAATAGATGAACTTCCTGAAGGTGAAAATTCTACTTCTTGAGGAGGGTAAGAGGTATTTTGAACCAAGTTTGACTAAACATGCTTTATATTATCATCTTGCAGATCCATAGGAAAAATTTTGAAGAAAAAAGAATAATGTTTGAGTTTTCTGCCAATTAGGCAATTTCGTAGCAAATCCTGGGCTTGAAGCCTAGATTTCGGTAACAAATTGCTGCAGATGTCTTTTTTCTTAAAATCATAGCTATGGTAAAAATCAAGGTGGAAAAAAAATTGTATCTATCTCACTTGATTCAACAATCATCTCCCGATCATGGAAGAGGGATAAACAATGATATATATGGGTAAAGTTAATTTGCTACTAAAATTCATTATGAAATTCCCTTATTTCCCCTGTTTCTGCAGTGAGCAACTTTCTGTAGAAATTTTTTATTTTAATGGTTCATTGGAGGTCATCCAACCATGTGGAGAGTTTAAAGAGTATTAGAGGAATATTCTAGTAGAGGTTTGGTATTTGACAAGGTTTTCTAGTTCACCATATCAACATAAAGACAATTAACAATTATCATTGAACCACTTCCTTAAAAATAGGATGTCTGTTTTCATAATCTAGTGGGGTAATTAATGTATTGATCATGGTTAGTGCCACTTAAGCACATAAACATATTGAATGTAAATATGCAGTCGCTTGAGTTATTAGATGTAATAAATAAGTGGAAGAGTCCCAATAGGTCTCTATCCATAAAGTGAGTAGGTGTCATTTTTATTCCCATGTATTTTGGTTCTTGTTAAGATAGGTTTCATGCAAAGTAGTTCGATGATCTATCCATGTAGGAAGATCTAATGTAAAGGAATAAGGCCTATTAATAGGTAGGTTTTCAAATGATATGGAGTGGGAGGATGTTATTCTACACTGCTACTGTTGTAAACTTTTTATGATTAATAATATATAGTGCCCATGTATTTCTTCTTCACCTGAGATTCATTTGGTGTTTTCATGAGATTTTATCCTATGTATCTTACTATTTTTCTTTCAATATATTAATGTTTAATTACTCAGAATTCATGTACATCATGCTCTGACTTCCTTTAACAATTAATCTATTGTATATTTGTGTGTTTTGTCCTTTCATTGAAACATCTACATGCCTCAGCTTCCACAAGGAGAAACATGTCACTGAATTTTCTAACCGTGACTCCATAAGCCCAATGGTAGCAAACCCTATACATTTTCACCTACATACAAAAACATTCAAGACACTTTTACAGAGTTATCCATATGATTGAATCATATTTGAACAAATCATAGTTACTTTTTGAGAGAGCCCTCTCAGGCTGAAAAGGCTAATTTGCAGTCATAAGTTGGTTTGAAAGGGTTACTCTGGGTTGTTTAGTGGAGTAGCCCATATATACCAACTTAGTGATAATAGAAGTATTGTCCACTGATGAAAGAGTGTGGATCCATGATTAGATAATTGTGTGATCATAGCCATCATGCTTTGTAATCCTCCATTACTTCTGAAAGCATAGCCCCGATGGATGGAACTAGATCTAGGGTCTTCTATCACGCTCACTTGATGTTTCAATGTATGAATCTAACCATGAGAATAAATGAGTTGAGTTCGAACATGGTAGAAACCATAATATTATTGGCCAATTATGTAATTTGTTAACAGATGTTAATGGTTATCAAGGTACAACAAAACAATGGTGTAAATGAATGAGTTGAATTCGAACAGCACACATAATCTGTTGGTCAAATGCCAATGATGTAAACCTATCACCGACAGTAAGGAAGCTTTCCATTTATGTATGCAAGCCCCAAGGTACTAAATGAATATTTTGTAACTCAACTTCTTGGATAATGAGTTGATGTCGACAAGAAGCGACTTGTCACATGAGGGCCTTGATGTATCCCCCATCAATGACAAGAAATAAGTATCATGATTTCAGACAGAATGATGTTGATGTGGAACTAGTTCAGGAATGACATACATGAATGTAGGCTTAAGATTTTTGTATCAGAAATCAACTGAATGAATTCTATTGAATACAAAAACTAAACTTAATGGAGTTGGTAGAATTAACACAAAACTAAAAACAAAAGCTTTGAAATGGTGTGATGAACCAAAGAAAAAGTAGGTTTACCAACCCAAAAACCATGAATGTGAAGTGGAACAATATCATGTTAAAGAGAGACTCGTTTCCATTAATAGGTGGATTATTCCATTTTCCTAGTTTCCCCAACCATTTATGGTCAATACCTCTTTATTTTTTAACAAGCTTGAGGAGGATAACATATGCTTGATATGTAAGTTCATCCTTTGGAGGAATTCATCTGATTATTTCTAATGAACCCTGAGAAGGAGTGGTTTGGTATCGTCACGTTTGAAAATTACATGGATTTTTAATGATTTTAAAAGTATATCAGAGGTGAAATTCAACTTATTTTTCATGTTTAGAGTGTTTGAAAAAGAGGCGAAAAAGAAAACTCCAAAGGTTACTTTTCATAGATAGTCTCTTGAGTTTGAAAAGGTAGAAAATAATGCTCTGGAGAACCTATTAGCAATGTTCGACTAAGGTATTCCTTTTTTGTAATTAGTCTATCTCAGTCTGGAAAAGGGTTAAACTTATATTGAGTAGAGATATTTCATTTACTTTAATGAGTTTTAGAAGGAAAGTGCTTGAAAATTTTTTCATTTTTAGGGAGACTGAAAAGAGATGAAAGAGGGCTCCACCTAGAGAAATGAGTGTTATAAATGGTAGAAACTGGTTCCATTCATGATGCAACTACTCAAAAGATGTAGAGGTGAAGAGGTTGGATAATAAGACCACTCATCGCAGTGGTTCCCCAAGAAAGGGTAAAAACCAAGTGAAAGCATATAATTGGCCAAGAAGATGGTGATGATGGAATGAGAAAACCAATGATCATATGGTAAAAAGAGGTTTATAAAAATGAAAGTCACAAGAGATAAATTTGGAATGGTTTCATTTTTATACAAGATCGAAACATGGGAAGCTATGCTTGAAACTGGTTTCATTTTTACACAAGATTGAAAAAAAGTAAAACTATGCTTGTTATATGTTTGCATGTCCCCTATATAATGAATCAAGCCTAAGGAAATGCCCCCCAAGCTCCATTTCATTAAGCTAAGTATATTACATGTTACTAATAGGTGGATGGAATGAAGGTTAATTTAGGAGATCAAATGAAAAAATCGAAGAAGAATTTACAATATCTAATCAAAGACTCGAATCGGAGGGGGAATTGTTTCATTTTTAAACAAGATTGAAATAGGAAAAGAACTCTGCTCAAGGAACCTTGTTTCATTTTTTAATGAGCTTGACATAAGAAAAGGAAATTTTCTCATATAACCTTGTGTGATTGTTTAAGGAGTTTGACAAAAGGAAAGGAACTTTTCTCTAGTTCCTTGATCTTGACCTCCAAGAGTCCATGGATTCCACTAGGTTCTCATCATATGAAAGAACAATTCTATGTAAGGTATCATGATAAAGGGATCCAAAATAAATATCAGGCTCCAATCCCCCCAATAAATGATGCACTACACCACCTACTAGATCATCAGTAGATGTGGGAATGGAACAAGTTTCCACATAATTAATATGTGGTGGGGTAGATACCTCTTGCATTTAAGGAACATTTAGGGAAGTTGGCTCATTTTGAGTCTAATCAGGACCAACGAATTAAATTTGGTCAATGGTAAAGATTCTTTCTTAATGTGGGAGACATATCACATGAAATAGTGAAGAGATAAGAGCTCCCATGAAATAAATATAGTCACGCCCAAGTAGTAAATTAAAATCCAAAGGGATTTGGACTACCATCACATTGATACAGGTGGTATTTCCTCCCAAAGTAATAGGAAAATAAGGAAGGATCACTAATGGTTGACCGGTGTCGTCGCTAAAATCCAACAAATTCTAGGTAACAGGCATAAGTTGCAGAGAACTGAAGGCCTTCCAAGTTTTTGAGGATAGAATACTAAAAGGTGTGGCTTCATCTATGAATGTGCCTGATACGACTATATTATAAGCTTGTATTGTGATTTGGAAGGGCATGTAAGGAGGAAGATGATAATCCTACTAGTCGACTCAAATCAAAGGAAGTGACCATACTACTTGGAGGGTGTTGTGGGAATGGGAGAACTGCCCCCTTGTGCTATTGGCTCCCCCCTGCTATTGGAACATGATATTTCCCCCCATTCATTAGAATTTGAATAAATGAGAAGAACTTGAGAATTATGAGATTCACTCTCTACGTGAAAAGTACAATCAAGGGGAATGTGGAATAAATTCAACCATATTCTTAGCTAATGATTGGTTGGGAACATACTCATGGTATTCACGTTCGGAGAGTGTGGGATTGAATGGAGATAAATTTTGATCGATCACTTCATCAACTAGTGGAGGATTAGGGAAATATTTCAATAACTATATGAAGACGAGGTTGAGAATTTGTAAGGTTTTACAACTCTTTTTTAGGCTTTATCCAAGACAAAGGTGAATAGGAATATTCCCTTCACATAACCTAGAAGGAAACTTAACTTTACCCTTTTTCCCATGGATCTTACTATCACTAATAGATGGTTTGTCACCAACATGATCTCCGGGAAGTTGATGACGAAGGTTGATGTGAGCATGTCGACTACACTTCTAATACCTTGGGAATACCGAGGACAATATCTAAGAAGGTGATCACCATTACATAAATTTCTAGGGAATTTAACCTTGCGGGATGATTGGAAGATTTCTCCATACTAGTTGCATTGGTAGCAATGGTTTCACTGATTTCCCTCGTGCTTATTTTTATTTTTTATTAATATTACTTTTCATCTTCGTCTTCTTATCCACATGGTTACAAACTTTGAGAGCTTTCACTAGGCTGAAGAGGAAGAAGACCGAATACATGAAGAAGGCAAAAGGTCAACGTTAGGATCATCTTGTTTAGGTGGAAGAGCATGTTGTTGAGAAATAGTTTAGACAAGTCAAAACCATAGAGGGTTGAAAAAAACCAAAATGGTAAACAAATGGTAAATCCGGGAAGGGACAATGTTGTCATATAAGGAGAACCAATATTTCCAAAAGGAGGAAAAGGACTAGGATTCTTGTCGAGTGGTTTCCTTGATTGGTGGAATTGGGAATTGTCACCATTAGTATCGACCTAGGATCTACTATGGAGTTTTCCAAGGTGAGGATGTTGTTTTGAGGTCAATTAATTGATTTTAGAAATTAATAACTCAAAATAAATCAAAAAGAATATGGAGAAAGATTTACCAAGTAACTATGAGCTGCAATATGCCACCTTAGTGAACCAAGGATTTATGTACAAGCAGGTAATATCCCTGAATGTTTTTTTTGTGTATCATATTGTACTAGGTAACAAACTCGATTACCTATGGATGGATAGAAAACCTATAACGAAATTCCAAAAATAAACCCAAAGTGTGTGGAAATGCGATCTGTGTCTAATGCATAATCGTATGATGGGAGAATTCTCACATAATTTTCATACGTGGAGCGCCATATACTCGGAGGTACGTGGAGAAAAAATCCAATACACTTATGTATGTGGAATGGGATATCACCCTTGGAATGTAATGCTAAAAAGAAACGACAACTCCTACACTTAAAGATGTAGAAACAGAGTCTCTAGCTCTAGAACTCTATGTGTGTCATTAATTTTCAAATTCTACTTAAGTTAATTAAGTAGTTTTTTAGAGTTTATCTTTAGTTAAATTTTATTTTTTTAAGGATCACCAAAAATTTCTACCTAAATATCCTACAAACGCAATCTAGCATGATGAAATTAAATTCATCTTTTCAATCAAAATCTATGTATGGGAGAGAAAAGAGAAAATATTATGCAACATACAAGATGCAATAGAAAAAGTATTTTTAACCAATTCCCCCTAATACAATTGTTCATAATTCCAATTTCACACACAAAACCTTAGATGAAATGTATGATGCATAATAGTTTTCTTTTCAATTCCACTTAATTTTTAGATGAAAAAATAAGATATTTTCTTAATCACTAATAAAAGAAACTATTTAGAACAATGAGTGAAACTCCAATTCCTTCAAGCAATCCAATGATCAAGAAATCGGTTTTCTAATGACTTATTTGAAAAGAAAAAAATATAAATATAAAAAAAATCTTATCAAAGGCACTCAAAACCAAAATAAAAACAAGATGAAGGCTTCTAAGAGACCAAGACACACCTAGGGACACAAGGAGGACCAACTAGAACAAAGTAAATCAAAGAGAAAATCATGAAAAATGAAATTTTCATGATCGAGGCCAACGTAGGTGCGGATAGGCTAGAATTTATGTTAATGTAGGTGTAGTGAAGGCCAAGGGTCTTTGCAATTCTTTGTCTCTAGACTAGAGGTGCGTTGATCCCATGTAAAGAGCTAAGTTTTGACACAAAAATTTAAATGGATCTCAATGAAAAGGTATTCTAGGGTAAATTCAGACTAGGTGAGGCAATGGAGGTTTGTTTAAGAGGTGAAACAAGTACTAAGGATAAGGAAACCACTAAGGGAAATAAAGCAGTTCCCAATAGAGTCGCCCAATTTTTTATGGGTAATTTACAATTGTGTACAAAAGTATCTCCCCTAGACGTAATGGACTGGTCTAGTACAATGAAAAAGAAAATAATATAAAGTTTCCCTTAGATAATTTGAAGAATTGAAAGAGGCTTACTTGGAATTTGTCGCAATATTTAATCTCTATTGGCTTGTAAGCTCAATCGTAGCGTCAATTACTATAATTATAAATTTTCACATACAATCATAACAAGCCAAAGATCTACGACATCTATGCAACATTATCCAATTAATATATTCAATGGATAAACAAAATAATTGAAAAAATATGAATATAGACATAACATAACACATATAGGAAAATGATGCACTATTTTGTATTAATTATAATAGGAGAGAGTTTACAACCAAGAATAAAGGAATTGATCTTGTAGAGATCTCCCCAAGTATACTTTTCCTTCCTTGTCACAAATCACACCTCAATGTCACTAATGCATGGAGATGATGACTCTCTTTGATTTAAGGCAACAACATGAGGGCATGAATAATCTCCAAAATCCAATACTGATGTTTTAGATGGTTGTACATTTATAAGAGAGTGTCGTATTTTAGGAATTCTCATCCATTTGCTAATATACGCTTTAGATCTACTCTTTATGTGAGGAAGAGCTCAAGGGATAAGAGGTGAAATATCCAAGGTAGGATTAGATAGGGATTCAAATTTCTTATCCAAGGTAAATGGTTGAAACAAATTCTAGAATCTTCTAGAAGAGGAAGCTTTTAGGCTAACTTTTTGCTAATCAGCGCTAGTGAAGAATGGAGCAACTTTGTTGTTGAATGTAGGTTCTAAAGGGCCAAAGTGTGTTGGGCCTAAAAAGCACGATTTGAAGCGAGTTAGACCCATAAAATTAAGAATTTGGAAGAGTCATGCTTAGGTATTTGTGTAAGTATGATGAAAAAGGTTTTCATGAATGTTGATTGATCAAAGTTTGCAAGAATATTCACCAAATGTGACAAAATGGCCTATAGCAAATTCATGGGGAAAAATGAAAAAAAACCTTCAAAACTAAGTACCGGCACTATTATAGATCAAGAGATACCGGTGATTAGATATTCATAATGCCTCAAGGAGAAGATGAATCTGGAATATTTTGAGGAAATATTTCAATGATGTTTATAAAAAGAGCACACAAGTATAATCTAGATCTAGATTCATGAAATTAATCTTTCTACGGGAAGTTAGAGAAGAACTAATGGAAACACTAAACCTTTTGGTCAATGGAGACATTTATCAACTCAACTATGCTGACATCAAAACGATATTAAAAAATAATTCTAGACACGTTAAGAAAAAGAGGTAGATAGGGTTTGGTAAGTCAAGTCTTCCTCCTACATAATTAATAAGAATGAGATATGAGGCATGCTTGATGACCTAAAAATCCAAATCCTATGCCCCTTTTCTATGTAGATGAACAAGCGTAGATAAAAATAAAGAAGAATGAAAAGGGGGAATTATCCATATTATGCCTAGATTCACTAAAATACATCTTAAGAATGAGTGTGATTTCGATGTCATAGATATATGTTTTTATGTGAAGAAAATAACTCCACAAAAAAATTCCATCTTTTCTAGGTTTGAAATATATACCAAGGAATGTAAGGGAGCATGGAGCAACTCTGCTATGTTAATAAAAAGAGGTGACAAGGTGCTAGGAAGTATCAACAATGCATGAAATATTCCTCTACTTTCAATACATATTATAATGCACATTATCAACATTGGTTCCTCCAAACATTTCATCCTAGTCCATTCCACCTTCATGGTGTCATCCTCCCAAAAATGGCATTCCTCCATTTTCATCCATATCACACTAGCCTCCTCTATGAGATAATCCATCTTTTTTGTGGAGGCCTCTATCAACAACCACCTACCTTGATGCCTCTTCCTTCTCAACCACAAGTACTCCAAAAAAAATCCTCCAAAACAACCTTAGATGCACTGCTAGATTGAACCCAAATCCTAACTACAAGTAGGCCTAATCGAGTTTGTAGGAAGACCACCATAATGCTATAAATTGCTAATATATCCATTGTAGCAAATGAAAAAAATCATTTAAGATGTCGTGATATCCATTTATTTTTGGGAATATCCCTCAAAATTCCTTATTATTTAGCCCAATACCAAGTCTAATGGATACCCCTTATCTTAGTAAGACCTTTGGGCTGGACCCTATTGATGCCTACATCAACTCTAGGGGATTTAAATATGATTCTCACTAATAGGAAATATAAAAAATAGCTTGTATTATATCCACCTTATCAACCCCTCATTGATCATTATTTTCCTTTTTGGGTAGAAGAGAAGGAAGAATAACATCTTAACCTATCATCCCCCTACCCCCATACGTACATTGGAAACCATAATTGGCACTGGAAAGATAGATGAGTATAATATAATTGACAAATTTATGCAAAATAAGTACCCTACTATGATGAATGTTGATGGATTGAAAGATGAATCTACGGGACAACCTATATTTTTTTCAAGTTAGTTCATGGGAAGATATGATAACTACAAGTTATAAACAAAATAATGTGAAAACCATAGAAATTATACCTTCCAAAACCTTGAAAATAAACCTCTTTCTTTCTTCTAAACAACGAGGACAAACTACTCCCTATTTTGAGAAACATGTTGATGCATTTGCATGGAATTATAAGTAAATGAAAGGAGTCCATCCTTCTATATGGACTCATCATATATATATCAAGGAATATAGTAAACTTGTTCATTGATCTCAAAAGTCTATTGAACCCTACAATAAATTACATTATGAAAGATGAATTGAAAAGATTGTGGAGAGCTGGTTTCATTTATGCAATCTCGAGATAGTGAATGGTTGTATACCTTAGTCTTCCCTAAAAAATAATGGAAAATCGATAATGTATGTCGATGACAAAGAAATCGACAAAAGCCACTAGAAAGTCTTTGTTTTCCCTTTCCTTTATTGAAAAAAGTTTTAGATGTCCTTGTAGGGGAAAAAGTTCTTCTTAGTTTTTTATGGATTCAACGGGTATAATCAAATCTGAATCAACCCCAAAGACCAATATAAGACCACCTTTGCATGTCCATTGTGAACCATTTATTACAAGTTTCTTCCATTTGTTCTATACAATTCCTACTGCTACCTTCTAGAGGGTTTTGTTGAGTATTTTCTCTAACTTTGTGCATGATTCAATGGAAATCTAATGATTTTACACCCTATGGGGATGATTTACAATAAGCTCTCTCCAACCTATGAAAAGTTCTACAAAGACACAAGAAGATTAACCTCTCCTTAAGCCACAAAAAATTTATTGTTTTTTGACGAAATACATAAATGTTTTGGGGAACTTTCTCTCTTAAAGGAATCTAGCTAGCTCCTAAAAAAAATTTCCATCATAAAAAATGTCTATTTTTTGTAAAAAATAGAAATATGTTAAGATTTTCTAGGCATTGTTGGATATTACTGAATATTCATTAAGGAAATTTGCAATATTTCTTCACCTTAATTTCATTACTTACAAATGATTAAAAGTTTTAATGGATATATCTATGTCATAAGGAATTTCAAGAAATAAAAAGAAAAATGATGATTGAACTAGTCCTTATAGGCCAAAATAAAAAATTTCCCTTTCATATACATACATATGCATGAGATAAACAAGGTGGGGCAACACTTTGGGATAAATTAAGGATAAAATTCCTTATGCCATCTATTTTGTTTACAAATGATATTTTTCAAAGATAATCTTAACTATATAGTTACGAGAAAGAACTCTTAGTCGTTGTATATTATTTGAACAAATTTAGACATTATGTTACTAGATATAAGTTCTTTGTACAAACTGATCATGAAAAAATTATGTACTTAATGAAAAAACTATATGAGAATGCTCTACACATTAGGTGGTTACTTGTTGTTGCATCAATTTGATATAATTAGTGTTGACAAACCTAGAAAAGAGAATGTTGTTGCATAATTTCTTTCAAGATTGATCGTGTCTACAAAGAATGAAGAAATGGTGGATGACAGGATCCATGATGCGCATATTTTTCCATCTCTCTCTTATCCCATGGTTTTTCTAACATAGAAAATTTCTTACCTATTGGCCAATTTACTCACGACTTATCCTCGAAAGGAAAACAGAAGATTGTTAGAAAGAGTATCTGTTACACTTGGATTGGGGGTAGCCTCTTCAAGTTGGGGCCTGATTAGATCTTGAGAGGACATGTGAGGGAGGGTTAGGTCTTTTACATCCTCTCACCTTGTCATGATGGACATTGTTAACACCGAAATTCATAGAAGCACAAGACATTAGAAAAAAATGCTAGGGAGAAGGTACAATTAAATATTTTTCAAGAAAGAAATAAATTAGGAAAGGAAAATTCTAAAAAATTCCTAAAATCTAGTCGGAAGATTGATGGACAACGCACCAACAACAAAGGGTTTTTGTGGACAATGCTCCTATTCCTTCGATAACTACCCAGATCCCGAATGTGGTGAAAAGTCACCATGCTGGGACCACTTGACACACTTGAAAAGGATGATTCTTTGTCGTTATGGTCAGGACAAACGAAATCAAGCCACGCTTGAGGAGTTATGAAACCCACAAAGGAATCTCCTCCCCACTCTTAGGGTCATTATAAATCTTGGGTCAAGATAGGGGAAAAAAGTTTAAAAAATATCTATAAAAAGCGGCCATGGGAGGAGAAAAAAGGAGACACATTGTTATGTTCTCGAGAATTGCTCCATATAAAACCAACTTACAAGGTTAGCGTGAGAAGGATTGGAATGACTAACATGTTGGCCATCCAACATCTCGGTCTAAGAGAGAGCTTCACCATATGACAATCATCAACATCCTTTTTGGGAGGGAGGAGATACTTGCATGGAAATTCAAGAGAACTCCATAGCTCAAAGGACTCACTTCACGAGTTTAGCATTGTATTCTTGATACCACGAGCACCTAATAAAGGGATAATTGTCCATTTTTATTATTGGGTTGTTGCTCCATTTGAGCATTTGTATCTAGTGTATTTTTTTGTTTTAGTTCATAGTATTGTATGCTTAACTTACCCTACGAGTTTTTTTACATTTTTAAAAATATGTTCACTAACAATAACATCATTTTATGCTACGATCTTATGCGGATAGAAAACTAGCTTCTAAAGAGGTGCATTTTGGTACATCCATGTAGAAAAAACACCACCACAAGAATGATGACTCCACTAAATTTCTCTTCTTAAGTTAATGGCTATATTTTATGGGTCATTCTCCCCTGCTCAAATATGCTACAAACCATCCTTTCATTCTTTGTGAGCTTCTCATGACATCTTGTGACTATTCCAAACAATATAGAGTGAATTTGTTTCTTTATTTTTGCACGACAACACGCATTATCCTTTGACACACGCGCAGTCCACACCTATGGGGAAGAGAACCCACATGGTAGACCATCAAGCCAAAATTTGGCATATTTTTTCCATTTGTAAGGTGATTTGAAACCCTAATAACTTTCCATCACTATTGTTCTACATGTTACTATCGTTAGGACGAGTTAGTTCTTCGAACTAAACACGAAAATTAGCTTAGCAATTAAGTATTTTTTAATTTTAGCTTATATTGGAAAATTACACATAGCTTAAATAAGAGAAAATAAAGTTGCCCTAATCCACACATGCTTTACGAAAAAATTTATTTGCTCATATAAATACATAACACATAGTATAATTAGTCAAAAAGTAAGTAGCCCACTGAGAATCTACACATATTTTTAGTAGTTAAGTTATTTTCAATTTTTTTCATTAGATTTGGGACTAGGATCAATGTGTCGATAATGAAAGTGAGTAATCTATGCTGCCCTTGCACCTCTTGGTGAGACTAGACAAGCATATGAAAAATTTCCTAAGACAAATTGAACTTCATCTCCCTATATGAATCATAGTTTAAATACGAAAAGTGTAATCGACCCCTAATCCACAAATAATTTCAAGTTTTTGCAAGGAACAATCACACATAGTGTAATTAGAATACGTACTGTAAAGGATCATCACATATCCAAATATTATCACACTCTTGATTGCTCACTCAAAAGCACCCACAAAGCATTGGAAATTTTTGAACGAAAAGGAACCCATTGTGTTGGTACCTTTGTTCTTAGCTTACATTGCTTCACAAAATCACACCTAAAGAAAATTGGGACTCTTTAAAAATAAAAACAATTTGAACTCACTAAATTATCCCCACGAGGGTCACAAAAAAGAAAATTATAGTTTAGGTTAGGACCATCGAGGGGTAGACATCCAATAAG
Source organism: Pinus albicaulis (assembly GCA_034641835.2). Lineage (NCBI taxonomy): Eukaryota > Viridiplantae > Streptophyta > Pinopsida > Pinales > Pinaceae > Pinus > Pinus albicaulis. Next base: position 72,072 of record JAXQQM020079931.1, read on the forward strand.
TTGCCATGGTCATAATAAATTTGAAACATAGATTTTGAAATTATAGGGAGCTTCAAATCCATCTATTCGCCGACAAAAAAAACTTGAGCACTTGCGAAGACCCATTTTAGAGGGTTAGGGTGAGGCCGAATGTGTGCGGTACTCTTTGGGGCTACTGACCCATCTAGTGCTTAGATACGATAGCCGATTACCAAGATGATCAAGACTTGAATGCTCATGTGGGAGGGTAGTAATTTAGTGGAAAAAAACTAGAGCATCCTTTCCCTATAGATGATGGTGTAGGAGTGCTCGATCCTCATGCCATTACCTTGGTTGATTCTTCTGCTGCTAGAAGGCATTGCCATTTTTTGCAGGGGCATTGACCCCGAGTACCGATCGGAAGATATCTTCGCAAGGCCAAGATTAAAATGAAGTGTAAGGATGATTATGTCTATATATATTTTTGGTATCATACAAAAAAACAAACAAAAAACATCATTTTTTCTTGATTGATCACATAGTTTAAAGTTAAAGAAAATTTACCTTCTCATTTTTCTCTTTTTTATGCATGTGATTATATTATTGATTTGATAAAAAATAATCCTTTCTCTCAAATAAAAAAATACCAACAATATTACACTAATCGACACCATAAGGGACCCAATGGGACCCTTTCAATCTAGGGATTTCTTAAACCTCCCCCCCCATTGAAGCGAGGGTGTCGGGCCTCTGCCTTTCGAGGCATAGATGATGTCACCCTGGCACCATTATTGGATTATACTTTATCAAGGAATATTTGATTGGAAACCCCCAAGTCTCACCAATCACCACACCGGTGGGAAAATCTCCCATAGGGTCACCACACTCAACCCCTTCTATGACCCCTTAAGGTCAAAGGAAAGCTACCCCTCAGTTCTAGCAAAATATCCATTAGGGTACTCAATATGGTAACATGTGCTTAGGAAACTCCCCTAAAACATCACATTCAAACACTCATTTATCGACAACGTATGATGGCGATCAATACACAATCACCATTCTTAGCATCACTACATCTTCGGATCTAACGAATTTGATAAATGACCCACACATGGCCTTAATTAGCCCCATTCCCACAAATCTCCCTTATGATACACCAAAATTTGAACAGAAACAAGTGGAAGACCTCGAAATCATATAATGAATTTCCACTTGTGGTGTTCATCGAATAGTATAATTGATGATACCATTTGACTTCAACTATTTTAGTGCACCCTAACGAGGGCTTGCGTGCGAAAATGGTATGTTGAGGCCCATACGCATAGCACGCAGACTTTAGCACTCGCTAATTCATTCCATACCTATTTACAACTCCTAATTCCATCGTGACTCGGGGAATGGAACTTATTACACATTTCAGATAAACACCATCGTTAATGATGTCACACCATCTCCACGAATGGAGAGGGATATCATAGGTTTGTGCAAATCCAAACTTGACGACAAATTTATATTGGATTTATTTTGAAAACCCTCGGGATGAGAGATTTCAAATTATTTGTAAATGGAAAAAACCTACCTCGAGAGGAAGATGCCATTAGAAAATCCCAACAACTTGAACTCATTTACACCAAATCGGGATATATATAATGTCTCACCAGTCCCCACACTTGCAAAATTATAGGGAGTTACTAGGCGTGTCAAATACTATTGATGGCTTGACGGGGTCCTTAGCCTGAGGTTGACCAAAAGTACTAATTAGTACCCAAGATGCTCTTACAATTCTACATGAGAGCGTATCACAGCTGCAGGGTACCATCAAAGTCGACCTACAACTCTCGAGAACTTGAATAATATGGTAAAGCCATACCATCAATAGTAGGAGGCCCATATCCTCCCTCATAGAGGAATTAGTACTCGGTTATAAATTTTGATACAAGAGAGTCACCCCAATTTTCATACACCAATAAATGATAGGGTAACCAATACTCCGGTATCCATGCACAAAATATACCACGAGAACAAAACAATGCACAGTGAATTAAGTGCAACATTCTCGGGAGCTCATCGGCGAATATTATGACCAGGGAGAATAATAATAATCCTCCAAATGCTACAAAGAAGAATCCAGAAAAAGGGAGATTCTAGACATGGTAACAACAATAAAAAATACCCCTTTGTGATCTCGGGTCAGGGTAACCTCTAACCAAAATCCAAACCATGAGCCAAGTAATAACTCCCAAGAGAAAAAAAGAGACCCGGTCGAAGGGATCATCATTCTTATGATATATGTGGGGAGTACGGTCATTTTTACCCACCATCTGTCCCGAAAATCGACAAGTTGAAGAAGCTCTAGGGTAACTAGGATAAGGGGGAGCGAACGAGAAACCCTGTAGTGATGAAGGAACCTTTCCCCCCATCATGCGATGGTTAACACCCGGAATAAAAAAACCCCCCAACACGATAGCGGAGGAAAAAAACAATGAAATATATATGGCCGAGAAGAATTTTTTCTTCCAAAGACGGAATAGGAACTACGACACTCCCCCGAGATACCAACTCTGTTAGGTAGAAAGTACGAGTGCACCGACGCCGTTAACCATCTCTAAAGTATTTATTAAGCCCCTTCCAAGAATGGTCGAAAGGACCAACTAGGCACACGGGACATCGGTCAAATATTGTTGGGTATGTGTTATATTCTTTCCATGACTATGCGCGGGTGTAGTAGGGGGTCACAGCGGGGCGGCGGCTGTTGGGGTCTAGGGTAGCGCCTTGGTGAAATTTTTTTTGGTGTGCGGTCCCACTCATAGGTAGACCCACCCATGTTTTGTGCATGAGTTTGCACATGGTTTTTTGGGGTACGATGGTTTTCAACCCCGGTATTTTGTAGATCCGGTCAAGGGAACCTACTTGTTATGTTCTAATCCCGGGGTTAATGGATTGGGGTTTATGTATGCTTCGACGCATGTATATATATGTGTTGTAACACTAAAAGGAATACAATGAAAAATCAAGTTTGGTAATCCCGATTTGGGATCCAGGGGAAACTCTCTGTGTTTATCTATTTTATGTTTTATGCTCTTGCTATTGTTTATTTTCTATTATAAGATTCATGTGTAGATAATTTATGTTCAAGGTTAAAACCATCGCGTGTCGAGCTATTTTGGCTTCAGGGACACCTTTTCTCTTGAGGGTTTTTTGCTCGGAGCCTAAGGTAGACCTCGTTCGATAGAAGATACGAGATCGATTCTTGGGTGAAAGAAGATGGTGAGCGGCGGAAAGATAGAGATCGAGAAATTTAATGGTGGTGATGAGTTGTGGAAGCTCAAGATGGAGGATTTCTTTGGTGGATAAAGATCGATGGATCACGGTAGATCTAGGTACTAAACCAACGACAATGTCGGATGAAAGGCGGAAGAAACTGGATCAAAGGCTAAGAGCACAATGCGGTTTATTGTCTCGGATTAGTATTGTTGAATGTATCGAAGACGACGACAAAGAATTTGTGGGAAAAAACTTGGGACTTTGTACCAATCTTAGTCTCTGGTGAATAAGTTGTTTCCCTACGGAAAAAGCTATATAACACTGAGGATGAAGGATGGAGACTCAATGACGGAGCACTGAATGCCTTCAATGCGTGGTAAAGTCGGTTGTCATCTGTTGATATTAAAATCTCGGGAAGAAGATAAGTGCATCGGTTGTTGTGTTCTCTACCCGGACTTGTGGGGCGGTCTGATTTATTGCAATAGGTGGCAATACAACTACCTTGAATTTTGATGACATTGTCTAAGCCTTGTTGTCGGAGGGAAATGAGATGTGGAAAATGTGTGCGATGCAGATGCAAATGCCTGCTACGAGGAAGGTCAAAAGCGGTACAAAGAATAGGGTTTAGAGTGGAGGTGTAAATCTAGAGGGAGGTCTTAAATCCCACGGAAAGTTTGTAAAGGTACGATGAGAAATGCGAAAGGAAGGGCACTTTACAGAGGTGCGGATCTAAAGCTCTGAGAGAGGAAAGGGATTTGATGATGCTCCTTACGAAAAGGAAAAAACCACTCGAGTGAAGGTGATGTGTACGTGGATTCTTCTTACAAGTACACGCTGCTGGATAATGATCCGCGTTGATTATTCCGTTTATCTTTCGCCCATCTGGGAGTGGCGTTCTGTCATTATGAGAAAATGTGATGCGTTGACGTCTCTTTACCGAGATGACCGGAAGGCGAATGTCAGGCGATGGAAAAGGTTAAGCACTGGTGACTGCCGAAAGGTGGGAAGATTGACCTTCTACTTTTATGTTACGCATATTCCTACGCTGGCGGCTCAGTTTAAGCGAATGGATATTGACGGTAAAACAATGTATTGAAAGATGCTGTAAGATGTGTTGAAATTTTTCGTCATTAATGAAGTGGATTGGAACAACATAATGTCTGAAAATTGTTGTTATGATGGTGCTGGTGTCCATGGTTCAAAAGTAAGCGACGGAAAATGTCTGTTATGCTAAGAAAAATTAGCATTAACAACGTCAAAGGCTTGGACCTGTTGAAGAAGGGTATATCTTTGTAAAATAAACCTGGTAAAGGTATTAATTATCTCACAGATTTGATTGCTTTCTTGAACATTTCTGCCTGCAAATGATGGAGTGAGTTTCATCTCTTGGTGTGAAGGAAATGACAGAATGTCCAGAACTTATTTACAATTAGTGTGTTGGACTTATAATTCATCTTTGGGGAAGATTCTGTACTATAACAATCATGAATTATGCAGAAGAATGCATGGATATATTTCTTAGGGAAGAAAATCAAGTCTTTAATTTAAGAACTAAGGCTCTGATGAGAAAACTGAAAGAAAATCTTCGTGGGAATGATGTGGTGAAGGTTACTGAGAATTTGAAAGTTCTGGAAGTGTGCTAACATGGCAGGAGCTAATCCATACACACCAGCAAAGGCAGGTTGGAAGAAAGATGAATGGAATGTTGGAGAAAATACAAGAAAGCATGCTGGGTAGTACAGTGGGGACAAAATTCTGGTGAAGGCAGGCAGGGGCTGTACCTTATTGTAATTAATGATCATATTCTCATGAAACGTGGAGATAAAGACTCTTATGAGGATGTGGTGCAGCAAAAACCCTCTTTCACATAAATTGTTGGATGTGATGCCTGTACTGTTCCAAAGGAAAAAGATGAAGATTATTATTAAAAGAAGACACGTCACACAATAGGTGGGGATGAGTACAAAGGTTAGCTTTGGACACAGGAAACAAGGAAGGTTATGCTAAAATCTGGGTAAGTGTTGGGGGTGAAAGTGTTGTGGTAATCACGAAAGGGCCTGGGGTAGGTTGAAACAAGGAGGATGATGAGACTCACAATGACTGCAGGAGAGAGGAAAGTGTAAACTCTGGCAAGAGGGTGATTAAAACCAGGCAACCCAGAGAAGGTAAATCCATCTCACCTGTTGGAGCTGCAGCATAACGATGATGATCTTATAGCCTGGGGAAGTGGCAAGATTGAGGATGGAAAACTTTGGAAGAAGCTGATTGTTCAATGCTCTGCACAAAAATAAGACACTGGATGAGTGAGTTTCTTATTCAGAGAGATGTAGGAGAAAATGTGTTAAGAAGAGAGTAGATGAAGGCAGGTGGAGAATGAAATCAGGTTAGTGGCAAAGGTTATTAAAGATAAAGTTGATTTTGATATTTTTTCTCTGCTTTAAAGTTGCTATATTGATTACGCCATTTGACTACTCTTGCTTTGATTTTGAAATTAAAACGTTGGATGCTGAACCGTATTCTTTAAGTATAAAGAGAGTCTGTAACCGTTTCAGGCATTTATGACAGAAAGTAAAGAAGCTGGTATGGTTGAAAAGTCTGTATATGAGTTAAATAATCTCTGGGATGCTGAAGATTTATTATCTTCTCTGGGGACTTAGCTATGAAACAGGAGGTCCATGTTTATTTTAGTCAGTAATGACATGCATTATTACCGTCTTTATGTGGATGATGTCGCCATGGTTGATAATGAAAATTATCAGGTTGAAAGACCAATATTATCAGTCGGCGTGAAGGATCCCGGTGCTGAAACTCTGTTTGGGCATGAAGTGGAAGATGGGGCAAGATGAAGCTCAGTTGAAAACTGGAAATGTTCCAGACCTATTACGGGTTCAATGCTCAGGATATTAGCGACGGTGGTGTTTCTATTCATGGGTGAAGCTCTCTTGCTGACGATTAATCCCAAAACAAGAGAAGAGGATGCTATCACTATTACTGTCTGATGAAGTGATGGCGGTGTGTACAATGGTTTGCTGAATGGAATAACTGCGGTGATGTATGGAAAGTTCTCATCAAAACTGGAAAGAACGCTGATTATTTGATGAAGGTTTTAAGTGTTATAACTGGTGAATTATGACGCTACTGGAAGAATGTGATTGAAATGATATTGAACATTGACGTTTTGATTAATTGCGGTTGAGATGTATTCAAAGAAAGTCTGAATTATGGTGTGTTTATTTCTTTGAGTGGTCCAGTTGGATGATAAAGACATTCTGTAATGGCGCTTTCAGCGCCAGATGAAATCCATCGCGTTATATTTTATTGAAGTGATTTGATTTGAAGATTGTATTATTATGGGTTAATGCAACAATGGGATGAGTTGGTAAGCAAAACAATTTTCTTATTGACTTTATTATATTCAAAGACAAACATTGATGTAATCTTTTATTGAAGTCGTTGATAAAAGTGCTGCTGTTAAAAGTGTTCTTCTTAAAAAATATGAATAAAATGATAAAATGCTGGAAATAAAAATTCTGTTGTTGAAAGTAATGATTGTTGAAGATTATTAAATGGCTGGCTCTTCGCATTTACCTGCTGAAGAAAAACAGCCAGGAGATGAAATCACCAAAATTGTTTGATATTTCACATTAAGTCTACCGTTCTCCGTTCTGGCTGACTTCAACTGGTGGTGATCCCGGAGGTGGTGGCTACCCTGCTGGCAGGTGGGGCAACGCCCGGTGAAGATTTTTGTTGGGTCTACATCAGTGATTTATGTTTTTACGCATGATTTACCGTTTTTGAGGTGTTTGATACAATGCCGTACCTGATCGGTCGAAAATTTCCGTTTATATTCAATCCGGGTTAATGGTTGGGACGTTTTATGTGCAACCAGCGTATATGTCTGTTAACGCCGAAAAATCTATTGAAAAAAAAATCGTGCTCTGGTGCGGATCCGGAAATCTGTGTTTATGTTTTCTGTTTTGCCTGCTCACCATTATTGTTTTGTTTTTATTATCTGGGATTATTGAATCGATTGCCGCAGGTTAAAGCCTGCAATATTTCTCATGGATAATGTCGGGATGACGATAATCTCCAGCGCCCATTATCAGCATTGAAATTATCGATCTTTAACCGGTGAAGACCTTTTGTTATTTATTTGTCGACCGTTTGGTTCTTTTCAGCGGTTTTATCTCAGAAAGCTATGCAAACTGCCTTCTCGATGCTTTCTGGATACTGGTTTCGTTCGATATCTTTAGCATTGTTTTATGGATGAAGTCGCTGGCATCTTATTGAAACAGTTGGAAGAATTTGGATCACCCAGATTCTGGCTATCAACATCGCTGCGCCGGTCTGCAGGCATTGCTCATTGGCAAGTCTTTGTTAAGTGTGGTTGAGTGGCGAAAAAATGGTCTCCGGGCCGCATTATTGAGGCCTTAGGCTGATACCGTTATTATTATCTATCTTCTGGCGATGAGTTTATTGCTATGGCTGCTGATTTGTCTCTATTTTGGGGCTGATGATGTTATCGTATGGCGATGAATCATCAACATTAGTGAGATCGATTCTCCAGAAAATGACCCTTGATCTATTTTTTCTTATCACCAGTGTGATATGACGGAGAAAAGATTTCAGGATGAAGAATATTCAAGTTGGCATTTGGTGAATTCTCTTAGTGCTAAATACAAAATGTAGATTTATTGATGTGTTTGTGTAAAATGTTTTCAGTTTGTTGATTTTCCTTCTGCTCTCCTTCAATATTAGTTGGTCGTCGTTTCATTGTCAGTTTGGGCGATAATTTCAAAGTGATTGGCAGATCACTTGGAAAAATCAGAAGGTGTTTACCTGATAGTGACTCGTTTTCACCCATGGAACCATCATAAGGTGTAAGTTGTTGGGTAACTGCAGTCATCTTCTTCTGGATTCTCCGTGAGGACCCCTATCTCCCCAGAGTTGGAAAGCCGGTGGAAGATTCTGTAATTGGCCTCATCAGACATAAAATATTTGGAATGCATTGGTGTGGATCATTGCGGGTTAAAATTCTCCCCTGTTTCTCCCAAAACATTTTTGCTCTGTATTTTTTTGTTCAGTACAAGTCCGAACTCTTGTTTCAATGTAAACCCCGTATTCTGTTAACGTTTGGCTCCCTGACATTCAGGCGTGGTGTTCTCTACAGCTCGGCATATATTGCTTTTTTCAGAGACCTGTTAACCCGACAAAAAATTTCTGTGCTTTGGTCTTTTCCCCAGAGGTAGCAAATGGAAAGGGTCAACATACCGGATTGATGAAACATGTAAAACATTGCTGCCTGTGGGATGTACTTCGTTATCTCTTCAACATTTTCTGAAATTGGATGATTCAGGTATCTTACCCTTTGATAGTTCCTGACTCAGGTACATGTAAAAGGAAGTTAAGTATATCAGAATATTTTTTAACTTATTTTATATCTCACGTTGATTGGTGTGCACCATATTGTAGGATTTATGAGTGTATGATTTATATAAACTGGATAAGTCAAATAAAGGGGCCCTACCGGCTTCATATGAAATGGAGGATGGATTGAATACTGTCTTTACTAGTCCGAGAGATCTATATGGTGCTCATCTATTAATATAAAGAATATGACGGAGGCCATGGTGGAAATTAGTCAATCTGCAGTTGAGGTGATCTCTACACTATTCTGGTTGGTTTGTATGGAATGAATCATGATGACATTGGTTCCTGATGCAAGAGAAAGACAAAGGTACACGATGGTATTCATATGCGATCCCGCTCACGAGATTGTTTAACGATGAAAATGGTATATCGTCCCTGTAACCGTGATCCGCAATCACCGTTCGTCTGCAACAGGCCACCATGCCTGCAGGAAAATGCTTCGCCGCTGCTTCGTCGCCAGTCGCTGCTGATATATCGTGGAGAGATGCTGAATATTGTTCCCGCAAAGGCCTGAAAGTGAATTACAAAGTAGGTAATATGTTCTGGTAATAAAGAGTCTATTGACTCTTTCTTCGCTCGCAGTCTTTACCGGTGGAACTGCGGGCATCTCCATTACAAAACTTATTGAGATGCGGGCAGGTTCTCTACAAAGTTCTCTCGGCACTCTATCAGCCGTTTCACCGATGCTGGTTTTATTGTGCAGTTAAATTTGATGAAAGTATGGAAGACGGAGATTTGTATATGGAAGATGATTGCGTATCCCTACAATCTTGGTCGCGATTATATCTCTGGAAGTTCGCGTGGAAAACGCTATATTGCTGAAGTCAGGCCGACCATCAATTCTTTGCTGACGTTTATTGATTTATTAAGATCAGATAAACCATTGCGCCAAAACGTCTTTAATACGTTAACGATGGCTGGTTTGGCGCCGTACTGGCAACCTCAACAGTTTACCCAGCCAGTAGAGGGTGTTGGCTGTTCCAGCAAATTAAAACCGTATTTTTTGATTTTTGAAATGTTCTTGAGGAAAATGCCGCTTATGCTGGGAAGATACATGAAGGTATTTTTAGCCTTTTTATTACAGTCAGGGCTGATCCTCAAGTATACGGTGAAGTTATGAACGATAGCCAAATGTGTAACTGTATCCTGTTCCCGTATATTGATAATTTGATCCGCTGATCTTCCTGCTCAAATTGATTTCTGACATTGTTTTTAATATGGTTGTTTCCAGAAAATTATATGAAATAAAGACACACATTATGATATGCTGGCTTCATCATATGCGTTTATTGTCCCCATCCATTGAATCTGATCAATTATCATTTAATGCATTTCATTAATTAAATCTGGCTTAGCTGGTGGAATCTGAAATGGCTATAAAAGGAATGACAAAGACAGTATATTATTGCCTATGGAAGATGGTGTAAAACGCTCCCGTATACGCTGATAATCTGGAATCAATTAAATTGTGTCTGCGATGGTCATGATGTTTGATGCTGCAATGGATCTTTAATTCTTCAAATGAAACAATATTCCATTCTTTTGTGCTTCACTGGCAGTTATGACACTGATCAATATTCTTGATGGAGATATGTTGGGATGACCTGTCATTTATCGTGTCCTGATTTCCTCGTTGATTAACCGATGGGTTATACACTACAGCTATCAATCTGGTGACGGTTCTTAAGTTTAAAGTTAATTGTTCCGCAACAAAAATTGATGGCTGAGGTCATCTCTATCGGCTGATTATCGCACCAAAGGAAGATTCCCCTTTATTGCCCTCCATGCTGGTCTGGGCAGATATTGCCCTCTGGCATGACCCGTTTAATCAGTTCCGGGTTGATATCGATAAAATATTTTAATCACCAGGTGTTCTGAAAATTGAAGAGTATTGTTATTGTTTTAAGGCTATTACCCGTGGCGGCATTTCCCTGTATTACGGTTGATAATGCTGAACGTCGCCACTCGTTTATCACTAAAAGCGTGATGGGTTTTGATTTACAACATGGCGATTCGATAGCCGCCATTGATTTACATTTATCACCTTTTCAAGATATGGGCGTTATTTCCGGTATCCCAGCAAGGTGGAGAAAAATTGAGCATCCTCTATTACTGTTGATGCAAAATGGTCACGCCAGATGATCGTGTCGGGGCTGTGGGTTCATGAAAGTCTGCCGGTCACCGCTGCCCGTAAATATAAACAAAGAAGATCCATGTTGTTGTTATGCCCTGTTCTCTCGTTTACCGTTCGTGATTATTATTACCATTCAGGTTGAAAATGACCGCAATGCGTTGAAAAATCCCGAAGAGGCCAAATCAGCAAATCAAACGCTGGGAGATGGTAGGAATGAAGCCATTCCTGCGTATTAACCATCACATCATCCTCGCCATAACATGATGAGCGTGATCTCGTATTACCATCTCGTCGATCGCACTTTATCACCATGGCATTTGCGCGAACGTATGCGTATCAGGAAGAAATTCCCCTATTTTGACTTGTTTCGGAACTATTGTCAGCCGTCATTAAATAAGGCCTTCTGCTAACACTACACGACCTGATAAAGAGAGCAGTCATAAACTAAAAAAAACATCTGGATGTTCTTTGTTAATCTGGACATGAAATCATTATCATCCTGAACAGCTAAAAGCACAAATGGTGGTGTATTAGCATTGGTTTTAATTTTCAGTCTGAATACCCAGTCTTCGTGAAGATAGTTTCAACCACAAACTATGGTCTGTACCAAAAATATTACTAATTAGTTAATGAATACATATAATATATATATAAAACCTTTGCAAACTAATTATGGAATGTAGTATGTTGTATATAAGGAGAGGAAAGCTGAACTAAAGTAAAACAAAAACAAATGCTCACAATGAGTCAAACGAGACAATAATGCAAATGGTGGAATAAAATCCCCTCTTATTGACTACTATTAGTAAGAAAGATAAAATGTACACACTTGCCAAAAGGATCCTTAGAACAATTGAGTTCTAAGACCTAGTGCAAAGAAGTTTTTACCCCTTAGGCGATGTTGCAAGGCCTTTCTCTTCCTCCAAAGGGATTGAAGTTGTTGGGTGGCCAAAAAACAAAATCCTCTAACTCTTCTGCTATCTATGGGTTACACTAACGTTTGCTAGCTTTCTCATGGAAAATTTTGCCAACGTAACATTGTGTTCTCTGTTTGTTCTTCTCATGGTGGAAATTTATAGGCAAATTCAAATCCTTCTTCCCTATCTTGGTACACTTGTGGATGGTGACCAAAGAGAGAGGGTTTATTCCCTTTCTCTACCCACTTGGTTCCTTTGTGCTGCTCACTTGAGGGTCCTAAGGTGGCTTAGGCGGCTATCCTTGGGTGGCCTCAGAGTGGAGGATCATTTCTTGAAGTGTCAAGTGATCCCGGATGATGACTTCCACGGTACCAAGGCTGCGTGGATTTTTGAGGAAAAGCCACGTAGACAGCACACCTATCAAATAAAAGTGCATGCAAGGCGCATTTTTTCCTATGTCTACTGTGCACAATTTGAATTTTTCCTCTTAACCTTAGATATTTTTTAAATTTTTTTCGGATCCTCTAATGTTCCTCGACACTATCAAATCCTTCTCCTTGAAATTTAATATTTTCATTTTGCTTGTACTGATTTTCTAGTGATAACAATAGGTATCATTCTATCCTCAACATGATAAGCTTCCCTAAAACGCTTTGTATTCTAACATCATTTCCTCGGAAGAATAAAACCATAAGTTTCATTCACACCGACCATGTTTATCGTCACCCCACCTTGCACATGATAAACACCCCTGCACGGTCAGTAGAGCCACACCTTTCATGGAATCCATCACTCATGTAGATGATACATAATATTTCAGAGCCACGAGACATAAACTCCGGCCCGAGGAACCATTTCATGTTCATACATGCATGATCAAACATCGACCGAGTTTTACTCATCACGCTGTCAAAATCCTATTCTTAGGCCACCATTATCTACGAGCGGATCACAAAAAATGCATCACCGTGTTTCACATTTGGCCTATCACTTCCTCATAAGCATAGAACATACGCGAAATTTCATCCAACTCGTCAACATTTGCCTTTAGAGACCAACTAGTGAGGCCACCTCCCTCGGCAAAAAACACTTATCCATCACTATGTAGTATTATTCATGTTAATGGGGCACTCGTCTCCATGCTTGTACATCAAACCAGTTTCATATTCTTTTGGAAATTGTACAAATATTCCTTTTAGGAGAAAAAAATCCCACCCATCCGTTTACATTCTTACACCGAGCGAGTCCCCAAACAACCTTGGTTGGAGTTGCACACTCTTTACCACAACCAACGATGCGAATCGGAAGCAAACATACACCTACTGCGAATGTCCTACAAACCTTAGGGATCCCCCAATCAAAATTTGTTATGACTTTGCATACTTTTCAGCATTTAAGGCTTCGACCTCGGGCTAGTTAACCATGATCACTTTCGTATTTTTGAATTTAAGCACGTGATCCATCATATAAATTTTCAAAATTATTTACGTAATAATCACATGCAATGGAACATCGTTGACGCATTTCGAACCAGCCGGTGTGGTTCATCATCGGGACTATGTGAGAGATCGGATCCGGACATTAGTTTAAATAGATGTAGAAATGGCTCAACTAGCCGTGTAGGATAACGACTAGTTTGAATTTGAATATTTAATTAATTATTTTTGTTTATTATTATTATTATTATTATTTATTTATTTATTTATAAAATGTTTAATATATTTATTCAACTAATTAATCCATTAATTAATTTAATAGTTATTTATTTAACCAATAGTGATAATAATATGTATATATGTATATATCTCTTATTTAATTTAATTGATTTAATTGTTTAATAATTAATTATTATTATTAATTCATAATTATAAATTATTTTTAATTGTATATTTGACTATTTATAAGAGCTATAAATAGTCAAATATACAATTAAAATAATTTATAATTATGAGTTAATAATAATAATTAATTATTAAATAATTAACTCAATTAAATTAAATAAGAGATATATACATATTTACATATTATTATCACTATTAATTAAATAACTAACTATTAAATTAACTAATTGATTGATTAGTTGAATAAATATATTAAACATTTTATAAATAAATAATAATAATAAATAAATAAGTAAATAAATAAATACTCAAAGTCAAACTAGTCCTTATCCTAACGGCTATTTGAGCCATTTCTACATCTATTTAAACTTAATGTTCGGATCTGATCTCTCACATAGTCTCGATGATGAACCACCATTGGTTGGTTCGAAAATGCGTCGACCATGTTCCATTGCATGTGATTATTACGAAATAATTTTGCAAATTTACATGATCACTAGTTTCAACCATCTCTCACCATCATATCTTGTTAACCATTCACATCAATGCCCAGTTTCATCGGGAAAAAAATGGTCACTTGCATTGGTACTTATTTTTAGGTTGGTTGATTCTTCACTTCTGTCAACTCCAACAACCATTATCCGGGGAAGGAGGTAGTACCTTGGATGAGCCCCCACCATTAAAAGGGGCATCCATGGGTGGCATAGTAGGAATTAACATCGCCCGGTGATGTTATTGATCCTCTTGACATTCTACATCAACAAATTTTTTCATGTCAATATGGTACCATACTTAATAACAATTTCACTTTGTTATAATTATTCAAAGACTCATAATCAGTGAGTTTCTCTTTCAACAATGCTCACATGGGAAGGTCCCCAACATTTGAATACTCATGCTATCACTAATCATTTTCCTTTGGATATTCCTTACCTAACCAATGCATGGGGGTACCACATTAAGATTTTTTCTATGCACGGAAAAACACCCTTGATGGTGTCATCAATTGTCTTTATCAACCGAGTGTCGGGTCACCTACCACAATGTAACTTGATAGAACCAATATCTTTAATATTTTGTTAACTAGTCATTATCATGATCATGGGACATTACTGCCTCATAGAAATATTTATATTTTTTCTCTCGTGAAGGTTTTGCAAAGAGCATGGTGTCTTTTTTACTTTAGAAAAGGGGTATCTCTACTTAGTTCCACAACAAGTTACTCTCTCTCTCTCTCTCAAAAAGGATCACATAGAAAAAAAACGTAACGTATTTCAGCTATACGAGTTCCTCCTAAACCTCATATATCAAGGGGAAGGCGGTAACACTATAAAATTTTACGGGAAGAAGACATTAGAAAAATGTCAAGAAAAAGGTAAAATGAAATATTTTTAGGGAATAAATACATTAGGAAAGGAAAACTTTAAAAAATTCCTAAAGTCCGAGTCATGAAATTGGCGAACAACGCACCAACAATAAAGTGTTTTGGGCATAATGTGCCTATCCACTTTGATAGTTGCGTGGTCGTGAAGATGGCGAAAAGTCACGATACTGAGACCACTTGACACACTTGACAAGGACGATTCTCTATCCGGTATGGTTAAGGACAACCAAAATGAAGCCACCTTGAGGAGGTATGCGAGACACAAAAGAATATCTTCCCCGAGTCTTGGGTCACTATTAATCTTGGGCTAAGAGAGGGGAAGAAGTTCAAAAATATCTATAACAATTGGGCATGGGAAGAGAAAAAATGAGACACATTGTTATGCTAGGCAAATTGCTCCATAACAAACCAACTTGCACTTGTAGCGGCAAAATGATTGGAATGACTCACATGTTGGCAATCCTACATTTTAGTCTAAGAGAGATTCACCATATGACAATGATCGACATCCTTTTGAGAGAGGGAGGAGATACTTGTAGAGAACTTGAGGAAAGGATTCCCCATTGTTGTGATTATTTGAGCTCCATAGCTCAAAGGACTCACTTCAATATATTTTAACATTTTATTCTTCATAACACCAACACCTAATAAAGGAGAATTATCCATTTGAACATTTGTATCTTGTGTATTTTCTGTTTTATTTCATAGAGATGTATGCTTAGCTTAACCTTTGAGTTTTTTTAATATTTTTAAAATCTATTCACTAACAATAACACCATTTTCTATGTGATCTTATGCGAATATCAACTCAGTGCTAAAGAGGTGCATTTTGGTACATCCGTGTAGCAAAAACACCACCACGAGACCATGTGGGGGTAATTTTTCTACCAAGAGAACTACCTACAATATCCTAGAAGTATAATATTAATTTCAACCCTTCACAAAGATGCCCAAAGATACAAAACAAAATGTGATTAATTCTAGAGGATGGGGAAACCCACTCGGAGGGATGAAATAAATTTACAACCAAAAAGTTAATTTTGAGTTATTTGAGAAGTGGGGCATGGAATTCAATGGTCCTATACATCCTCTATTTGGAAAAAAGAGATACACCACTTTTGTGAATGGCCTACCAAAATAAGAGGATAAGGTGAAATCCACACAAAAAAAAACCGAGAAGAAGGTGATTTAATTCTTGAGGGAAAACATATTTTATAAGTTTGGACTCCCAGAGAGAATTAGTGATAGAAAAAATTATCCCAATTTGCCTCAAATTTGATCATGTGGATCATGAAGAAACATCATATCCCATACTAAAATTATAATCCATATCACTTGAGGAAAATGGGAAACATGAGGTGATTAATAAAGCATTTGAAAGCACACTAGCCAAGGTGATTAGCAACAACAAAAAAGATTAAGCATAAATATTTAATGAGGCCACATGGGACTAAACCACACTTGGAATAACACTATTGGATTCACCCCCTTTGAGCCAATATATATGGAAATAAAGCCTCGTTATCCATTGAGTTGGAGTACACCACAATAAGTATGCCAACCTCGGTTAACATGGATATCACCAAAGAAAGGCCACATTAGTTAAATGCACTTGATCAATAAAGATGCAAGTCTATTACATACCATAGTGGTTCAAATACAAAGAAAAATATGGCATGAAAAGCATATCAAGACTAGAGTCTTCCAAGAGGGTTATTAGGCCCTTTTGTGTGACTTTAGGTTTAAATAATTTAGAGTAATTATCATGGCTATATGGTTTCCACCTTATTGGTTGAATAATTCTACGATAATGGTCCATTCTAGATCGAAACAATAGATGAAGAGCAAATTTGAAACCTACGGTAAATGAGCATGTATTGAAATTCTACAAGAAGACCCTCTCCGAGTGATAAATTTACTGATTCAATAATAAACTAGATGAATTCAATTCATGACATTAGATATGTCAATCCATTCATCCTCTCACAACAAGAGAATAAGAAAAGAAAAAAAGAAAAAAAAGATAAGAAAGAAGAAGGAGAAAAAACCCTCAGATGAAAACCTCCTTTGAGGCACTTGGGGTAGGCTCATTAGATGAACAAATCTTTGAGGTAGCCTATGGGTTTGAGAAAAAAAATAAAAATAATAAATATCCCTAGGTGAAAACCTTTGAGGAAACTAAGGTATATCTACTAGCTAAAAAACCTCCATGAAGTGACTAGTTGGCCTCGAAAAAAAAGAGGAAAAAAATATGAAGAAAATTATGAAAAAATGTTTTATGTTACATTGATTTATGTGCAAGTATCATAGAGGGACATCAACAAGGAAGATTAAATATGACATATTGTCGATATTTCCTAGAGTTTCAAGCCATGTACTCTTAGAAGGATCATGAAGCACCCCTACACCATTTTCCTTCATTACCTAACATCCACAACATCATTTATGAAATCCTAGGTTATTTTTATGTATTGTTGTCCACTTCCCTAAGTTGTCTACAAGAAAGTTTTGTATTTCTACTAGATATCCTAGATATGGTAAAAAAGAAACATAATGAAGATTCCCTCTACATTTAAGCAAGAAAAAAACATCAATGGCTTCATAATACCCATCCATTCCACCAAGATGTCTCACCCTTCAATGTTTTCTCCTTGTTCATAATTTTATGTCCATAACAACTTAAAATACTCATATTTTCTATCTCGGTCACCATCCACACCATTTCTAACATCACAAAAAAAATTATCCTTGGATTGTTAGGACTCTCTAATGGGTACGAGAAGAAAATAATTATGAGCATGAAGAGTTTTTATCACTACTATAGGAGACTACATAGTCACATAGCGACCTTCATAAGCCCTACGGGTCCAAATCTCGAACACCCTTAAAGATCACTAGATGACAAAATTTTCCACATCTTCAAAAGCATCTTTAGCAACACATTTCAACTCAAGAAACGCACCCTAAGTAGCCATATGATCTCATATAGGTTGTTATAGGACCTTATTTCTAGAAAAAAAAACACCCAAATCACATGCATAAACATCACCTAAAAAACCATCAAAATTTCCTTTAGAAGCATCAACATCACTCGAAAAAAAGCGTAACAATTTTTGATCAAGTGATCAAATTTTCACTCAAAAATGAAAGTTCTAGAGTTTGTTGCAACCAATGTAAAATTTAAGTGCTCATCATTATGAATCCAATGACATTCATTTCACCTCAATTTGACACTTTGAAGCTCAAGTTATAATATGTTGAAAGTTCTCCCAAACATGCAAAAAAATGGAAATTTTGGGTTTGATTGTGTTTTTGGGTTTTTAGAGGGCCATTGGAAGCTTGCCACTTGGCCTCCCTCCATTGGTTGAATCTCGTAGCATTTTTGTTGTCGAAATTGGGACAATGGCGGGGAGCCACATGGGCCGATGGGAGGCAACCATGTTTTTTCCCGCATTAGTAAAAAATCATGTTATGGAGGCTGACATAGCCCATGTGAGTCAAACTCATGACCTCCCATCCAAAAATGGAGAAAATTACCATTTTAACCCACTATGATCACTTTAAATCATTTTTACAAAATTTTGTTTAATGGTATTACGATGCTAGTTGGGAGGAGGGGTCGGGGCTGCTAGCCTCGACCCTGTCCACGTCTTGTTATATATAACCTCACACGACCATGATTTTTTCGGTCTTAAGGTGTTAGAGGAAAAATTAATGTTCGAAAAAATGTACTTGCTTTAGCGAAAATTGTTGCTCCTTTAGAAATTTGGGAGGCAGATTTTTATGACAATTAGGCGAGCGGGGAGAATTTTGGGACAATTAGCTGCAGAATTCATGACGAGACTTGTAGCTCATAAATTTTGGAATTTTTAGCCAAAGCATGAGGCTAAAGAGGGCTGGATAGGGGTTTTTTGGATGTTGGGAATCTAATGGTGACCTATTTTTTTCTGAATTGAGTACATATACAAAGTCGTTTTGTAGGTTGAAGACAAGGGAGTATGGATCAATCGAGTTTTGAGGATAACTTTTTTTATTTTTATCCAAATTTAGCTTAGAAAGAGATTGCATCAAGGTTTTTTTTATTTTTTCCTATTTGAGCACATTTATCTGGACTTTTTTAGGTTGGAGGCTAAAGGGTGTATGGATCAAGAAGAGTTTGGTAGCAATTCCCTGAGGGTCTTGAGCATGAATAAGACCTTTTAGGGGTTTTCCTCACCTTCGAATTCATTTGAAGAAAATGTAACCAACGAAGCTCAACTTAGGGTTTAACTTCTTTCATCATGAAGTTTTAATTATGTGCGTCAATGTGGAATTGAACGATGCACATGATGTTTTTGACTCATTTGAGTTGAAGTATGTCATCTTTGTAAGAGATGTTTTGAGATTTTTTGTTGTTGTGAGAGTTCTCTTTGTAGGAGAAAATTACCTTGTAGGGGTAATAGCCATATTTTTATTTGTAGAAAAATTTTATGTACTTCATTTATATTGAATCTATATGAGTAGTCTAGTCATGTTGATAGACCCAAATATGTAGCCCGGGAGGGGTGAACTTCATCAACAAACCTTTTATCTTTCACTTTTTTCTACCTACATGGATTATCTTTGTTATGTTCATTATGTTCAATTGCATATGAAGACTAATTGATGTTAAAGAGACACTAAAAAAACATGTTATTTTTGAAGACTCATTTTCATGCTTCCAAAGAATCAACAAGGTCCTAAGTTTTGATTTATGTGATTTTTAGGAAGAGGAAAGAGAACACCTCCTTCAATTTTAGATCGAGGTTGGTATCGAGCTCCAATTTTGTCCAAGTTGCATGATGGCGAGAAAAAAGAGTTTCTAAGAGTTTGAGGAGCAAAATTTGGCTCTTAGAATGGAGAACATGAGAGTTGAGAAGGATGTTGGAAAGGGTTGAAGAGGAGAATAGGCGAGATGCACTTTTTATTGTAGCAAGTGCTTGATGAGAAAGTTTCATAAAGTTCAACTCTTGCACCAATAAGAGAAACCTCCAAGATGAAGCCAATATGTGGTCACAGTTCAACTAGTGGATTTGGACCATATGTAGAGGATGACACATGCAAACTTTTAAAACATATTAAAGAAGAACACCATATTCGGTGGATAAAAGTGGGTGGCTAGAGTTGATCCGAGGTGGATATTGGTGGCCACCCACATATTCCATTTGGACCTTATTGAGCGAGGGTCCCATGAGGCACAATTTTCAATGTAATTTTGTATGTGTGCCTTGCACAATGGAGTTAACGGGATTTGGGGTGGGTCAAAATCCCAAATTTTTGATGTAAATGGGTTTAAGGTTAAAAGCTATGCACGTCAAACCATGGTTTGAGACCATAATGTATCTGTGCGCTAGGTGAGTATAAATAGATAGATCGAGTCTAAGCTAAGTAGAAAAGATAAGTTCATGATATTGTCATCTATATGCCTACTGTAATAAATTGTAAGGGGTTTTTTTGGGTTGGGTTGAAAGGCTCCTATTGAGTTGCGTGCATGGATACCTAATCCTAGGCGTGTGCGGACTCCCCTCGTTGTGTGCATGGAAGGGTTTTGTAAGGGAAGTTGATGTATTGAGCAGTCTGAAGCTAATAGGGAGGACGGATTTTTGGCGAACATTTTATGTTATGAATTTGAGTTGTTTACCGTTTATGTTTTGTTGAGATCACAATGCTTTTTGTCTTAAATATTGAGTATTACGTAAGGATATACGTTATGATTATGAATAGTGATGGTTGATAGAACTATTTAAGTATTTGCATTGTTTAAGATCTAGATCTTGTTGCATTGTTTACATCTACGCTAAGGAGAACAACGAAGCTGTGTTATTCTATTAAATATTGCACATTCTTTGTGATTATATTGTATATTATTGCATGCATCTGTTTACCATTGATATAATTTTGCACTTGGTTTGTTGAGGACCACTTCATTAATTTCTCCCTCGGGGTGTAGAAACTTAGTTCCATCACCCCTTCATATTACTTCGGGTGAGAATTTGATGCGATTCAAGTAGGTCATTGCCAAAATGGATAGTAGTTGGAGGGTTTGTTGGTTTATCCATAAACTTTGAACCTGGGTCACGACCCTCAAGCCAACAAATGGTTTTGTTTCTAGGACCAAGATCATTTTTATGGAGATTTGATGTTGTGGCATCCACCACGAAATGAATTACAAGGTTGGCTATATAGAAAGACCATTGAATTTTGCACTCCAGAGAATATATGTATGAAGTTATATGATGAGGAGTGGGTACAAAAATATATCTATACAAAATTACATGAAATATTATTTTGTTCCTTTGTGCATGAACTACATGAGTGGTTATCGTGCTTTGAGTGAATTCCATCATCGCATAAAAGATGACATAGTCATTGAGTGGACTCTTGAATTGATACAAAAAAGTGAGAAGTTTGATAATAATATCAACCACAATGGATCATTGGATCAATACGCCTCTTGGGAGGATTTGTGACGAGAATTTTCCATTGATCAATTCGATGTCATATTCTAAAGCGAGAAAGAAGGGTTTTCAAAAGGCCCTAGTGGTAAGTTCCTTGCACTCATTGAAATTATTTCTAGAAAATTATATTGTGTGAGCAGGGGTTGTCGGTGTGAACATACTCCTTGAATGCATCAAAGAGGTTGAGCTACACTTAGTGGAAGGGTTTCGAGAAGATTATCAAAAAATTTATTTATAGCCATCTAAAGCCTATATACGATAGTGAACTCGAACTAGAAACTACTAGCTCAAGTAATTCGAAGAAGAAAGCTCATCGCACGAAACATGAGTCGTTTCAAACCCCATCCACTCCACTTCTTCAATTACATCACATATCACCCACTCCACAATGCAATCCAACTCCGCCACCACCTACCTCCCCCTAAAGTAGATATGGTTGCATCAATGAAGTTACCTAATTTCAAAGGCATTGGAAACAAGGACATGGATCACTATCGGTTTGTGATTGAGGTTGTATGGCATGAGCTTAGCAAATTAAAAATATTGATATTAGAAAAATCATAGTTGGCTAATGCTTTCCAATATTGCACATTAGATTGGTACATCGGTACGTTCAAGAAAATCCTAATTCTACCTTGGAAGAAGTCAAAGCGGCCCTAAAGAAGTAGTTTGAGAAGCCTAAGTCAAACGTCATCTGGTAATAGAAATGAAGGATATTCATCGAGGAGGGTAGTGAATATGTATGGGAGGCCGATCAAGGGTTGAAGCGAGCATTAAATATGGTGAATTTTTTTTTGATGATACTTAGCATAAGGAATGGTTCATTTATATGTTTGTCCCACATATGAGCCGGCTCCCTTAGGTTAGCCAAATATTTCCACACAAGTTGAGGCTATGGAGGTCGTAATGAAATTGGAGGCTAACCAAACACCTAGTCCCAGGGAGCTGAATAGATTCGAATTAGTTGGAAGCCATGCATCTAGAAATTTCAAAGCCTACACAAATATAAGGAAAGGAGGTGCGGGCAAAAGGTGTGGTGTATAAAATGTAAATATTTTGGGCACCATAAAGAAAGAGTGTCAGATCTTCAACAATTATTTGAATGCTAGAGGTCCTAGTCCATTGAAGGATCTGTGTGGTGCACTATCTATCAGATTTTTGGATTACATGACACAAATTTCTGCCCAAGGATCGGAAAGTAGCGAGTCTAACTTGAAGTAGCTATTTTTCAAATTGTGTTCGTCATTACTGACATGATGAGCAACATTGTCACACTTTTGATATGATTTTAGAAAAAATAAGAAATATATAGAATGTAGGTTGAGCCTACATAACCAACATCCCTTTACGGGCTACAAAGGATTCCAAAGTGAGAGGAAGAAGCGAGAGGAGGTGGATTATCTAGTCGAGGAAGAGGAAAGTTATTTGCTATAGCTGTGGAGATCCGAGGCCATTATGCCGCAAATATATGAATCCGACATGACGAGTCCTACGGTATTGTAGACAATTTGATCATTTCATAGAATATTGTCATATCTATATTGATAAAATGTAGGAAAAGAAGATGCATACCCCCAACACGAAAATCTTCGGATGGTTTGTCTTTGAGACGAAGAAGAATATCCCATTATGAATTTGGTTACTAGGAGTGGTGCGACTATCAATGAAGATAAAGGAAAGAAATCAGCCATTGATGTATGGATACGCAAGGCACAGTAAACCAAAGAATGCTTTAATCTTCGATGCACAAAAGAGACCTTTATTGAAGCATGGAAATAATTTTCAAAAGGAAGTGCATCAACATCGGGAAGAAAAAATGAAGTAAGCATGTGAAGATAAGGAGATTAAACCATTTCTACAAGCATGCATAAAGTTATTCTGCAACAAGAAGGCAATCGAAAATATGTAGGCATTGATAGATAATTGCACGGAAAAAGAACATCCCATGGTAGAACGGTGAGCGTTCAACAACATTTGTAAGAAAAAAGAAGAGAATGGGTAGGGAGATGCGTAAGACCGTGTAGATTGGTGCTTATGAAATGAATCAAGTTATTTTAGATGCGGGATCGTATGTTAATGTTCTACCTAAGAAAACATGGCAATGCATGGGAGAATCAAAGTCTGGAGTGGTCTACTATCAACGGCGCATGGAAAATCAGCGAAAGATGATTCCTTTAAGGCATTTGTCACAAGTTGTCGTCAATGTAGAAGATGTGAGGTGATGGTAGACTTTGACGTCATACAAATTGCGGATGATCTTGAGTCCCTATATTGCCTATGCTGGGTTGGATTAGGCCATTTATATGGATGTTGTTATCAACCTAAAGAAAATGAGGATGGCATTTGAAAAGCAATGGAATCGGGGTAATCATTCCTCAAGATCCCGTAGAAAAGCCAACGGTATCTTGAACTAGTATGCACTAAGGATGAGATCGATCAAATATATAAGTTGACTTTGCATGAGGAAGATTGGATTAATCCAACTATAGATGGAAATATTAAGTGGGAGAAGGATAACTCTTCTTTTTTCAGAGCTACGATGAAGAACTAGAAAATTAGCGAACAGATTGCACTGAGGTTTATGTGTTGTCTTGTAATCGCGTGACTCAATCTCTACATTATATAGCATACGAGGTACATGCTTTACCACACTTTGATGGATCAATTGTTGTAAAAAATTCTTATAGGAGAGATTGAGGGCACCATTCTGAAAGGACAAGAGATTCCATGCTTTGGATCTCAGTTTGCACGCTACTCCAACAAGATGGTGGGAAACTCGGAAGGAGAATATGGAGTAGCCGGGAGGAATGTGCATGCATGATGAGGTTATAGTTCAAATTTCTCGTCATTAAAATGGAAGATGTATACTGCGGAAAAGAGGATTTGCGTAGACATTTGGCAATATGGAATCAAGTATGGGGTGTATATCGCAAGACTTGAATGGGTCCATATGTTTATTCACACATTGGGAAAGGTGCCTATTGAATGGTACTTGGAGAAAAAATATGTGCAGAGATGCATAGAGGCACTAGTGAATGGTGCCGTGATGACAAAGAGTTTTATTCTTACCTTTATCTTCGAAATTTGTTTTGATACAATTAGCCAAGCTTTGCATAATATTCAATAAGTAATCTTCGATACAATGAAAGCCTACAATTGAGTGTGCTCCACCATCTTGGGATGCGTAGGCGAATACTATTGTGAATTGCGAGGACTACGACAATAGAATGGAATGATGAGGATTCAAGTAATATCATGATCCTAAATACGGGACAACGTGCGATGGATTTGAGCCATCAATCACCTCGCTCGATGAGAAAAAGCCCTAAAGCTCGAGATAGGTGAATATTGGATCTGAAGAACAACCTAAGTTAGAAAATATTGAAGACTATTGGGATGAGATATAGTAGGAAAGGTTGATGAGTTTCTAGCAATATCAAGGTAATTGCCCTACCAAGTTTTCAGAGTTGAAATGAATCATTGGATAACTTAGAGTAATGAAAATCACATTGAAGCTTGATGTGCGCCCGATAAAACAACGCCGATATAGGTTGAATCCCGAGATATAAGTAGAAGGTGAAAGAAGAGTTGGAAAAAATGGTGGCGGCGAGGCATCATTGAACACAGTAGAACAATCGGACAAGATAAGTCCAATCGTTGTGCAAGATAAGAAGACCAAGGGAGAAATCATAATCTATGTAGATACGTGCAAATTGAATGATGCTTGTGTGCATGATCCATTCCCAACTCCATTCTCGGATGAAATTCTAGATAATGTTGGAGGTCAAGAAGAAAACTCCTTCATCGATGGGTTTTCGGGATATCATCAAATATATATTGCACTAGAAGATAGGAGATAAGACCACTTTTTTGGGGATCCTTCCAATATATCGTTATTCCCTTTGGATTGAAAAATGCTCCTCCATTTTCTTGTGTGTGGTAGTTGTTGCTTTCAAATAATTTATACACAAGTTTTCGAGGTATATTTTGATGATTGGACTATATTTGGTTTGTTAAAGAAGCATGTGTTAAATCTTCTCTTAATGCTTTGAATACTTGCAATAAGGATCAGATCTCCTTGAATTTTAAGAAGTGTATTTTATCTATACCATTTGGAAAAGCTTGTTGGGACAATTTGTACGCAACATGGATTGATGTTGGATCTGCAAAGATTGCGAGTCATAATCAATTTGGAAGTACACGAGAATATTAAGTTGTTTCCCTCGGTCTTGGGGCATACTTGGTATTATAGGAAGTTTATTCGAGGGATATGTGTTGATAACTAGTCCCATTGAAAAGTTTCTCAAGAAGGATGCAACGTTTCTTGCGGGATGAGGAATGTCAAAAGAGTTTTGAGCTACTAAAGAAAAATATGGTCACTTATGCCCATCCTCGTCTTCCTAGATTGATCCAAGGCATTCCATGTACATGTGGAGTCCTCCTATATTATACTCGGAGCTGTGGTAGTGCATAAAGGAGATGGGGAAATTGATCATCCTATTTCTTATGCAAGCGAAGAAAAATTTTCAAGCGCGAAAAGAATTACTCAACCACGAAAAGGGAAGGGCTAGCGATGGTGTACGTGCTACAAAAAATTCTGCCGCTATCTGTTAGGAGGTCACTTTAAAATTTTCAACGACCACTCTGCTTTGAAGTACCCAGGTCAGCAAGCTTTGTGTTGGGGGGAAGATATGTAGGTGGTTGCTTTGTTATTCCAAGAATATAACTTTGAAACTATGGTGAAAGCTGGAAAGATTGAATGTTGGGCCCCGACCATACTGTCACACATTGAAACATGAGAGGAACCTACAAATATGGACGATGGATTTCCGGATCGGAAGTTGTTTGTGATGAAAGGTGGTTGATGAATATTTCCCACGACATCATTCAATTTTTTGAATACTAGACGCAAGCTTTAGGATTATACGAGTTCAACATAAGAAAGAAATTGTGGCGTGCGTAGTGGACTTCACAATTATTGTTGGACAATTGTATAAAATGGGTGCAGATGAGGTCCTATGAAGATATCTATCGAAGTATGAGAGACATGCCATTACGAATGAAGCTCATGGAGGGGGTTTACAGTGGTCATTATGCGAGGTAAGGCCACTATGCAAAATATTTTGCAAGTTGGGTTATGGTGGCCCTACTGTGCACGATGATGCCTATGCACCTATAGCACCCATTTGATGTTTGTTAGAGGATTGGAAAACCTTCATGCAGAGACGATATGCCCTTGAATGCAGAGATGGAGTCTGCAAGATTTTGAGAAATGGGCTATTGATTTTGTGGGACATATTAATCCTCCGGAAGTAAGAGTGGGGCCTATTATCATTTGTGACATATTATGTAACCGGATGAGGTCGAAGCCAAACCGATGAAAGTGTGCTGGCGATACATATGTGTAGTTTATTTTTGATATTATAGTGACTTGATTTGGTTGTCCTAAGATTACGATAGCGATCGGGGTACAAATTTTGTAAATGACGCCATTGAAGCATTGAATGAAGAATTCAAGATGCATCATCAAAATATATCTCCCTATCATCCTCATGCAAATGGCGCAGATTGAAGCTTTCAATAAAATCTTGGATACCATGCTCACTAAGGTATGGAATGCTAACATAAATGATTGGGATAGCAAGTGCCCATAGTTCTATAGGCATATAGGAATACTTGCAAGAAGTTGACTAGAAGGACACCTTTTAGGATGGTATATGGGAAAGAAAGTCATGTTACCCATGGAATTCATTGTTACTAGTATGTGCATTGCAACATTTACCAATATGGCTAAAGAAGATGCTCAGGAAGACCGGTTGTCATAGTTGGTCACTCTGGAAGAAGACCATTTTATTGAAAATTATCACTAGCGAGGTTCAAAAGGCGCACAAAAAGCATGGCATGACTAGCATATCGAGAAAAGGTGTTGAAGAAGATGATATTCTCTTACCATATGACGAGAAAGTTTGCATGCCACAGGGAAGTTGAAAATGCATTGTCTAGGGCCCTATGGTGTGAATGAAATCATTGATGGAGGAGAGTGTGCTGCAGCCACGTTGAGTGGTGAATACCTCCTTGGGTATGTTAATGGTAGTTGTCGAAGCCATACGGGGATGACCTTGTGCGTACCAAATGACTATGTGGGCGAGAGTATCATCACTGCGAGAGATGGGATGGAAAATTCACAATAAGGTGTAACGCGTGTGCTCGTAGTTGCGTGAGGAGGTTAAATGGGTTTCATAGGTGTCAAAACTAGCCGTTAGAATGGTAAAACTAGATAAGTCAGATTTATTACCATTTTTGTGAGCATCTAGGATGCATTTAATGCATGGATCTTGCAGTTGGGGCTATTTTATCAATAATGGAGCCTCATTAATTCATGAGTTGTTGAAGATGTGCCACAAGTATAAATATGACCTATGGGGTCACAATAGTTCCCTTTGCTTTCGAGTGATTGCTATGCTTTGAGCTCTTTGATTGCCACAACATTTATTGTGTCTATGTCTAGTTTGGATCCATGGTTCGAGGGACGCATTACGCCATGTAGGGCTAGGTTTTTCTATTCTGAAAAGATGACAACCACAGGGCTGGGTGATGACCCTTTTGCGCCTAAAGTGCCATTTATGGAGATGAACACCACAAGAGTGGGTGATGACCCTCTCACCCTGAAGTGCCAATTATGGAAACACTCGCGCCCTCTAAATCTAAGAACGAGGAATCTTCTGGAACACGCAAATCTCCTCAAAGAGAAGACCCCAAGGTTGCGCCCTTCAACGAGGAGAATATGAAAATTCTTATGTCAAAGGTCCCATAAACCATTGAAGAAGAAGATGAGGATGTGGTTGAAGTGGCCACATTCTACGTGGCTACCAAGCTATATTGCAGCATGCAAACCATACTGTCAAAGCACCTAAGGACCTATACAACGTGCGCGTAGGTATCCAAATACCCCTAATCCTTGAGAATGTCTCAATGGAAGGGGACACGTTCATAAGATTCCGCGGCTAATATTTGATTATTGGGAGATCAACGATGTCGAGAAGTTCCACGAGCTTGTGCTAGAGCTATACTTGGACCAGGTTACCTGCTGAAGGAAGCATTGCATATGCCTCGAGCCTAAGACATGGGTCACTAGGTCCGCATAAGGTAGGCTACGGTCAATTTCTCTAGATCCTTCATTTTGGGCGTAGCCCCATAAATGATATCTCGATCGAAAAAATTGCTAGATTTGGTGCATGATGACGCACTGCTGGTTGGGAGAGCGCATCCCCATTGGTGTTGAGTTAATCCACGGAATCATGGGTCATCTCGCTAAAGAAGCACAGCTGTATATGCGTATTTCGAGTGGTAAGGCATAGGGAGAAATGCAGTGGCCGATAAAATCAAGAACAAATACATTGTCACCGAGAAAGAGTCGGGGATTTGTGGTGGATGAAATAATTTACCGCGTAGTGTGCTTTGGAATGATCATCTTGGAATACAATATGATGCGTAAGTTGAGACCTAGCGAGTTCCCACACATGTATTGCGCTTATGGGACAAAGTGAAAAAGGGGTGATTTATAATTGGTGCATGTACCCTGTGTAAAGAGTTTTTAGAAAATGTGCGCGAGGCATAGAAGGAAGGCAAGCACGTACGGTATGCTTGGCTTCTATTATTGATTACGGCGATTGGATGGACAACCTTGGAAGATACACGGTTCCCGGGAGATTGAGCCAAAGATGTGTGAAGGCTGTGCACTATGCTACCTTGTGGAAAATCCTTAGAGTAAGTGCACACCAAAGAAAAAAAATATTTTTTTGGATTCTACATGACACTACCTTGAATCAAGCGGTGCGGTAAAAGTCACGCCTGTGACCTACATTGTATGACTAATCAAATATGGTCAAGGATTTTAAATATACATTCCATAATATACATATTCACACAAAGGGCGATGTAGAGGGCTTATGGTAGGAGATAACATACCGGTGGTGAAGATGATCTGCTTAGAGTGAATATAGAATGACACTAGCACAGTTGACACTAACCACCCCAAATAGAGTCAGCGTCTTTGCAACGGGGAAATCAGTGAGAAAGTAACCACGGCAGTCCCGCAGAGAAAGTTACGGGAGAAAGTGATAGAGAAGGTCACATAAAAATAAGTGACCCCCACAACCAGCTGGTGAAGTAGCCAGAAATAGCAATAGTGCAGAGAAAAGAATGGATCTACACAAAGAGACAAAGGGAAGCTGAAAACTTCTAAAGGAAC
The DNA here is from genome assembly GCA_034641835.2 of Pinus albicaulis. Taxonomy (NCBI): domain Eukaryota; kingdom Viridiplantae; phylum Streptophyta; class Pinopsida; order Pinales; family Pinaceae; genus Pinus; species Pinus albicaulis. The sequence goes on from JAXQQM020079931.1 coordinate 101,727, forward strand.
CAAGCGCAAGTCTCGAGTCATTGGAGGATCGCGGCAAAAACAAAAAAGGTTCCAAAAAGGCGGGGTAGGGAGGTCTTGACACTAACAGAAGACAATTTAAACGAAATATAAGACAACGTCACATACGCGACTATGGATCCTAGAAATACATAGAGGTTCAAGATAAGTTTGTGGTTGAACTTGACAAGTTGGACTATAGGGGTTAAAGGTACGGGTGAGCTGATTCAAGAGCGTAGCTCGGGCGAGCTAGACTAGTGTTCAAGTCATGAGCGCACTGGCCGTAGGCGTTGCTCTACCTAGCTCCGAGGATGGCCACTTTGTCCACATCCCCTTGCCAACCATTTATATGGATGCTAGCGGCATCTCAAATTCATGGGATTAGGTGATGTTCATATTAATCTTTACGTATTTACGTGCGGGAAAAATTACACCTTATGCACTCAATGAGTCATGGACGAGCTTCAATTCGAGAGGCTACCATGCATACATAGATGAGGGAAGCATAACGAGTAGGCCAAGCAAGGAAATCAACAACAACAATGAGTAGAGGTAGCTTTTTGCGAGCACAAAGCACACTGAAGACAAAAAAACACGAAGTCTGCCAAGATATTATAGTTGTCTTGGCCATAGTTGTACTAAAGAAAATTTAGAAGGATTGGTTACCGTGGGGAAAGTAGTGCGTGCGAAGGTGAAAATAGTAAGAAAAAAAGTATGAACAATAGATTGCGGATCTTGAAAAAACTTTAGTCGGTGACACCACCCGGAGGTTCGTGCATAGAGAGAAGTTGAAGTAAAACAAGCGTGAGATAATATTGCTGCTACGATCATCCGAGTGTGAAAATTTTCTTGAAGAAGCTATGAGTGTTTGGAACTCTATACGAAATGATCCAATAGTACAACAGTGCATGAAATCCTCCACCAAAAGGAGTAGCGGTTACGACGAAATCAAGAGAGTGGTGCCCTGCTCGGTTCTCAAGCAATGCCTCGCTCATATGTAGGAGGGAAAAACAATACAAAGAAAGATTAAAGGGTTGCATCAAAAGGAACAAATGCTTTGAAAGAATGCATGCAACCATGGGCGGAATAAGTGTTTCAATTATTTCAAACGCTAGAAAACACTTTGAATACAATCCAAATAACTCAACGCATCATCGATATGGATGATGAGGGGCACGCAGAAAAAAATAGTTCAGAAAGTGCAAGCCACGGCAAAAAATTTTTTGGAATCAATGCGCCCTCTCAAAACTTTTGTTAGCACGCTTCAGGATAAGATAAAAGAGTAGGCACCTCAATGACTCGAGAAGAGTCACATGTTTCTGTTGGGGACCTATTGGAGTGGGTTCCCCTGAGGCACAATTTTCAATATAATTTTGTATCTGCGCATTGCAAAATGGAGTCAAGGGATTTTGGGGTGGGTCAAAGTACCAAATTTTGGTGTAAATGGGTTTAAGGTTAAATTGTGGGCCTCAAACCATGGTTTGAGACCATAGTATCTTCACACTAAGCGAATTTAAATATATATATCGAGTATAAGATAAGTAGAAAAGATAAGTTCATGATATTGTGATCTATATGCATCTGCAATACGTTGTAACGGTTTGTTTGGGTTGGGTTGAAAGGCTCATGCTAGCTGTGTACGCGAATACCTAGTCCTGGATATGTGCAGACTCCACTGGCTGTGTGCATGGAAGGCTTTTGTAAGGGAACATTGATGTATTAAAAGTATAATGTATTGAATAGTTCTAAAGATAATATAAAGGACAAATTTTGGGAAACTTCTTACATTATGAATTTGATTTATTTATTGTTTATGTTCTATTGAAATCACACTTCTTCTATCTTACTTATTGAGTATTGGGCAAGGATATTTGTTATGATTATGAATTATGGTTGATATATCCGTTTAATTATTTTCATTGTTTAAGATCTGGATCTGGTTTTGTTCTGTTTAACTATGCTAAGGAAAAAAACAACTCTATGTTATTATATTAAAGACTATGAATTCTCTGTGATTCTGTTGTATATTGTTGCACACATATTTTTACCATTGATATAAGTTTTCCTTCGGTTTTCTGAGGACCACTTCATTATTTTTTCCCTTAGGGTGCGGAAACCTGGTTCCAACACCCCACCATACTGCTTCGGGTGAGACTTTGATTTACACAAGTAGGTCATTGCTAAAATGGACAGTAGTGGGAGGTTTTTCTGGTTTATCCATAAAATTTGAACCTGGGTAAGGAGCCCTCAAGCCAGCATACCCCCACCATAAGTTATTTCAGTTTTTTTGTTTCAGCACAGCTTACTATTTTTAGCAGTTGTTTGGGTCCTGAACTTCTAGATCCATTTTGAGGCCCTAAAATACATTTTTTTGGGAAAAACAAGAGAAATATCAAAGTTCCCTTGTTTTTTATCATGTCAGATATTGCAGTCCTCAGATAGATATTTCTAACGAGGTATTGAGCGCATCAAACGGAGATCATATGCCAAAGTTATGTCCCCAAGAAGTTGATTTACCAATTTACCCAAACGAGGTCCATACTTTTGGCGCTTCATCTCCTAGGGTTACGTTTTTGGATGTTTAGTGTTTTCCATTATTTCTCAATAATAAATAGGCCTTCAAGCCTCATTGTAACACATTTCAGAGGCTTGTAGCTGCCACATCTCTTCTAAAGGATAAGCCTACCAGCGCCCTAGCTAGTTTATTTCCATTATGCCTGTAAGCATATTTTTGTTATATGATATTAATGAAATGAACTTTTATTTCCATTGCATCTCTATGTTTATGTTTATTTCTGTATATTATTGCTTTCCTGCATAAATCCAGATCAAGATTCATCTACAAGTTTGTAGTATACCTAGGGGGATAATATAGGGTACAGAGGGAGTTACCCAAGGGAATAATATGATGTAATAATATAAGAATGATAAATAATTGGCCCATAGTTAATAAATAAAGTGGTTAACCCACATTATGTAAGGGACCACATGTAGCTAGGGAATAAAGTGATAAGCCCATTGTATTGGATGTATGGTATTGAGATACCCATGGTAACTACCCATGGTATTGCATGTATGAAACCTATATAGAGGCTAGAGTCTCTCCATTGAGAGATGTCAAGGATTATTGTATGGGCAAGCATATGGCTTATGGAGTGATCTCCTTTCTTAAGGAGTGAATGTATGGTATTGCTCTACCTTAAGGGTTTTGATATTAATGAAGATCTGAAGTTTTGTCTTCTATGGTGTTATTTATTGAGCATATTTTCCATTTCTATACATTTTGTTATCAGATCTACTACAAAAATTTCCTACAAAAAAATGAAAAAAAAAAATCTCCAAACTCTGCCCAAGAAAATGCTTTGATACCACTTGTAGTAGATCTGATAAGAAAATGTATAGAAATGGAAAATATGCCCAATAAATAACACCATAGAAGACACAACTTCAGATCTTCATTAATATCAAAACCCTTAAGGTAGAGCAACACCATACATTCACTCCTTAAGGAAGGAGATCACTCCACAAGCCATATGCTTGCCCATACAATAATCCTTGACATCTCTCAATGGAGAGACTCTAGACTCTATATAGGTTTCATACATGCAATACCATGGGTCGTTACCATGGGTATCTCAATACCGTACATCCAATACAATGGGCTTATCACTTTATTCCCTAGCTACATGTGGTCCCTTACATAATGTGGGTTAACCACTTTATTTATTAACCATGGCCCAATTATTTATCATTATTATATTATTACATCATATTATTCCCTTGGGTACCTCCCTCTCTACCCTATATTATCCCCCTTAGGTATACTACATTACACCCCCCTTAAACATGTTTTGTCCCTGAAACATAAGAAGAACACAAATAATAAGATCTACCCAAAATATTATTCCACTGGTACCATTCACATGCATCCAGCCATCCCAGATAATGGTGAACACTCAATCTAGTCGATGTCTCACTCGCTTGAGATGGAAGTGGGTTCTGGTGGTTCTTCTGTGTTGATGTGTTGTGGATGGATCGTCGCACCTCTCTATGTGTCATGCAGGGGTTTTTTTCCTTGTTGCTAATTCGTTGCCACCTTCCTGGTTGTTGTCTTGCTGGGTGATGTGGGTGGTGATATGTTGAAGCTTTAATTGATGGAATATCTTTCATTAATTCCTCAATTATTGGTGATGGAGTGGTGTCAGGTTCTTTTGTTGGTACTTGCTTTGATGTCTTTGTTTGGTTGTCTACCATCAAAGGCTCATCATCTGATGTGTCTGTGTTGTTAGAGATTTGTGCTTCTTCCTCTGTAGTCTCTGCATGGTTCCTAATGCAAATATCGTGCAATGTAATTTTCTTCTTTTTATACCAGAGCTTCATGAATTTCTTTTGCACATTAAAATTGACAGTACCAACGGATTCCATCCAAGGATGTCCCAAAACAACATCCACAACAGCCATATCTGAAGCATAAAAATCAGAATGCAACACATACTTATCCATAGAAATCTTCAAATATTTATAAATTTGAACATCTTCATTATCAACTTGTGTGTTTTCAATATGTTTTGCTGGAACTTGCAATTTTTTAGCCAAATTAACATTGATACAATTATGCTTGCAACTAGGAATGATAGACACAATGATGTTCTCTTTCTGAATACTTCCATTAACCTGTAATATGGAAATATTAGTAGAAAAGAAGTCTTTATGTCTCTTAGTGTCCTTCTTTCTAGCTTTAGACCACTTGTCCAAAATGACTTTTTCAAGTTTTTTCTCGGGAATTTTCCTCACTGCGCTGTCAAGTGAGGTCCACCATTTATTTGCCTCATCTTTCAGATGAAGCCCTATGGAGCATATCCAAAAACTTCAGTATTGAGCCTTGAGATGTTGTAAAAAATCTTCAATAGTAGGGCCATCATCTTTTCCTGTAAACTTCGTCTTGCGGGAATCCATAAAATAAAGTAAGGGTTTTGAAGAAAATCACTTTCTTTGGCAAAAATTTAAAATGGACATTACTCGGTCAATATAACTTAGAATCCTTAATATAACCTGTTTTCGAAAATGGAATAGTCATTCTGCATCTAACCATATGATTGAAATCCTGATCTAGGCACTCTGGAAACACATATTTTCACTGTAACTGTCACAACGTCACAAAATTTCTGAAAAAATGGATGATTTTAAATCAGTGATAACTCCCTCATCCGGACTCCAATTTGACCGACTTTTTTTTAATTATAAATCGGGTGATTTTTCAAGGGGAGCTCAGATCTGTAATTGGTTGTCTGAGATTGTGCACCAGAATCTACTAAAAATGTCAGGAGATCCGCCGTACACAAATTGTTGTCAGAAACATTTCTGCAACACAACTGAATTTAAATCAGCGATATCACCCTCATCTGGACTCCGATTCGACTGATTTTTTTTTTTGAAATTGGGTATTTTTCCGTAAGGAATCCAGATCTAATATTTATTCTGAAAATTTTTTGCCAAATTTTCCAGATCTTCTCTACAAACTCGCCGCCCAAAAATTTCCTGCAAAAAAATGAAAAAACAAATCTCCAAACTCTGCCCAAGAAAGTGCTCTGATACCACTTGTAGTAGATCTGACAAGAAAATGTATAGAAATGGAAAATATGCCCAAGAAATAACACCATTGAAGATAAAACTTCAGATCTTCATTAATATCAAAACCCTTAAGGTAGGGCAACACCATACATTCACTCCTTAAGGAAGGAGATCACCCCACAAGCCATATGCTTGCCCATACAATAATCCTTGACATCTCTTAATGGAGAGACTCTAGCCTCTATATAGGTTTCATACATGCAATACCATGGGTAGTTACCATGGGTATCTCAATACCATACATCCAATACAATGGGCTTATCACTTTATTCCCTAGCTACATGTGGTCCCTTACATAATGTGGGTTAACCACTTTATTTATTAACTGTGGCTCAATTATTTATCATTATTATATTATTACATCATATTATTCCCTTGGGTACCTCCCTCTGTACCCTATATTATCCCCCCTAGGTATACTACAAAGTTGGACATCATTATCATCATCATTAGAGGCTAAGAATATGCATGGAAACTCTAAGGAGGTAATTAGCATTTCCAGTACCACTCCTTCCATATATGTTCACAAAAAAACTTTTGCAGCAGTCAAGAAACATAACAAAGGCACATGTATGAATTTTCTCTTGAAGATGGGATGTAAAGGTGGAGGCCTTGACATAAATGTCCAACGCATTACCAATTCAATTTTGGTTGAGGAAAGACCAAAATATGTGGGATTGGGATATGGTCATAAAGGGTATGGAGATTTCTCTAAATGGATTGAGGCACATCAAGCATCCAAGAAAGAGATATCACTTCCTTGTGACAATTGTCAAAGCTGCAACTGTAAATATAGGTATAACTCTCAAAAGTGTTTTTCAAGTCATGGTGATTTTGAATACTTATGGAATCAACACCCTTGTACATTTTGTGATGCTTTTGACCATTGTGTGGTTGTGTGTGAGAAATGTATGATAATAGTTAAATGAATGAACCAAAATTTGGGCATCAAGCATAATGAATTTCTTTCACATGAGATAAATTCTATGTGTACAAACAAGAATAATTTCTTCTATGCTCATTGTAAAGTGCATGGACATGACACTAAACGATGTTGGAAGTTACATCCAAAACTTATTTTAAAGAAAGGTAAAGAGATTATGCAACATTATGCAAGGGAAGTAAGAGGTGGCCAAGAGGACTCACAACAATTTTGAGCAACCTTCAAGACAAGATGGCGCAAGAAAAGAACCCAGATGCCTAGGAGAGGCATGATTGGGTAGACTTATTGTAAAGTTGTTTTATAAATTGTGTAAATAATTGTTGTCATTAACTATTTAGATACTTTTGTAAAGTAAAAATATATTGTCACTATGTTCAACAAGTAGATGCTTTTCATTGATGTATGTATTGGGTTGTTATTGTCCAATTTTTCAAGGAATTTTGTGAATGTACAAGTTTTTGGTTCAAGTTGTTTACAAGTTTTTCATATTTTCAGTGATACAGGTATTTGATTTGAAACTTGTGTGAATAGGATATTGTTCTTAAGATGACTATGTTTTTTTTACAAGGACAAGCATATCATGAAACATTTTGCAGCAGTGTACTACTCATGTAAAAATGCAACTTCAAGATTTTAAAACAAATTTATGTTGTTTCTAATTTCCAAGATGGAGTCAAGCTTGTCTTCAACAATTTAAATTTAGTGATGAAGTGTTTTCGAGCCATGCAAAGATGAGGGTAAAGAGAATTTTCAGATTCCACTCATTAGTATTTTTGTTCCTGCAATAACGATAATAATGTTGGGTCGATTCTTGACAGGACAACAGGTCTTCATGAGGATGATAAGTGAAGTTCCTTGATTGGGGCCTGAAGGAAACCAATTGAAAATTTTGTAATTTGGATTGATTTTTTTTGGTATTTTGATTTATAGAATCTTTATATTGACTAGAGAAGTAAACTTTTGGAGTCCAAAATTTCCTAGTGGGGAGGAGCGATCAGGGGATCAAATTTTCACTAAAAGCTGAAATTTCTGAGAATTTGTAGCAACCAACATCAAATTTAAGTGTTCTTAATTCTAAATATAGCTATGTTCATTTCACCTCAATCCTATACCCGAAGCTCAAGTTATAGCCCGCTGACCGTTTTCCCAAACAGGAAAACAAATGGACAATTTTGGGTTTGACTGTGTTTTTGGATTTTTTGAGGGCCAATGGAGGGCTGCCACATGGCCTCCCTCCATTGGTCAAATTTAATAGCATTTTTATTGGTCAAAATTTTGCCAATGGTAGGGAGCCACATGGCCTCCTTGCATTGGTCAAAAATCATGTTATGGAGGCTGAGCATAGCCCATGGGATTCGAACTCATGACCTCTGATCCAACAACGAAGCGGCTTACTATTTGACTACGCTATGATCCTTGTTAACCATGATTAAAAAATACTATTTAAATTGTATTTTGGCACTAGCTGGTAGGAGAGGTCAGGATGCCAACCCCGGCCCCCAGTCACGTCGTGTTGTATATAACCTCACATGACCATGATTTTCGGTCTTAAGGTGTTAGATGAAAAATTAATGGTTTGAAAAAATGCATCTTCTTCGACTGAAATTGTCGCTCCGTTAGCATTTTTGGGGTGGATTGGTAGGACAATTAGCCAGAAGGGAAAATTTGTGGGACAATTAACTATAAAATTCGTGAGAGAGTTGTAGCTCATAAATTTTGGATTTTTTGGCCAAACTGAGCTTAGAAATAGGCTGCATAGGGGTTTTTGGATGCTAGGAATCCAATGGTGGCCTCTATTTTTTGAATCGAGCACATATAAAAATTATTTTTTAGGTTTAAGACCAAGGGTGTATGAATCAGTCATGCTTTTGAGCATAACGTTTTGAGATTTTATCCAAATTGAGCTCAGAAAGGGGCTGCATAGAGGTTTTTGGATGCGATGAATCCAATGGAAACTTTCGTTTTATGTTTTGAGCACATATATATGGAAATTTTTGATGTTGAAGGCTAAGGGGTGTATGGATCAAGTAGATTTTCGTAGAAATTCTTGAGGGTGTTGAGCATGAAGAATACCTTGTAGGGGCTTTCCTCACCTTGATAATTCATTTGCAGTGGATGTAACCAACAAAATTCAGTTCAGGTTTAACTTCTTTCATCGTGAATTTTTCATTATGTGCTTCAATGTGGAATTGAAGGATGCACATGATGTTTTTGACTCATTTCAACTGAAGTATGTCATCTTTGTAGGAGATGTTTTGAGTTGTTTCTACTGTGAGAGTTCTTTGTAGGAGAACATTACCTTGTAGGGGCAATCAGCCACATTTTTATTTGTAGAAAACTTTTTTATGTACTTCATTGATACTAAATTTATATGAGTGGTCTAATCATGTTGATGATGTAGCCCATGAGGGGTGAACTCCATAGAAAAACCTTTTGTCTTTCTCTTCTTTATGCCTACATGGATTATGTGTGTTATGTTCATTATGTTTAGTTGCATATGAATACTAATTCATGTTGAAGAGGCACTAAACAAACACTCGAAGACCCACTTTCATGCTTTCAAAGCATTGACACGGTCCTAAGTTTTTGTTTTATGTTGTTTCGAGGAAGAGGAGAGAACACCTCCTCCAATTTCGGATCAATTTCCTAAAGAAGCATCAACATCACCTACCAAATCATCAAAAATTTAATTCACCATGTATGAATCTCCTAAAATCACCCTTCAAACTTATCCCAAGCATGAGAAAATGTTAAAAGTGGAAAGGGTATAGGCATTTATAGCCAAATTAATATAGCGAGGTCTTGGTCAAAATTGAGAGAGTCTAATTTTTCTCCAAATCACTCCACAGGTGGAGGAGAATAGGAAAAAAGTTGGAAATGATTTAAAAAATAAGCCATTATCACTTACTCGATGGAAAAATACATGGAGTAAGAATAATGACAAGGAGTAGACTGAGACCCAACTCACCCATTATTCGTTGATCCCCATCTCATAAACCATTGACAATACATCAGCTTAACGTGGGAGAAATCCAAGCTAGTTACTTTTTTTGCATGCAACATTGTTTAAAAAATGCTGAACGAGGCCTTCCATCGGTAAGAGATCAAGATCAACTATCAAGCATCCAAATTGTACGCTCGAAGACCATATAAGCATTGCTATAGGATAGGCGAAAAGTTTGATAGGGTATCAAATTATTTCCTAGAGTGTCCAAATAAACATCGATATGAGTTAAAGGAAAGGGTATACTTTAAATAAATGTAAGTAAAACTCACACACTCGCATTTTGCGTAAGGATAAGTGCTAAAATTACCTCAATTTATTAAGCAATTTTTGTGTTAGATAGACCTAGTTAAAATAAAGAAGCATATATGAAGTTTGTTGTTTTTAAAAGAGTATAAATTGGAAAATGACGATGAATTGAATGGAGTAATTAGTTAAATTTTCCTCTTCCTCCTTCTTCTCTATTTTTTGAAGGCTATAAATTTTATTTAAGCTACAAGGTCCCATGTTGCGAAAGGAAACCCTAATTCATGTAGTAGCATAAAACCAAGACTCCCTTGAAAATTGCTTTCCTAAATATAAAAATAATTTCGATTTCTACCATGGGAGGTGGATTTAATAAAAAGTGAATCCATAAATATAACCCAAATTCATTAGAACCTAGGGTCAGGGATATCTTGGAAAACTATAACGGCTAAGTTCGTTTTAGATATTACGATTTTATGATGATGAGGTTTCATTAGAATTTTATCTAAACTTGCAACATCCTGAGAAGGGCATGGAAATAGTCAGTATAATTAAGGGTTTGAACATATCTCTTTATGACGAATAAATTAGAAGATTCAACGCTCTCCTTAAGGGGATGAAATGGAGTAAGGAGGAAACTCATAAAGAAATTAGTGCTAAAAGAGGTTTTTCTCTCGGAAAGTTAGCGAGAAGATAAGAATGGGATCGGGAGGGAAATCCTACAAAACCCATGGGATGAGTTTTGAATATCATATCCTTAAATACATTTTTTTGTGAAGGAATATTAATAATTAATCTATACCTATCAAATTGGGCTCCTATATCAACTCAAATTCCAATCTAGCTTACATGTCCATGATATGCTTAACATCTCACATTTTTACCCTCAATCCATAAAAGAGATAAGAACAAAAAGTATAGGAGGGGAAACATAATTACTTGTTCCATCATAACCTCATTAGTTTAACGAAAGTAGATTCCTTGAAACACCTTCAAAGACCCTATTCCCTTATACAAACTTTAATGACATGGATAGACAAGATTTCTTAGAATCTCAAGCTGAACCTTAGATAGATCTCAGCTAAGTTAGAAGGGGAATAACAGAGGAAGAATAAGAGGTAGAAAACATAGTCGGTATAAGATGAGACAGAGGTATCATAAACATGAAAAAAAATAGAATTAGCTAGGTTACAATTGGTAGGTATGGGAACCTAGGCTAAAGTAGTAGCCCTAAAGGCAGAGTCCCAAAAAAAGGCAATAGAGCCTCAATAGAACAATGAATCAAACCAAGGAGGAAAACTAAAAAAATAAATAAGGAGGAGACATAAATTACCGTTGTACACAAATGCAGAGTAAACAATTTAGAGGAAGAAAAGATATTGTCACCACGTTGGCATTCCTAAGCACTCCAACAAAACCTAAGGTAAGAATACCTAAAGAACCTCACTGTTTATTTTAGAAGAAGAAAGAGTACTAGAATATAGTTTATTAGAAATACTAAAGCTCCATCTCCCACTCCTATAATCATTGAATAAAATCCTATCCCTAAGAAAGAATAGCCTTAGAAAGAAGGGAAGAAATCAATGACATGAATGGTGTAAACAATAGTGGAACCCACACCTCCAAGTAAATAAAATTACAATCACAACTAAAGGGACCAAGAACTCATCCCGAAGGGATATGTGAGAAACAAATAGCTCTATATGGTATTTATAGAGACAAAAATTTATCCAACTCCAAGAACATCCATTGACATCTATTCTTGGATTGAGGAAAGGTAAATTAATTAATGTACACCTAGCACCATAATTTTCCTTGGAGGTTGAACAAGAGAAATCTAAAAATCATAGATGAGAATAAAGCTTGTATAATGCAAGGGAGTTTTTGATGTTGGTAGGATGGAGGAGGAAATGAAAAAATGCGAGATAAGAGATACCAATCCTCATATTTGATGAACCAAATAGAAAGGATTTCAAAAAAGAGAAAAAAGCAGATAAGATCTGAATTACGCAGAAAACCCAAATATTTTTGTACGCGAAAAGAAAATCGAGGTTGCAATGCTTGAAGCCAATCTAGGCATCATGGCACACATTTCTATAGAATTAGATAATTTTTGGAAGCCATCCAGAGACTTACTCATTTCTCTTGAAGAAATGGTGCCAATTTCAAATTAAAATGATTGGATAAAGATAATCTCTCCCTCTACGGGATGTTAAAAAATTTATTTATTTTTTCCTTTAGTGAAACACAAAAGAAAAGGACACAATCTGCAGTTTTACATTCACAGCTTTGTTGTGCCATATAATATGACCATATTAGATCGAAATTGATATTTTGGATATACACATAATTTCCCTATAACTTTGATTGAGGCATGGAGAGGTCGGGAGTAAAAAGATCAATAGAAACAAAGATGAAAGAAACGACTTTATATCATAGAAAAGCATCCTAATCCAACCATATTCACTTCTAGTCATGCAATCATAGTAGAATATCCCTGAAAATGGTGAATATTTACAAAAAAATGTAAGTAGAGGCCATCCTACACTTTTAGTATAACTTTATACTATTGTGAGAAGAGAGTTAATAGGCATGATTGAGGAGATGTAAGATAATTCCATACAATATGAATATCATGGAATATCATTCCATTAATATGTTACATGTTGCATTAAAAAAAAACCCTTTATATAAAATAATCATTCAAACACTTGATACACACTATATTGGACTCATATTTAATCCTCCTTTGTTGCTAGGAATTTAGGAACATCAAATCCAAGAGGAAGAGTCAAGAGAGTGGTAGGAAATTTATACAAATGCATTCCCTTTTTCTAGGAGGGACAACCACTTCCATCACAACATGGGATGTTAAACAAGTCATCTAGGAAATGAATGAGTAAAAGTAGAGAAGGGATGAAGAATAGATTTCTTAGAGGATGAACAATAATTTTGGTAGGGGTTATGATGGGCCTCAAAATTAGGTAAAACATAAGGCCCATATAACCTTTCCTAGGAACATAAAGGTTGTATTAGACCTCTCTTTATATGTTTAGTAGCTTTTTTCTTAGCGGAAATAATTTCTTAGAATGGTTAGAGATATTTATCACAATTTATGTGCCTAATGTGCTTATGATGTAGGATATTGAAAAAAATTGGAAAAATTCATGAGGATATTTTGTAGGAGAGACTTCTCAGACTTGTCCCCTACTACAAGAAAGGCCAAACTCCATCGGAGTTGAAGAAGTAATTACTCCTCCCTTTAGCTATGAGGTCACTTAGAGAGCAGGATCATATATTTTAGGATTTTTGGAGAAATAAATACTCCTTTAGAGGAGGATTACCCTTACTCATTTTGTATACATAGAGGGCTCAAGGCCCTTATATTAAGATAAAAAGATTAGAATCAGACTAACAACAATCAAGTTAGTAGAGGCATTAGTTTAGATGTTCTAGTTCTACAACTTTTCATGTACAAGAAAATTTTTCTTATTAATGGAAGGAATAATTTATTCTTAGAGTTTGTTCCTTCAAGGATCTAATCCTCCTTGGTTTAGGGCCCATGCCATGTTCTTGAGACCCTTTTTACAATTATCTTTGATTCATTTGTTCATTTATTAATTTTTTCAACTCATTTCTAAAGCAGTGTTTTATGGAGGATTGATTAGTTAACTTGTTTACAATAATTTATTACATAAAAAATCTGAAGAACTAAATGGTATTCTTTTGAGTGATTATTATTTTTAGTTAACACCTCTTTTCATGCACTAATGATTCGCTTTGGTTTCTATTCTTTAAATGTTGTTCATATTTTATGTATGTTGTAAATATATTGCTTACTATTTTGTAGAGCTACGAGAGACACTACAGTCACCCATTCACTTATTAAACCTATATATAATTTCCATAAGGAAATGAAAATGAGATATTTTATCATCCTTTAGCCTTTCCCTAGCTCATTTTTTCTTCAAATTGCATCCTTAGTGCATTTTCTGCTCATTGGACTATCTCTTGTAACAAAACAAGGACTCTTTAACAATTTTCATTTTGCATGCAAATCTCATCTAAACTTGCATCCAACACCTAGTTAATATTATTTTATACATTACAATGTCTGAAGACCATGAAGATGACGTTTAGAAGCCAGAGACAAGTAGATCCTTTGACCTAGTTGATGTAGAAATCTCTTTTTTCCTGAGATATTAGGGTTTGAAGTTTACATGATTTATTTCACTTGAGAGTTTACTTTCCCTACACGGTTGAATATATCATAATTTAATTTCATCATAGTTACAATTTTTTTCTTCCTTTTGTTGAAATTAATATATATTTTCTCACTATCATTTATTTCTGCAATTCTAAATTTTACTTATAGCATAAACAATATAATGGTCTCTAAGTAATTAAACCCTCCTCTACATTACTTTCCCAGCTACGTGAAATCAACAAGAAAATAAGATAATACATGTTTCATGCATAATGTTGAACGCTATTAAGTTAGTGTTCTTCTCTCTTTCTTTGGTAGGGAAATATGCTAGAAAAAAATGAGGTACTCTCTATGGAGTTACTTAAGGCGGATGAATTTTACAACTACTATTGAACCTTAACCTCCCTCTTTATTCTAGTCTCTAACTTCCCTCTCCATTTTATTTTATTTTCTATGGAACAAAATATAATAGCATATGTTGGGAACCCCTTATTCTCTCGAAACTTCATGATTTAAGATAACATGATAGCTACTCGTAAGGTATAAATCCATCAAACCTCCAATTAGAGTCACAATTTAGGAAACTTCTAGAGTCTTCTTTGGAAATTCATGTCCGGATAGCGCAATATGCATGAGTAAAGACATTGACATCTCATCCTCACTTTAAAGTGTGTTAGAGAATTATATATTACAAAGAAATGGAACACATTAAATATGTGAAAACCCAAACACAAAAATAACATATAAAAAAAAGAGAGACACATATATATGTGGTCCACCCAATTTGGGTTATGTCCATGGAGAGATAACCAAACTATCATTTTTATATTATCCAACAATATGAAGAGATACAACATAAATTACATACGTTTTAATTTCCTCTTCTCTCACACACAATTCCCCTCTCTCTTTCTCACTCATAATACTACATAATAAATAGTCCTAATACAATCTCCTTCATATAAACTAAGGGTTTTCCTTCTAGGAAAATTTTATGAAACCAACTCCAAAAATAAAATAAAAGAGAGATCAACGCCTTAGAAATCATCCACTTCGTGGGGGAAACCCCCAATAAATTACATAAATGAAAAATTATTGGATGATGCAAATGACCAAAACCTCCTTCTATATATAGGAGTCCATGGGCCCACAATATAATCCTAGCCAACCTAACAATAACAATGTAAGGGCACAATAATAACAATATTGGGGTTATAGGGGTACAACAATAACAATAAGGGGACTACACTAATAACAGTAAGGGACTAAACTAGTAATATAGGGGTGTAATAGGCCCCTCTCCAAAAAAAAAATTCCTCAATGCTTGAGTAGCTCTGGGTACTTCTATATAAAATTCTCATTCTCCCATGTAGAATATTCAGTGGGTAAGTTCTTCCACTTGATGAAATACTCTGAAATTGATCGATTTCGTAGCTATCGAGTTCTTATTTCCATGACCGCTGCAGGTTCCAATATGATTTTTCCTACCTCATCAAGTTCTAGAAATATTGTTTGAACTGGAATATTTTCACCTATTACCTTATTTAAGCATGAAACATGGAAAACTAGATGGACTCGCGAAGAAGCAGGAAGCTCCAATTTGTATGCCATAGTACCAATATTTTGCAACACCTTGTAAGGACCATAGTACTTTGGCAATAATTTATTATCCTTCTTAGCTTGCTTGAGGGACATTTGTTTGTATGGTTGTGGCAAGTAAAAATACCAGTCTCCTACATCAAAACTTCTTTCGTTGCGATGTTGATCTACCTATTGTTTCATTCATTTTTTTGCCAAATTTAGGTTATCCTTTAAGAGTTGGAGAACTTCTTGTTGATGCTCGTTGTGACCTTCTAACTGTGAACCTTAGAATTTTCTCTTAAATATGAAGTGATGGACGGTGGATGATATCCATGAAAGTGCCATGAATGGGGTCATTTCTGTACAACAGTATGGAAGGAAGTGTTATACCACCATTTAGTGAGAGGTAACCACTTGACCCATTGTGTTTGTTTATCAAATACAAAACAATGAAAGATATCCTTATATTCTAGCCACTACAGACACCACCCAAAAATTTTGGGTATATTCAAAATTTTGGGTCCCCCTTTTGCTCGCTCAACCCATTAAGTTTTTGACTCAGACCTTCGATCGATGCATATCCCCATGACCTATTTCTACCCAGCCCTGTCACCTCACCCACTTGTCTTGCTTGTCTCTCAACTACACTAGGGTATGTAAGTTTTAAGCCGGTTTCCAAACATAGAGATGCTCAATCAATTGAAATAAGTTACAATATCTTAGGTTGGATATTTCAATGTTGCTTTGCTCCTTAAATGAGAAATTTTTCTAGTCACTTGTTTTTTTCTTTATTACCAGGAGCTAACTCATTGTCATATTATTCATTTTAGGAAATTGGTCAAGGTGCTATCATTATACATTGAATAATGCATTTGTTTCATTAAGAGTCCATTGGCACGACACCATTAAAATACTCTACAAGATGAGGTTCCAAACGTGCATGTGGAAGCCTATTGGTTTTCTACAAAGATAGACGGTTTTTCCTAGCAAGCAAGGGGACCCTTTCAAAGTGAGGTGGATGCTCATGAATCCCCAAGAGCCTCACTTTAAGCTCAAAGGCACATGGTCACTTGCACAGAGACGTGACCCTGAGGAAAAGGCATATTGTTGTGAAAACCAGGAGATCACCAGAAAGAGGAATGCGGAAGGGATAAAACTCAAGGTTGCAGTCGTAGATGACTCCAGGTCACGGGATGAAGATGACTCGGAGGTCGCAGGTCGCAGATGAATCCGGGTAGTAGGTCGCATAAAGTCGCAAAGTCACATGGTCACAAAGTCGCATAGTTCACAAAAGTCGCAAAATTCATAAAGATGCTGCAAGGTCGCATAGTTCCCAAAGTCGCATAGGGTCACAAGGTCGCTAGGTTTCAAGGTCGTAAGGTTGCAAAGTTGCACAGGTTGCAAGGTTGCGAAAGTCACATAAATCACAAAGTCACGAGGTCACAAAGTTGCAAAGTTCATCAAGGTCACAAAGTCACATAGGTTGCAAGGTCGCACCGTCGCAAAGTCGCATAGGTTACTAAGTCATAAGGTCGCAACACTAGTAAAAAATGATGAACTTAGTGACTAGGTGACTAAAAAATGTTAGTCAACGCAATTATTTCAAGTGAAATACTACTAAATTTGAGCAATTTTAAGTGATGGAACTAAAAATTGACTAACTTAAATGACTAATTTAGTCTAGGAATAAAATATACGACTAGATAATAAGTGACTAAATTAAAAATGACTAACCAAATGGCTAATTTAGTCTATGAATAAAATATACGACTAGATAATAAGTGATAAACTAAAAACGACTAACTTAAATGACTAATTTATTCTAGGATTAAAATATATGACTAGATAATAAATAAATAAATTAATAATGATTAACATAAATAACTATTATAGTCCAAGAATAAAACTATGACTAAATAACAAGTACAACAAGTATATGAATTAGTCATTTATGTTAGTAATTTTTAATTGTGGACACAATATTTGTTATAGGTTTTTTGTGGCATTGTTACATACCATGATTGATTATTGCACTAGATTCATAGATAATGATTTCATTAATTTGAATTCAAAGTATGTTGATTTATACATAGTCAATTGATATAAATATTGACTCCAAATTGGTGCTATGAGACCCCTTGTTTGTGGAACAAGGCACCCACCTTCAAGCAACGATTTGACTACTAAGTCTACTGAAGACATACATGCTTTACTCCGGTTTTATAGACATGACCTCTTGAAAGGAAACACACACTCTTAACCATTAGACCACACTCAAACTATATAATAATTGTAAAATATAATACTTTTTTATACTAATCCTTCTTCTCATATCATTATATTATTGGTTTATTACATGCTTGTATATAATTTATACTTTTATAGTAATCCTTCTTCTCATACCATTGTACCATTGATTTATTACATCTATATACAATAGTTCATAATATATAATTAGTTTATTAGATGATATATAATAGTTTATATACCATTGATTTGTAAACTATATATAATAGTTTCTAATATATATAAATAGTTTCATGCATTGGCAATCTAGATTTGGATATATGACATTCGTGCGCATTTGTACTCACTTCAAAATTTTGGTTTGGCCATAGGAGGGAATATTCTGATTTGGTTGTTTGGTAGGAGATTAGGACATTTGGGAGGAGCCATTGTTTTCTATTAATTGGAAATTATCAATTACTTGGTTGGGGGGAGCCTTGTGGGTTGGATGAGTACTTATTATTTATTATGTAGTATTCTAAATACAACTCTCAAAAAGGGAGGAAAGCTTGTTGTTGGCTAGTGTAGAGTGAGTAGTTTACGATCCTGTATTCCATCTGATTCGAAAAAAAATGTTCTTAAAGAGTACTTGCATCCTTCCCAGCTACGGATACGATGTTTACCTTTAATATTTTTACTCATAAGCTTCGACCTAGTTTCTCGAGCAAAAGCTATAGGTTTAGACATTGAACCAATTGAATTTTCGAAGCTCATTAGGTACCGATCATCAATCTGTAGTAATCTATGAAAAGAAAAATCATGAAGCAAGGATATATTTTTTCTTATCTGCGAGAAGAGAGAGCAATGCAAGCAGGAGAGTCCAAAGCAATAGAGCCGCTGAGATGAGAGTTGCTATCTACTGGTGCTTTGAGGCTGGTACGCTACGGTGCTTAATGTTACGGAGTATGTATCTATCTGGATGCTAACTTAGATTATTTAAGCATTGGTGTTGAAGGATCTTGTCACGGGGATTGATGATTTTATTGGGATCTTGGTTCAAGTACATGTTACCTCTTTGGAAATTCGATTGCATGATTTTTGATTTCGATTGGGATCTTGGTTGAAGGTTCAAACCCTTTGTGTGCCTTTATAGATGGGAGGATGTCTCATTTTATGGAGCCATCCACAAATAGCATCGGATAGTCATTTCACCTACAAGTTGTCAACAAACCTAAAGGAAATCCATTGAAATTGACTCTCATGGTCTACCTAGGATCGAAAATAGAGTACACTTTCCCAAAGTCTCGTTTTGTTGGTTTTGAAATTATATGAAGGGAACAACTTCTTATGAATTTATTATCAACACTATCAATATGATTGCTAGTGATCATGGAAGGTAATCTACTAGTTTACTTGTTCTTCCTTTTCAACACTTAATTGAAATGAAAATAAAGCTGGACCACTTAATGTGGTGTGCATTCTTGATCTTGCTCAATGTTCAAATGTATGGTGAGACTTCTGATTTCTATGAATGGCGATCTCTTTTCCACTAAAACAATGTCTACAATGATGTGTTGTTTGAACCAATGTGTACATCTCCTGGTCATATATTGTGTAATTAGGAATGCTTGAAAAAGTATTGGAGTGGTGTGCAAGCTGGTCTTCATGTTGCATCAATGATGTACCCATGGAATTTTTCCAAGAATCCATGTTGATATCGAGGACTTGTTGAATGTAAGGTAAGGAAAGAATAGTAGTAGTCACAATTTGACACTTGATCTCTTTGAACAATCTTTGTTGTGAATTTCCCTAGCTAAAATTAGAATTGGTCATTTTAGTGAATTAAAGAGGGTGCGTGACATCGGAAAACTACACAACAAATATCTTTAAATAATTTTCCATTTCCATGAAGCTTTGTAGGTTGTGAATATTCTTTAGTAGTGGTCAATTGGCAATAGCTGAAATATTTTTTAGAGCAATGTTGAATCAATATTAGTTCTTGCAAAATCTAATATGCACTAGTTTTGTATGCTTGAATTTATGTTTCTTTGTATTGATTAATTCCTTTTCTATTCATGACACTGATAATATTTGATCCAAGTGTTTCAAATGGTACTCCTAAGTTTTAGTAAAAAATAGTATGTTTTTCAAGTACACAATCACAAAATAGTTAAGATACAATGTGAGTTCTTTGTTCAATATCCTTGTGAATGTCATAGGGGCATAAATTATATTGAAAAACTTCACCAACCATTGAAAATATCCTTCTCGTGGCTCAAAAGTTTTCTTTCATATATCTTCGAGCTTGATATAGATTTAGTTGTACCCAAACTTTAGGTTAAGCTTACTAATATAATTACCTTCATGAATGTAATTGATTAGGTTCTTGGTGCATGACAATGAATACCATTTCTTGATGGTGTTTCTATTCAATAGAGAATAATACATTCTCCATGTGTCATCCTTCTTTGGAAACAAAAAATAACAGATCCACAAAGCAATGAGTTGGTTCATATTTGGCCATTATTTATTAAGTCTCGTATCTACCTCTTGATCTCCTAGTTTTCCAACAACAAATCCTTGCACAGTGACTCATTCAATAGAAAAAAACCTTGTTGCAACTCATTGATGTGTTGGACTGCAAGGCTTGGAGGCATCCTATGTAGTTCTCATAACAACTTGAAATAGTGCTACAATAACTTGTCTAACTTATTTTGTTCTTCTAACTTCTCATACGTGCTGGATATGCATGCAACAAGGCTTTGGGCTATTGTTGTTGGTTGACCACTAGAGAGTGGCACTATCCTATGCTCAAAAGGCTATTAAAGAAAACTGTATTGAAGCTTTTTATTAGCCTCTATCCTTTAGTGGTTGAATTAACACCAAGGGAGTTGGATATTTTTTGTGTGGTCACTGAGTATTTTTGGCCTTTTTTGACTAGGCTTTGTTTAGGCATTGACGATACACTATCTGAATCCTAGAGATATGAATAATTGAATATCATATCACAGACATCGAATGAAACAACATTAAACTCCACTTAATCTACATTATCTATCGATATGGGGAACTTCATCCACTTTTACATGCACATTCAGCAAGTACTTTTTCTTGCTAAGAAAAACCAAGGGATAGGGTTAAGTATGCATGATTAGAAATAAATTATGTTTCTTTATCACTGCTTTTGAGATGACGTCTCATTGGTTTCCAGTGTCAAACACTAAAGTCACAAGATCCTTCCCCAGTTGGATATTAATGGAGAATAGTTTCCAACTCTTTATGTAACTAGGATGTACAATTGCCATCAAAGAGATACAATCCATCACACTGTTAGATATCAATATCTATTTCACTCCTTACTCTATCATGATCGACATTTGATGCTTCTCTATAATGTAGTGTCCAAAATCCATCTTTGGAATGTCCATTGCACTTATTGATAGTGATAAAAGGGAAAATTTGTCTTCCTTAATGTGGTGTTGGTCTTCTGCAACAAATTTTTTTTTAATGGCTTGATGCCGGTCCTACCATCTTTTGCAATGGTCATCTTTCCTTAATTGGAATTAGTGGAAACAAAATTATTAATCTTCCTCCAATTGTTTGTAGCCTCTTCTAACCTAGCTTTTTGACAGGCATATGCAAGAGTGAAAATGTTGAGCATATCAAAATTCATCTAAATAAAATGGTATTGATTGTAGGGAAATTACCTAGAACACTGTGTAACCTGGTTTGGTCAAAATTCCCTTCTCTCAGGCTTCCAGTAACGACATCTGCATGTGAAAACAGTTTAGTTGAGGATGGAAAAGGAGATTTTTGAGCTGAAATGCCTCGTTATAAACACCAATGTTGTAATCAAGGGTTGTATACATCATTCTTGTGTCTTTTGTCTACCATATTCTAGATAAGCTATGTTGTATAATTTGGTGTAATAACATTGTGTATTAATAGTTAATGAATTGAAGATTCAACTAGGATCAGATTTCCCTTACACATAAGAAGGCCATCAAGTATATTGAGATGATTAGCTTTGATATAATTCATTTGTATATTAATTGTGAGAAATATTACATAAAACATGGAATTATCTTGTCTTGAACAGGACTGAGTTTCCTATATCCCAATGTCGATATTTGCAACACCATAGGGACATGTTATCTTCCCTCTTAGACTAATGAGAACCCCATTGACTCCTGCCAGTTTAGGGTTTCGTTTCAAGGCATCATCAAAACATAAAATGAAGGCTTTTTGAGTCTAACTCCACTGATGAAATTCTTTTGGAGTTATATGAAGCTGCCAACATGATTGTGGACATACTTACCCGGGTCCCTAGGTTAGGAAGAAGAACAAGAATATTTAAAATTAAATTGATCTAGAAATTGAAGTTCTTACTTGTCTCGATCTTGATCTGGAATGAATTTAATCCCTTTTGAATTAAGATGTTTAGATAGTAGTGCTTTATCTTTAATTTCCACCATCTCCATTTCACTCATCATCTATTTGGAATATTGCATGATTTTTTGCCAACCAGATTTCCAACATGCGAATTTAGACAATGCAAACTAGACCCTTTCAAAAGAGCCTTGCAATGAAAGGACCTTAAGTAATGATTATGACACGTCCAAAATAGTTGCTTCAGTGAATTGACTACTTGAAACGACTCTCAAGGCCATTTACCACCACTAACCAAGCTGCCATAGTGAAATGGAAATCCAAAAACAGGCAATGAGAAGATTCCAAACTAAAGGCAAAGAGCACACTAGGAGGGACCCTCGATCCATCTCCTTTTCATATTTTTTGAGGTTAATATGTTGTCACAAGATAGGGTCCAATAGAAAATATTAATCTTTGGCAAGGCATCTTAATGCCATATTTTTCTCCAAATTGAGGCTTTGTGGGGAAGTGAACAACGAGAAAGTTTTTGGGCATAGCTTTGCTTAACTGGATACTCAGCTACACCCCACCCGCTACAATCTGATTCCTATAGGTTCTTAAGGGAAAAACCATGCAATTTTTGTTCCATTGAGGCCACCAAATGGAACAAGTGTGAAGGTGGAGCCCCAAAATCTGACCCTCTCAATAATCCTAAAGCTCTGTCCCATGAAGAAATGTCAAAGAGGGAACTTTCTCCTTGTTGTCCAATCATATCTTTAAAGGAGTGAGATCCTTGAGAGTCAAGCAATTGGTGACCCATGATGTTATTCTTCCAAATATTAATATTTTATGATTTCCTAAAATCTAGGTAAACCGATCCATTATTATTGGAATTTTAGATTTCATAAGTCAAACATTTCTTGACCATTCAATAAATTTAGCATATGCTAGGAAAGATGGAATTGCCTTGTATCCTTCTAAGAATAATTGGGTGATTACAAGGACCGAGTAATGGTGTGGTTGGTCTTCAAAAGTAAAAATTAATTTTCTTTCAAGAGTCTGTTTGGGTCTTCAATTGACCAAGCAAGACATGGCCTCCAAAGAGCCACTCCTCCTCGATAATATATTCCTAAAGTTCCATGTGAGGAATATCCAAGGTCTGTTGAAACTTGAAGCAATACCCTATGACCATTTATCTTTGTTTAAAATTTATCAAAGTATCCTTAATAGACATTTTTCAATTTTAGTTCCTTAATCTCTGTATGAAAATTCCCTTGTCGAGTATTACAACAGTGGCAACATTCTCTACAATTATTATTTGTTGTTGGAAGAATGAAGAAAAATGACTAAGATCCACATTCTCTTGTTCGCTTCTTTACATTATTGACTCTGGAAAAGACTCTTAAGAGACAGCTACCATTGTTGATTAAATAGTCCAAAATAATATAAATTTGTGTGACAAGATTGAGGGACTTGTCTAGAAGTGAATTAGCGTCAGTATTGCAAATGGAAGACTTAAGCTTTCTAGTTCTGCCTGTTCCTGAGCTGTAAGTTGATTTTCTTCCTGGGTCACATTTACCGTGTGTATTCCACCTTCTACATTCATTTTTTTTTGTTGAAGCACATCTTCTCTATCTAGATTGGTTGATGGGTTTAATTTATATGAACTGGGAAAAATTTGACCTAACTAAGTTATAATGGCATGGTTTGGGAAACTAATTGCATGATTTGACCAAGGGTTGGGAATAGTGTTTGGCTCTATTGACTTGGAATGTTGGAACTACTGCCAAAGATTCTATGAGTTTCCAACATTGGACTCGACTAACCTAGACTTAGTCAGGTCAAAAATACGGTGTTTCTAGGGAAACTCATCACTTTGGCCAGGGTCAATTTTTAAGGCTTGGTATGTCCTTCTACCTTGTCATTCATTTTTTTAGGAAATGAATTAGAGCTTTCTTCATTTTTCTTGGAATTAATAGTTATAACATCCTAATGTGTGAGGGGAGTCTTTGAGATTATTTATCTGGAAATAACAATCAAAGGGGTTGAGTGACATACTAGTATGATAGGAAAACACATTCAAATTTGCTGAATCTGTTGCCTTATCCCCATTATAACTGTAAGACCCCTTCTGGAATGTGTAAGGTAACTTGAAACACGAATAGCTTCCTATTTGTGAAGCTTCTTTTTAATTGAGCTAATTTATAACCATTTGGAGTTCCTACCATCTTCTTTTCCCAGGGATACTAATTTTTGGTAACTGTTTTAGTCTATGCACTATGTGTCTTGGAGCTAAAGGATATTACCTTGAAGTTTGAAAACTTGCAAGCAATAGTTTGATGGCTTCATTTGTTTGTCCCTAGAGTGCTAGAATTTGTGGTATGCTTAAGCTCAGAGACGTTCTTGTCTTCACTAAATTATCAACTTCATCACTCTAGTATGGATTTGGGTTCTTTTTTATGAATAATGACCTTCCATTTCTAAAACCTGTACATGTTGATAAATCATCCATAAATTTGTTGCAGGTCTTTCTCTTAGTAATTTTTTTGTGACCCCATATTCATGAATGAAACATTCAGATAAATTAGGCTTATATCAGGGCATTTTGCTGGGATATTTTTAGCGAGCTTTAGGATCCCATATTCAAGATGGGAATACTCTTGGACAGCTAGGGTATTGATAAATATAGCATCATGTTGTGGCAGACACTATTCAAGGAAATCTGAGGGGAGCTAATACTTGACTTCTTCAAGCCAGAGATCCATCTTTATCCTCAATTTTGTAAGTTCCAAAATTTCTGGATCAAACATAGGAATAGTTTTATGCTGGCCATGAACATCAGTGTTGCAGACAGGGAGTTGTTTTATATGAGAAATTAAAGCTACCCGTATATAATTTATAGTTAGGAGAAGGAACTCCTTTGGAGATCAATTATCATACCTATGAACAATAAGAGACAAATCTGGAAATGATTTTGATCACTGTGTAGTTAATCAATTATGGGTTTGCATGAGTCCTCTTATTTTCCTAGATATTGGTTTGTTCTTTCAATATGACAAAACTATTCATCTTCAATAAGGATTCCTTCAACAAATGGAATGGACCTTGATGCCTTTGTCTCATATGGTTCACAAAATAGCTTGTTGATATGATCAACCTTCTTTTATTCCTCATCAGAGTCCATGTCATATGTAGGATGACTATAAAAAGAAAAATATCAAATCTTGCATTGTGTTCAAATTTAATAGGCGATGTTGATTGGAGATGCACACAATTAAGTGTGCCAAAGTTTCTACCATATTCAAAATCACAGATAGGAGTGTTGGTATCTTGAAACTTAAGGGATATTCAGGATTTCCCTTCATTTATGAGTGTCTTATTACTCTCATTCTCAGGAAAACTAGAACTACAGTCTAGTGCATTATCTCCATCCGCGCTCAGGATTTTGTCATGTGTTGGTTGAGTTTCCATTTTACAATGTAGAAAAAAGGCATGGCATGATACCCATTTCATCATGTGCTAAGTCTTCGAGGGTGATTGCAAGAGTGGTAGAAAGTTGTTTCCTACCCTCCTGCTGATATTCCTCCTCTGCATTCGGGACCTTTTCTCACACTATCAATCATCCAAATCATTCAAAAAATTTAGCATATGCTAGGAAAGATGTAATTTCCTTGTATCTTTATAAGAAGAATTGGGTGATTACATGAACCGAGTAATGGTGTGGTTGGTCTTCAAAAGTAAAAATTCATTTTCTTTCAAGATTCTGTTAGGGTCTCAATTGACCAAGCAAGACATGGCCTCCAAAGATCCACTCCTCCTTATAATATAGTCCTAAAGTTCCATGTGAGGAATATCCAAGGTTTGTAGAAACTTGAAGCAATGCCCTATGACCATTTATCTTTGTTTAAAATTTATCAAAGTATCCTTAATAGAAATTTTTCAATTTTAGTTCCTTAATCTCTGTATGACAATTCCCTTGCCGAGTGTTACAACAGTGGCAACATTCTCTACAATTATTATTTGTTGTTGGAAGAATGAAGCAAAATGACTCAGATCCACATTCTCTTGTTCGCT
Source organism: Pinus albicaulis (assembly GCA_034641835.2). NCBI lineage: Eukaryota > Viridiplantae > Streptophyta > Pinopsida > Pinales > Pinaceae > Pinus > Pinus albicaulis. Next base: position 128,007 of record JAXQQM020079931.1, read on the forward strand.
TCTTTACATTTATTGACTCTCGCAAAGACTCTTAAGAGACAACTACCATTATTTATTAAAGAGTCCAAAATAATATATATTTGTGTGACAGGATTGAGGGACTTGTCTAGAAGTGAATTAGCGTCAATATTGCAAATGGAAGACTTAAGATTTCTAGGTTCTGCCTATTATTGAGCTGTAAGTTGATTTTATTTCTGGGTTGCATTTACCATGTGTATTCCACCTTCTACATTCATGTGTTTTTGTTGAAGCACATCTTCTCTATCTCAATTGGTTGATGGGTTCAATGTTTATGAATTGGAAACAATTTTACTTGACGAAGTTATAATGGCATGGTTTGGGAAACTAATTGCATGATTTGACCAAGGGTTGGGAATAGTTTTTGACATTATTGACTTGGAATGTTGGAACTACTACCAAATATTCTGTGACTTTCCAACATTGGACTTGAAAAAAGGTAAAATGCATACCTTGTCAGTCCCAGGGGCAAGGGCTACAACATGAGTCACTTCGTCATCAATTTGTGTTGTGCATACTGCACCAAATTGTTTAGCCATATGCCACAGAGGGTGAAGATGCGGCTGTGATTCTCCAACTGAAAAAACCCTACTGAAAACCACTTTACAATCTTTTAAAATCTTTTGTTGTTCAGCTGTAAGAAATTCCCGGACATCCACTTCATGCAACTGTTTGTTTGAGAAAAAATTATGGTGAATTTTGTCAATCACCTATGTTTTAATTGTAGGGTATATGTGTTAGAAATGTGACCATACTATGAACTCAGGAAATATCTCTAAATTGTGAGAAGTCACAAAAGCAATGTTTGTTATAGATTAATTTTAGCATCTCACCGCTAAAGAAGATGCCAGTGTTCCATCTTCTGGCCTCTCATCAACGTCTGCTTCTAACAATGACTTTCATGTCAATCCAAATTGGTGCCTACTACAGGGAAAATACATGTATTTGTACATGGCAGTCTCCAAGTTCTTAGGAACAGTCACATATATCTTTAACTACCAATTTTTAAAGACGGAAATTAACAGTTGTAAGGTCTTGATTGGACACTGGAAAAGAATTGAAATGAACTTACCTTTCCACCACAATTAAATTATGTCTATGATAAGGCCAACCCCTTGCAGAATCATCGATAATTACTACTACAAATTCCATTCCCAAAACACCATCTAGATCTTTACTTTTAGGTAGCCTATCATCTCCATCTAGGTCGGCCTCATCACCAAAATAACACGTCCTGCAATTAAAGTTCCTATGGGATCAAGTACTTTGGCCATATCTATGGCATAAACTCTGTTGTCCATTGTATAAACATGTAGTTCATACAACTTTCTTGCCTGCAACATAAACCATCACAGAATGAATTAGATGAAAATAATAATAGATCCATCTATTGGCTTACAAGGAAGTTGTCAATTCCACATTGTAAATCAAATGTTCCTTGTAAGAAACTACAGTTTGCAAAGATAATAATATTTCAATCCAAATTTTACTAACCCTGTCCAAAAAAATTCAGATTGCAGGCCACAATTTAGTCCACATTCTCATGAGGAAAGCGAAAAAGCTGACGCTCAGGTTTCTCTCGATCTTGCTCCTCCTTCTTCCTTAAAATTTCCTCGTGCACATGGTCTATTTTAGTAAATTGTTGGACAAACAACATCGTGAATTAGCAACATTTATATAATCATATTATCATCAGTTCATTTACTTCACATCCCTCTTTGCCTAGGAATCACCAGAAGTAGAACAAGACGGTTTTTATTTTTATGACACCTTAGTTGAATTTAGAAGTGTGTGATCAAGGTCCAAAACAAGGCAAAGTTTCTTGGCGCTAAAAATCTTATTTTGTTCATCAATTCTACGTGCTCGTTCATGTTGGATTGCAATTCGTTGTTCTTCACTTAGCCCTTCCAAGAGATGATCCACATCACCACAAGGATTCATATGATTTTGTGTGATTGTGGTAATTTCATTTGGAAAACTCTGTGATAGGGGCATAACCATGCTTGAATCCTTTGGAAGTGCTATGTCTTGTTTAATATCTTCTTCTGGAGATTTATAAGATTCAGTGAATTCCTGCTCCAAGTCAACGGGGTCAGTTTCTATAATTGATTAGCCAACAGGCATCTGTGATGATAGAACTCGTAATGTTTTCATGTCAGAATTTTTTAGCATTTCAGAAATTTTTGCAATCTTTTCCATGAAATTCTGTTCAACATTAAGCAAACAAGGAGCCTATTGCAAATTTGGACCCAAATCTGTAGTTGTTGGTCCTGAAGCCATACGTATCTTCCTGCTCATTGGGACAAAATTTTTATCTGTCCCACTCAAGTTCACATTATCATTACCCAAATTCATGTGAAGAATACGATGGGGATCACGAGGTTTCATTCGAGGCTTCCCAGAGTCTCCAACCTGCCCAACCAATAGATAACATGAATAAATCATCCAAAGGAACATTGGACAACAATAGAAGAAACATTTAAACAAAGAAACAAGTTACATTTGAAATGCTTAGAATTAACGGCACAGGTGTCTCTTCCAACATAGAAAAAATGATCCAAAGTCATATTTTCAAAGACCACCAGTTAATCCAAGACAAATCACCAAAGCCAGATTCCTTAGGACAATTGCTTCAACCGACATATAAGGAATGAAATTAAAACAAAATGAAATAGAAATAACTTTTCAACTGTTACATCTCTCAAACACTCATTACCCGTAGGATACAACTCAAACTCTACTGAATCAGCAGCATGTCTTACCGTGGAAGTTCCTTGAATGGCAGGTTTGGAAGCAGTTGCTAGTGCTTGCAATGTCGTTTTATGTTGTACATTATAATTATTTAGTGTTATTGGGTCAGCTATGATTACTTTCCCAGATGTGGTAACAAATGCTCTACTAGGACCTGAAGGAGGATTTGTATGCTAACATTGATCAGGCTTTTGTGCAGCCTGTGCTAACAGTCTCTATTGTTCTTGCTTAATCAGGTGCATTAGCATAGTTGGGTTTACCACTATATCTTTCAATACAGAAGGTATTATATTTGAGCTATGACAAAACTATTCATCGTCAATAAGGATTCCTTCAACAAATGGAATGGACCTTTCTTCCTTTGTCTCATATGGTTCACAAAATAGCTTGATGATATGATCAACCTTCTTTTATTCCTCATTAGAGTCCATGTCATATGTAGGATGATTTTCAAAGGAAAAATATTAGATCTGGCACTTCTCTGTTCAAATTTAATAGGTAATGTTGATTGGAGATGCACATAATTATGTGTGCCAAAGTTTCTACCATATTCAAAGTCACAGATAGGAGTGTTGGTATCTTGAACCTTAAGGGATCCTCAGGATTTCCCTTCATTTATGAGTGTCTTATTACCTCATTCTCAGGAAAACTAGAACTACAGTCTAGTCCATTATCTCCATCTACGCTCAGGATTTTGTCATATGTTGGTTGAATTTCCATTTTCCAATGTAGAAAATAAGCATGGCATGATACCCATGTCATCACATGCTAAGTCTTCTAGGGTGATTGCAAGAGTGGTAGAAAGTTGTTTCCTACCCTCCTCATATTCCTCCTCTGCATTCAGGACCTTTTCTCACACTATCAATCATCCAAATCATTCAATAAATTTAGCATATGCTAGGAAAGATGGAATCGCCTTGTATCTTTATAAGAAGAATTGGGTGATTACATGAACCGAGTAATGGTGTGGTTGGTATTCAAAAGTAAAAATTCATTTTCTTTCAAGAGTTTGTTAGGGTCTTCAATTGACCAATCAAGACATGGCCTCCAAAGATCCACTCCTCCTCGATAATATAGTCCTAAAGTTCCATGTGAGGAATATCCAAGGTCTGTTGAAACTTGAAGCAATGCCCTATGACCATTTATCTTTGTTGAAAATTTATCAAAGTATCCTTAATAGACATTTTTCAATTTTAGTTCCTTAATATCTGTATGACAATTCCCTTGTCGAGTGTTACAACAATGGCAACATTCTATACAATTATTATTTTTTGTTGGAAGAATGAAGCAAAATTACTGAGATCCACATTCTCTCGTTTGCTTCTTTACATTTATTGACTCTGGAAAATACTCTTAAGAGACAGCTACCATTGTTGATTAAAGAGTCCAAAATAATAGATATTTGTGTGACAAGATTGAGGGACTTGTCTAGAAGTCAATTAGCTTCAATATTGCAAATGGAAGGCTTAAGCTTTCTAGGTGCTGCCTGTTCTTGAGCTGTAAGTTGATTTTCTTTCTTGGTTGCATTTACCATGTGTATTCCACCTTCTACATTCATGTGTTTTTGTTGAAGCACATATTCTCTATCTAGATTGGTTGATGGGTTCAATGTATATGAACTGGGAACAATTTGACTTGACTAAGTTATAATGGCATACTTTGGGAAACTAATTGCATGAGTCGACCAAGGGTTGGGAATAGTGTTTGACATTATTAACTTGGAATGTTGGAACTATTGCCAAAGATTCTGTTATTTTCCAACATTGGACTTGACAAAAGGTAAAATGCATACCTTGTCAGTCCCAGGGGCAAGGGCTAAAACATGAGTCACTTCGTCATCAATTTGTGTTGTGCATACTGCACCAAATTGTTTAGCCATCTGCCACAAAGGGTGACTATGCGACTGCGCTTCTCCAACTGCAAAAACCCTACTGAAAACCAATTTACAATCTTTTAAAATATTTTGTTGTTCAGCTACAAGAAATTCCCTGACATCCACTTCATGCAACTGTTTTTTTGAGAAAAAATTATGGTGAATTTTCTCAATCACCTGTGTTTGAATTGCAGGGTATATGTGTTAGAAATGCGACCATACGATGAACTCGGGAAATATTTCTAAATTGTGAGAAGTCAAAAAAACAATGTTTGTTATAGATTAATTTTAGCATCTCACCGCTAAAGAAGATGCCAGTGTTCCATCTTCTGGCCTCTCATCAATGTCTGCTTCTAACAGTGACGGCCCCGAAAATCCAAATTGGCACCTACTACAGGGAAAATACATGTATCTGTACATGGCAGTCTCAAAGTTCGTAGGAACAGTCACATATATATTTAACTACCAATTTTTAAAGGCAGAAATTAACAGTTGTAAGGTCTTGATTGGACACTGGAAAAGAATTGAAATGAACTTACCCTTCCACCAAAATTAAATTATGTCTATGATGAGGCCAAACCCTTGCAGAATCATCGATAATTAATACTGCATATTCCATTCCCAAAACACCGTCTAGATCTTTACTTTTAGGTAGCCTATCATCTCCATATAGGTCGGCCTCATCACCCTTTGAAATAAAAATAAATTTCCTGTGGGATCAAGTACTTTGGCCATCTCTGTGGCATAAACTCTGTTGCCCACTGTATAAACATGTAGTTCATACAACTTGCTTGCCTGGAACATAAACCATCACAGATGAATTAGATGAAAATAAGAACAGATCCATCTATTGGCATACAAGGAAGTTGTCAATTCCACATTTTAAATCAAATGTTCCCAGTAAGAAAATACCGTTTGCAAAGATAATAATATTTCAATCCAAATTTTACTAACCCTATCCAAAAAATTCAAGATTCCAGGCCATAATTTAGTCCACATTCCCATATGAGGAAAGCAAAAAAGTTGACGCTGATGTTTCCCTCGGTCTTGCTCCTCCTTCTTCCTTAGCATTTCCTCGTGCACATGATCTATTTCAGTAAATTGCTGGACAAAAAACATTGTGAGTTAGCAACATTTATATAATAATATTATCATCAGTTCATTTACTTCACATCACTCTTTGCCTAGGAATCACCAGAAGTAGAACAAGACAGTTTTTATTTTTATGACACCTTAGCTGCATTTAGAAGTGTGTGATCAAGGTCCAAAACAAGGCAAAGTTTCTTGGCACTAAACATCTTATGTTTTTCATCAATTCTCTGTTCTCGTTCTTGTTGGATTGCAATTCGTTGTTCTTCACTTAGCTCTTCCAGGAGATGATTCACATCACCACAAGGATTCATATGATCTTGTGTGATTGTGGTATTTTCATTTTGAAAACTCTGTGAGAGGGGCATAACCATGCTTAAATCCTTTGGAAGTGTTATGTCTTATTTGATATCTTCTTCTGGAGATTTAGAAGATTTAGTGAATTCCTTCTCCAAGTCAACGGGGTCAGTTTCTCTAATTGATTGGCCAACAGGCATCTGTGATGATAGAACTCGTAATGTTTTCATGTCAGAATTTTTTAGCATTTCAGAAATTTTTGCAATATTTTCTGTGAAATTCTGTTCAATATTAGGCAAACAAGGAGCCTGTTGCAAATTTGGACCCGAATCTGTAGTTGCTGGTCCTAAAGCCATACGTATCTGCCTGCTCATTGGGAGAAAATGTTTATCTATCCCACTCAAGTTCACATTATCATTACCCAGATTCATGTGAAGAATACGGCGGGGATCACAAGGTTTCATTCTAGGCTTCCCAGAGTCTCCAGCCTACCCAACCAACAGATTAACTCATCCAAAGGAACATTGGAAAACAATAGAAGAAACAGTTAAACATAGAAACAAGTTACATTTGAAATGCTTAGAATTAACGGCACAGGTGTCTCTTCCAACATAGAAACAATGATCCAAAGTCATATTTTCAAAGACCACCAGTTAATCCAAGACAAATCACCAAAGCTAGATTTTTTAGGACAATTGCTTCAACCGACATATAGGGAATGAAATGAACACAAAATTAAAGAAAAATATCTTTTCAACTGTTACATCTCTCAAACACTCATTACCCGCAGGATACAACTCAAACTCTGTTGAATCAGCAGCATGTCTTACCGTGGAATTTCCATGAGTGGCAAGTTTGGAAGTAGTTTCTAGTGCTTGTAATGTCATTTTATGTTGTACATTAGAATTCTTTAGTGTGCTTGGGTCAACTGTGATTACTTTCCCAGATGTGGTAACAAATGCTCTACTAGGACCTGAAGGAGGATTTGTTTGTTGACATTGATCAGGATTTTGTGCAGCCTGTGTTGACAATTTCTGTTGTTCTTGCTTAATCAGGTGCATTAGCATAGTTGGGTTTACCGCTATATCTTTCAATACAAAAGGTATTATATTTGAATTATGAAAAGACTATTCATCTTCATTAAGGATTCCTTCAACAAATGGAATGGACCTTTCTCCCTTTGTCTCATATGGTTCACAAAACAACTTGATGATATGATCAACCTTCTTTTATTCCTCATCAGAGTCCATGTCATATGTAGGATCACTGTCAAAGGAAAAATATCAGATCTTGCACTGTTTTGTTCAAATTTAATAGGCAATGTTGATTGGAGATGCACATAATTATGTGTGCCAAAGTTTCTACCATATTTAAAATCACAGATAGGAGTGTTGGTATCTTGAACCTTAAGGTATCTTCAGGATTTCCCTTCATTTATGAGTGTCTTATTACTCTCATTCTCAGGAAAACTAGAACTACAGTTTGGTCCATTATCTTCATCTGCGCTCAGGATTTTGTCATATGTTGGTTGAATTTCCATTTTCCAATGTAGAAAAAAGGCATGGCATGATACCCATGTCATCACGTGCTAAGTCTTCTAGGGTGATTGCAAGAGTGGTAGAAATTTTTTCCTACCCTCCTGCTGATATTCCTCCTCTGCATTCAATACCTTTTCTCACACTATCAATCATCCAAATCATTCGATAAATTTAGCATATTCTAGGAAAGATGGAATTTCCTTGTATCTTTACCTATTTCTTCTAGGTTGTGATTATGAGTAGGCTTAAGTGATCGACATTATCCACCCAAACTGAAGTAAAGGTGTGGTTGGGTTCACTAGGGGAGTATAGTTTCTATGAAAACAACGTCAATGTTTCTTCAATAGATGGTTAGATCACCATCTTTGCTACTATTATGAATTTATTGTACTTGGATGCTAAAATATTTTTAACACAATCCTTTCCCTTATATTTAGTTTCTACAACCCCTAAGGGGACTTTTGGAGGTGATCGTGGTCTAGCTATTCAAAACTTAGAAATGTGAAGAATAAACAATTTGAATCAACAAGCGATAATGCTAGAAAAAGCTACAGGAATAATTTTGTTAATTCTGTAATTGGAGAGAAGAAAGATCTTGGAAATGTTCTCCATCTTGAGCATGGGACTCTTACTCCATGAGGGCTTTAGCAATACATCTGGTCTCCAAGAATGCCTCCAAAATTTGCTGCTTCAAGTCTTCAATAAATCTTCAACAATACCACAAGGATGTATGCCTTAGTAAGCAACCTATATAAACATGGAAAATATTCAATAAGCCTCCTTCAATAAGGGTCAATGATTATTCTCAAATCTCAAAGACTGCTTCACAAAGGCTCCCAAAAATATGTAATTGCGTGTGCTTAAGGACTGCTCCCAAAAATGTTGCAACCTGCTCCAAAAAACTTAGACCTGAAATGTGCTCAAATATGCCATAAAAATTCTGTCATAACAAATTATATTATTTTCCACAGGACTCAGTTCTGAAGCTCTCCTACACATCTGAATTTTTTTGTTCCTAAATAAGGCTCAAAACAGTCCTTTAAACACTGTCTCAAACAGGCATGAAAATGCCTTTAACTGCAGCCTTACACAAGCTTATACTGCATCCCTTCCTGCAGCCTACACAGGCCTAGTGTGGCTCTTCTTGTGGCTTACACAGATCTGACAATCACAATGTTGTAGGAATTTCATAGATATGCCCAAAACCAGCGATCTCAAGTGTGTCTTTTTTTTTTCTCCATAGTTTGTTGTAGGATAGATAATCCGAGTTCTGGTTGACTGTTGTCCTCACGGTTTTGAGCTTTCACATACATTATTGCAATTCTAGATCAGAAATTCCAAGTTTGAAAAGCGTATAAATATATTTTCCCAAATATATCCTTAACTGTCCTCCTTAGCCTTAGTTCACCTTCTGTGATTCTTCTCTGAAATATTGACCGAAAATAATGGATAAAATGAAGAGTACGGATTTCTATTTATACTGGTTTGACATTTGACGAAGAGACACGTCTCTTGGACGACATGTCAAGCCTATACAAGTCGGCTTAGGTCGACTCAATGTCAGAGTTAATTTCCTTAACTTAAAAAATCAATGTCTCCCAAACTATTTGGTGTTTTGGGGCAAGTAAGGGCTCGTTATAAAGGGAAAAATATACTCTACAAGATGGTATAGGATCCATTTTGAAAGGTTTCCTCTAAGGTGGTGAAAAACGTTTTTCTTTGTGACTTCCCTTGAATTATTTAGTGCAGAAAACGATTACGACAGTATGGCTTCTTTGTTTGGCTTCTCCATTGTTTTTCTTCTCCATGATTTGGCTTTTTAATCATCATAGGAACATGTAGGACATCCACGTCATCATGATAATGTCCAGCAATGAGTGCATCACCCATGTCATCACATAATGGTGCAGTGATATGTTATAGTGCAGCATTATTAGGAGAAATCCAAAATAGTTTTCCAACCCTCAAATGATCTCCAACCATGATCATCACATGTCATCATCAAGTATCAAAGTGTATGAAATCATCACATAACTTCAAGGGTTAATATCTAGATCATCAAGTGCATGCAACATTAGATCAAGAAATTCTTAGGGCTGCATTCATTAGTGGTTTGACTTTTTCGTGATTTGACATCTTCATTGGTGGCATGACATCATCATCTTGAACCAAACATCTCAAGAATATTGACATCTCAGTTAATGTCATATTGACATCAATGACAACCTTGACCAACAAGAGGAAGATGTGAACCTTTCATAACCATCCAAAATAATAACCGGTGTTGTCAAGGGTAAGTCTTCTTCAAAAGAGCCTGAGAAGCAAGTCCTGAAAGAAGTGGATGACTGGGAAGATGCAGCCAAGCTTTCAACTCCTATGAATCAAGTAGCTATTTTAGTTACTGAATGTTCAGGAGACAGAAAATACTCTAGTGATTTTTTGTTGACAATCAAGGATCAGTGCAAAGATCTACCAAATCATTTTGAAATTTGTCTAGACATTATTGAACTACTTGAAAATTCCCAAGCACTTGCAAGTAATATAGGGGAGGTTGATGCATTAGCAAGTACTGCAAGAGGACTTGACAGGCAACTGAGTGGGAATCATCTACTTGAACGTCGTGGGAGAAATATGGCCAGTTTGGATGATGATAGATGGGCCAAGCTGATGGATGCTCTTACTAATGGTTGTGATATGTGGATGGATGCAGATCTTAGTGGTTCCTCTGTTGTGTTTCAAATTGGCCAAGGTTATAATAATGGCTTTGCAAGAAATACCTGTGCAACACAAATGAGTATGAATGTCATCCTTCCTAGAGGGCCTTATATACAAGCACCACTTCCACAAGTTGGACTAGTGAATTCCTTTGCAAAGCTTCCATGCATTTTCATTATGTCTTTTAGAGAAGTCGACAAGTTTCCCTGATTTTTTCTTAATTTTGCATAACATACCATCCAGTGTGAGAGATTTGAAGGAGGCAACTTTTTGTGCAGATGACCTTAAAGCACCATTGTTCCATTCAACTATGGTTTCTCTTTGGATATTAGATTATTTTTTTCAGGAAAGATGTTGAAATTGATCTTATGGGGAATCTACTACATTTATGCAAGTTTGAGCCTTTATTTCTAAATCAAGGACATCTTACTGAAGGGTAATGTGAAATTTAATGTTTGTTCTTATTCAAGTTAGAATTTATTTAAGGACTGCTACAATCTATGGTCATTTGCGATTATGAATTATAACTATAGATCATTTTGATGTTTCTAGGTTGGAGATTGTACTATTTTCATTGGAGAATGCTACCATTGATGCGCCCAAGGCTCATGAGTTCCTTGTTCATGTAGGGTCAAAATCCACCAAGCTGAGTCCATGTCATTAGAACAATTTTGCATCCTTCCTGGGAAACAAATCCATGAAATAATAGGAGTTGCCCAAGAAGGAATTTATAACATGAAACCAAAAAATTACAAGCAATGTTAGTTTGTCTTTCCAACGCATATGATAGAGAAAAATGGCTTTATTTAGGCTACTCATCCATATAGGGTTCAATATGCAATTGGTTAACTAGATAATGAATTGTCTTTCCTCAATATATGTGTAATTCTAATTAATGTCTCAACCTATTCTTCTATCATGTCTACAAAAGACCATGGGTAGGTATGACTAATGGCTCCTGTGCCATTTTTTACTGTAGAGTAGGTGGTCTCAACAGAGTTATAACAGAGTAAAAAAGAACTATAAGCTTGGAAACTATACAAATAGGATTTGCCCTAAACTTGACATATTTACTCTTTGTTGATTGTGCTTTTCTTCTGGGTGATATGACCAAGGTAGATGCAATTATGTTGAACGACCCCACCCTTGAAGAACTGAAGTTCTTGCCTTAAAAACTACCAACAACTGAGGAGCTACAAGAATCAACACCATCTTTGATTTTAATCTAAATAGTCTTATTATCTCCGAGTATTTCACTAATCACAATGACCAATAGATTCTCCTCATGGATTATTTCTCTCATTCTATTTATTAGTAAAATCCACAAAATGTATCCCTACATTTGAATCTTGGGAAAAAAACAAATAATTGTTATCATTTAAATTATCCATATCTCTTGGAGCCCAAAAATCCATTTGATTTGGATAAGCTTTATTTATAACCTCAAAAGAAAACCTATTATAAGCTGAAGGACCATTATGTCCTCTTGAGTCTTGACAAAGTATGATGGAATGAAATTGGGTGAAGACCAGATCCAGGTTTACCATGTCAAAATCTAGGTTCATTGAGATAGCGACCTTGGTTTGAAGATATCCACCATACAAACTAGGACCACCCATACTTATCGTTGCCATCTCTCTTTCATCATCAATATTAACATACTAAGGACCTATAACCCGTGCAAACCCATGGTAGTTATTGCAAAGTAATTTATTAGAATACATGCCATTTCTTATTATGAGATTTACCACATCTGAAAATGGCATCATTCACATCCTTTTGAATAAGTTTACAAATTAGGTCAACATAATTTTTTTCACATTTACGACTTCCCTCACATTTTTTTGGTTCTTGAAGCTCGAGCACTTTCATAACAAAAATATGCAAAGTCAAACAAAAAAAATGGTCCACTCTCTTTTCAGTTTCTAATATTATAATGAATTTTTATTAGAGACACGATTTGTTTGTTTGTTTTGGTTAGAAAAGGGTTTGCTCTTGGTTTTATGCGACTTTCAATTTATCATATGTAGAATGTTGAGAAATGGGAAAGGACAATGTGTGACGTTTATCTTGCAGAAATTGACGCTGAATGAAAGGATACATAGTTTAACCAAACTACAATTCACTTTGGTATAAAGGCAGAGGAACATCTTTAAAAACTGCTTAAGTATAAACCATATATAAAGTTTGACCATAAGTAATATATGCATTTTTCTATTGTAGATATGTAACTTTTTCTACCCAAGATATCACAACAAGAAAAATATTGATATTGTAGAAATTGTTTGGGGACCTCGAGGTCAATTTTTCTGATGTCCTATTTGATTGATACTTTCTCATATGTCGGGAAGACTTTAAATATGAATTAATATGCTCATGAAACAAATTAGATTCAAATTTATAGATATAAAAGATAAAAACAAATGTCAATGTCTTTGTTTGATTGTTACTTGACTCTGTTGTGGGTGTTAGACTCCTATACCAATAGGTGTCATTTTTCATGATTGACTTGTTGAACTATGCAATATGTTCAAACCTTTTTCTTGTTGCAAAGGTGTCCATATTTTTAAATAATCAAAAAATTTTAAAAATTTAAAGAGGGTATACCCTAAAAGAAAAATCAAAGGGTGAAAAAATAAAATTGGCCAAAAAAGTGAAAGAAAATGAACCCCATCAAAAGAAAGGCCAAGGAAAGTGTGCAACTCTAAATGCCACTACTTTTTGCTCTGATGTAATAAACAAAATTGTGTGCAGTTTGTCAAACTTTTTCCACAATTTATGAAGAGTCAAACTGTTTAAACTTGACTCATTCATTTTTCAATTTCATGCTATAGAATAGAGAATAAATATCTGGCCAAACAGTTTAATCTTGGCAGATAAGTAGATAGGTAGAGTTAATAAAAGGTGCTCAACAGTTTAATCTAAGCCCGTGGATGTAATAAGTGTAGACTTAGATAGGTTTGCCATGTAAAAGAAAAAGAAGATTGATAAGGGTTTTCCAGTCTAAGTGCACCCTAATAAAGAAGAGAAAATGGTAGAGTAAGTAGGTAGGGTAGGTAGATGTTGTTGCAGAATTACATGTGATGAATGATGGTTCCAAATGTGTTCAATTTTAATTTCATCACAAGTGCAAAGGCAGATACTACATTGGAAAAAGTTCACAGCAAAGCAAAGTCAAGATTATTAACTTCCCCTTCATTTTTCCCTAAAGAATTCACTAATTTCCCCTAAGTGCTAAGGTATTTTGAAAATTAAAGGGGCTCAAGTCATTTCCTTGACTTTTGGAGGAACCAGACCCTCGGCCCAATAATTGAAAAAACCTAAGTACTTGAAATCATCCATCACATTCATTCACCTCTCAAAAATATTTTTCTAAGTAAAATCCCATTTTACTTAGGAAAATCCTTCTATATTTCATGAAAAGCCCTCAAAATCACTTTTATTCTAAGTCTAAGTGATGAAAGTATAATAATGCCATTTACTTTTGAATCTTCACTTTCTTGGTTATGTTTAAGTATTTTGAGTTTACATTATTCCCTTGTCATATTAACTCTAATTTATATATTAACTCCCTATGAAAATCACCTTTTCCTATTATATATAAATCCTTTTATAATAATATCCCCAAAACCCTTATATTATGACTTTTTAGCCAAAAGTATTTAATTCCTATTTATTCAAATAAAAAACCCACAATATACCCCCTTTTGGCTAAAATATAACATTAATATTATTCCCGCCCCCCTACAGTAAAGAAATCACATTGAGTTAATTACTGTATAAATAAAAATATATGAAAAATTTAAACATATTATATATGTGTTTAAAAAATAAAAATAAAATAATTCCCTGCCATCCACCGTACCAGGGATTAATTAATCCACACGATTAATTAATAACCGACCCCAGCCAATCGAATTCCACCCGATGGGTTTAATTAACAGTTAATTACATTGAGCCCGCGCCGTTAATTCCCCGCCATCTCCGCGTCCCGTCGACCATCCGATCGACCCATCAAAGATGTAATGCCCTCATCCATTTTGCTGGCCATCTGCGTACGAAAGATAACGCGTGATGGCCAAGCGGTTTTCAAACAGTGTCGTGCTACATGTCAGTCGTTGTATCACATCGCTGCCCTTTCGCCTAAAACTGCTTTCCCTCATAAGCGGTGCGATAGAAACCGCTTACCACCTTTCCGCTCGTGACATGTCCTCTGTACCATGCTGATGTCATCCAATAAAATAATAAAAAATTCCGCCACCCATTGACTTTGTGAATAAAACAAAATAAGCCCGCGTTTTTCATTTTTTCATTTGCAGAGAACGACTACACTTCCATGCACAGTAATTCAAAATTTTCATAGCTGAAGACCGCCAACCTTTGCCTCGTCTAAGAAAATTGCAGTCAAGCATTCAATAAATCATTCGCCTTATCCAGTACCTGTTTGAAACCAGCGTCATCCTCAGAGAAACAGGTATTTACCCTAGAAAATCCCACTAAACTCTGTAATAAACCTGATTTTCATACTCTTTCACTAAAGCAGGTTCAGGCTTGATTGTTAGTTCATTTCTAAATCCTGAGAAGTGTAATTATATTCCCAAAACTTGCAATTGCACCTGTTTTTCCCGTCAAAACCCGAATTTCCATTTTTGAATCCACAAGAACCAAAAATGGAAGTTCCTGTGGCTTTAAACGTAGCACCGTTGAATGCCCCTCAAAAAGACTTGAATTATTTACCTTTAGCCGATATGGATTTTCAAATTAAAGACCTGGGTATCAGTGAGAATCCCCTTCGAATATTTTGTCGCTGCAGAGGAAATTATTTGAATGGTTCTGACATAATTTGACTCTGGGAATCCAATATGTCCATGTACCTTCTCCCAGCAGTCCGTATCTTCCCTGAAATCATCCATCTTTGCCATGCCAACTATGATCCTAACCAAAGAGCAGTCTTATCCCCAAGTCAAGATGTTCTCTTCCCAATAACTGCTCAATCCATAAATGAGATGCTACATTTCCAACCTGGTCAAGCCCTCACTCCTCTGTACATGGCTGAATTACTTGAGAAGTCTACCCAATTGTCCCATGAAGAGTTAAACCATCTTTGTCATACTTTCATGTGGCCACGGCATCAGCCTAAAGGCCCTCCCCCTTATGGCCACACTTATTTTACTATGAGGGCAGACTTATTTTAAACATGATATCTTCAATAATGGGTTTTAATACTAGTGAGTTTGTTGACCAATTGACCCTAGTATTATTGTCTATTTTTACCCCGGGACAGCCTCTTGCTGTTAGGTATGACTTTGCATCTTATATTGCTGACAAAATCCATGATCAATTCATGAGATTTGGAAATGAGAGAGTATTCAAATATTCTTCCTTCATATATCATCTCATGATATACTATCAGTCAAAAAGTTTTCCTTTCCATATTCAAAAACTTGATGCTAAAGGAAACCCTAGGTCAGTTATCTTTTGGTCTGTTATCACCCATCATTCTTCTGATTCTCCTTACTCCTACAATGAGTTTATTGATGTGTTTGTACATCTAGCAACCACTTTGTTAACTGGAATATCTCCTCCCAGAGTCAGTAATGAAATCAAGAGAATCCTTCAACTCTCAAAACAATATAAAGTGGGAGATTGGTACTTATATCAGAATTATACTGAAATTAGGATTTATGGATGTGAATTGTGTCCATTCAAGTTGCCCAGATATGTTCCAATGAGACTTTTTTCACTTGAGTATTTCAGACAGATGAACAATTCAGATATAGTTCATTTCTGTAATGCCAAGAAGAAGGCGCAACTCAGGATAAAGAGCCAATTAGGTCCCTTTGTTTGTAATTCTAGGGAGGCTGGGAAAGAAGCCAAAAGGATTTTAGAAGACTACCTCAAATTACAAAAGAGTTTCTACTGGGCACCCTATGATCCATATAGCTTTATTTGTGATAGAAGAATGAAAAACAAATTATCTCCATACATTCATTTTAGGATGCCAGAAATTGAACAATATGCAAATACAGATGAATGGGTGGAAGGAACTTTGGTAGAGCAAGATAGTGAGCAGGTCAATATTGATAATATAATGAAATACCTTGAAAAGATACTTGACCTGGACTCTCTTGGGCAGGTACAGACAGCAGGACCTTCTTCAGCAGGAACTTCACAACAACATTTGCAGGAGATCAGTGCAGTGGCAGTAGAATCAAAAGGAAAAGAAAAAGAACCAGACATACAAGTAATTGAAAATTTCACAATGACAGAGCAACCAGAGACATCCAAAGAACAAGGTCAGGCACAAATCTCTCCCGTTCAAACCAATCCAGTAGAAATGTCAATTTTGCAGACTCCATTAAATATGGAAAAGGGAAAAAAGAGAGAAGCTGAAGCTGCTACCCCTCTCACTGGATCTTCACAACAGCCTCAGGCCAAGAGACGGAAATTGAATACTCCTCCAGAAGTAGAATCTATTGATGAAATCCTTGATAGTCAAGGACCAAAACAATTGGGCAGTCAAAAAACAGGAACAGTCAGTGAAGCATCCACTACCTCACAAAGGAAAGAGCTACAGAAGCAACAGAGTGTTGAAATATCTTCTTTCAAAACACCAGTTAAAGATACAGGAGATATAAAGAAGATGTTTATCAATATCAAGGCCAGGAATGATCCAATGAGAATTCAAGTATATAATCAATATCTGAAAATGGCTCCAAAGAATCAAGAAAGATTGATGTCAGCTTTTGACATCCAACAGGGAAAAATGACAATGAGCCATTTCAAACCCAAGGTGCAACAACCCCAAACAGCTGCTGATTATATTAGGACAAACTTTGAAGTCCTAGAAAAGGATATCCATCCTTTAGATCAAATTGAGTTACATAAGCAGACTGGTGAAATGATCTATTCTACTTTGACTGATAAGGCAATGGCAGCTCACAGGTTACAAGATTCTTTGGAGAACACCAATACACAGTTACAGCTTGAAAAGGCTTCTTCTCAAGCCAAAGACAACAGGATAAAAACATTGGAAGAAATAATAATTGGTTGGGTCACAATCCAAAGGATGTCAAAGGTATAGAAGCTCTAATCAAGAAAAAAGATGATGACATTGCAGCTTTGAGAAAGCAGTTGAAATTGCCAGCTTCAAGACATCCTCAAACTGAAGAAGTAATAAAGAAGAATTCTAAAGAAGAAATGATGGAGTTGCTCTTGAAAATGAATGAGAAACTAACTGAAACAGAAAAATAGCTGTAACAAGCATTAAAAGACAAGCAGTCCAATGTTCCAGTATCTATGGCAGAGGTTATCACAAGTCCAATAGGTCAGCCAGCAGAGCCATCACAGGTAAATACTTCAACTTTGAGTACATAAGAACTAATAAAATCAATGAATGACTTAAAACTTCAAGTAACAGAACTTCAACACAAAAATTTACAGCTTATTAATTTGGAACAGAAATATGATCTTTCAAAAATGACTGTTGCTGACAAAACAAGAGAAGTCAAAAAGTTGGAAAAATTATTTAAAGCTTTGGAAAGGGATCTCACATTGGAGAAACCTTTAAGAGAAATAAATGACATTCTTTGGGATGATATTATTCAGTCAATAAAAGATATCTGGTCCTCAATCCAGATAATATACGAGCAAAATGATTTGGTCAAAGTAGCTCTGGATGAAGTTGAGACTACATGAGCAGAATTAGGAAATAGGCCTGAGGAAGCCAATCAGCTCATACAATTTCTAAACACCCAAACCAGGTAGCAACTTGCAGATCAGGGTATTCAGGACAGGACTGCAACAATCTTGGAGATAAAAAGAGTTTTTACTAAAAGAACTCTTATGCAAAATTTAGAACGAAGGTGTTTTGACATGCAAAGTGAAATCATTGCTTTCAGAGAAAGGTTTAATGTTTTATTGAATAAAGGGTTGCCCAGCCCTATGGTTTCAGAAAATAAAATAATGGACCTGGAAACTTATGTCAAGAAATTGGACATACATGCTCACAATCATTTCATTACTAGTTCCTCAACCATTTCATCAGAAGCAACATTACCTACAGGAAGGAATCTTCATGACAGATTAGAGAATTTGTTTTATCTTGAACATGAAGTAAGACATTTGTTTCCTAATCAGCCTAATTTCTTCAGATATACCGAGGCTGATGAAACATTAAGGAAGCTTCAATGGACCAAAATAGCAGAAGATAAATGGTGGGAAGATTTGTTGGAACTTTTGTAAAATTTATCCTTATATGAAATTTTTCCTATTTACTACAGTATAAAGGATAAAGGGACAAACAAAGGTCAAAGAGTATCAGTTCAGTTAAAGTGTATCAGTAAGAACAAAGAGTATCAGTGAAGCAAGTTAGTTAGAACAAAATTACTGAAGAGGACAATGATGAACTAAAATATAGGTCCTGCCTCCAGCACATCCTCAAAAGGAGGAAAACAACACAACATCAATTGCTTTGTGGCTTATCTATGAGACCATCTGTCTCTATTTTTATTGTAACTTATTTATGAGTCATTTTAGATTATATCTCGTTTTGTTAAGAGATATTTTGTATGATTTTTTGTATAAATAAGCCCTCAATCGAATTATTGAGGGTGGATTCTTATACTCTGATGTAACATTGAATATTTTGGAATAAAGAGCTTTGGAGAAATTTTTTCGTGGAAAAACTGGACAAGGAATTGAGGCAGAAGAATTTTCTCAAGATTCATGTGTCGAATGAAGGATCAATAAGTCATCTCTATCCCATGTTTTGAAGTTTAACATTTGTTTACAATATCATCTGTGTTTCCTTATCTTGATATTTAATGAAAAATATTAAATCAGAAAGTACTTAGGTGTAATCTGATTTCAGTCGTTATTATTCTAAATGTTTTCTTCTAAACTAGTTTAAACAGCGAATTCTTAATTGCTCATGTTTGTCTAGTTCATATATCTTTGGTTATTTAGTAAAGAATACTTAATTGCTCTTTATTGATAATCAATCTATTTCTCTTCTCTTGAATGTGTTGAAAGATTATTTATTGTCTTTCATCCGTTTGAATTCCATTCCATTCACTTTAGATCTATAATTGTTTCTAGTTTGATTATCTTGCCCTGATAAACCATCTTTTGTTTAAAAAATTAAGCCAGTGCAGCCAATCCTTTGACTCCATAGCCCAATGGACTGAAACTATTTGATCTTAATCTCAGCTAAAGAATTCCATCAACTCAAACAAAATCAAAACCCCTGGACTTTACAACTAGCCTAATATCTTCTAAAAACAAAGCTATATTTTATAGAGAGAGCCCTCTCTGGATACAGATTGGCTAGATTCTGTATCTGAAGGTTGGTTTGTGGTTACCTCGAACCCCTTTCCTCTTCTAACAACTTCAAGGAAAATCTGAGTGATAACAAAGTTCTATTACAATGCAAAAAGAGCTTCACTTGTTGGAGTCAAGAATCAAGGCTTTGGATCGCATTGGTCATATGGATGTTGTTGTCAATGATCAATTTGCAAAGTTGAGTTTCCCACTCCTTAGGATAGACCAAGTGCTCCAATTATAATTTCTCGTTTCACATTCCTCCTGACGCTAGTGTGTGACAACACTTTTCCACCGATTGATTGAAAATTTGAACATTTCTTCCATTTGAAGCATGTTTTTGAATGTGGAAAAATGCATGTCTTGGCGTAAATAAGTTTCATTATCTTTAAATTAAACAAAACTCTTATTCTCCGCATTCATCACGGTGTGAAAAAGAGCTTGTTCACATCCATACACTTTCGGGTATTGAGTGGAACCCTCGAGTTTATATTCTCCTAACTTTGCAAAGGAGCGATGAGTCCATTATTGAACTTGTGAAGAAAAATCTTGGACCTTCATTATTGGCATTGCAAAAAGGAGAAATTGTAGATATAAGAACAAGTTCGGGAAAATTTGTCGAGTGCAAATAAAGTACATTAGATTTTATTGAAGTATTTTTACAAACAACTTCAAACTCTCAAATGTTGTTGCATTATTAAAAGGCTAATGATTTTTAATTTTCATTGAAAAACTCAAAATATTTTATCATAGTGTTAAATTTTTATTTTAGCAAACAAGTTAAAATTCAAAACAATTTTAGATTGGTTTAAAAAAAATGCGATGATTATTTATTGAAGCAATTTATAAAGAGAAAAATACTTGCAAAATTTGATTGAAATAAATTTTCGTGCAAGTACTTTTACCACTTCAAATACTTTTGACAACATCCTTTTGCGGCACATATGACATGTTATCACCCAAAAATTTTCAAAACATCATTGTGTCAACTTTGTTTGGTCATGGTTCTAAATTGAGTTTAGAAGTCAATTTAGGATTTGGTTAAGGATAGGTTAGATTTTTACAAGCTCAAAGGTCATCATTAAGTTCAAATAAAGTCTTTTAAAGGTCCATTCATTGTCAAATACCCATATTTTCCATTTAGGAGTCATTCCATAAGGTTTTGGGTCAAAACTATGCAATTAGCCAAGAATCCACGTTTTTGTAGCACCACTAGTTCAAAAAAGTTGATTTGCGCTACTAAAGCACTAATAGTTTCATAGCGCAAACTAGGGAAAAATACAGTGTCGGCGCTACGAAAGCGCAATTTCTTAATTGTCTTGTCATTTGAGTTGGAAATTGTCGAATTCGTTGGGAAATGGTAGGTTAGTGTTATGATAGGTCGGTTAATGATGAGATTCAATGTATTTACCCATGTTGCAATCATCATTGTCATGATAGGGCATGAATGGGGCATAATTCAATTATGAGATAACATTTCAAATTCAAAATCTTGCTTAATTAGTCATACTCATTTCTCTTGCCTCCATTCAAATGTCTAAGCTCAAGTGTCAAGCCAAGCTTGTGGTTGCTTCATACAAATTTTTTCTTCATCCTAATCGAGTGAGGTTGTTTCATATATTCAAGCGAGGTTGTTTCATATATTCAAGCGAGGGCCGGGTTCTTCTTAGAAGCATGGCGAGAGGAAAATAAAATCCACAGAGGGGACACGAAAACATGAGCACGAAAATACGAAGGCCATAATTGAAGACCCAAAAGTGATGCGGGCGTTTAGCGAGTAGGTTGTCTTCGGTTTTGTGAAAATTTGCGGGGGTTGTCACACATAGGTTTCCAAAGAATTCACCTTGAACTTCAATGGAAAATCTACTAAGGTTTGGATGTTAAGTGTGCCAATTACTCCGGAGATTATTGCTAGTATTAAAGAGATACCAAGAGGACAAGAAACTTGGTTCAAAGGTTTTAAGTTTGATATGGAGCCATGCAAGGAATTCATGAAACCTAAGTATGCGATATGGACCTCAATAATGCAATCCCTAGAAGTTGCATCAAAGACACTTATGCAAAGTTGTTGCTCAACATTCGGAGGTATTTTACATGTGAGCGAGATATCATAAGGTCTATACATATCATTTCAAGTTTCTTGATCTGCATTTCCTTGGTAATATTTCACTCGATTTCCCTTTTATCTGCATAGAGTCTTGCAAAATGATAAAGTACAAGCCAAATCTCGATGGTTGTGAAACATCCTTGTTTCATCATGGTTTGATGAAGTTATTGATTTTGAATGATCTTCGAAGAGATGTAGGGATTGGTCAACTTTTTTTATACATGGTTTTGAAATTTGGAAACCCTAACCTCTGCTAGAAACCACGAAACTAAAGGAACTCCTTCACCACCGATGAGAGGTAGTCTAGTCAATATGTGGTTGTAAAACCAAAGGAATTTTTAAAAGCGAAGCCAAGGAAACAAGTTGAGAAAAGGACAGAAGTAGACACAAATGATTGACACATCAACTCCATCACCTACAAAATAGAAGTCAAAGAGTGCCAAAGAGGCAAAATAGAAACAAGTTTGCAAGCGGGGAGAGTCAAAAGAGTGACAAGAAGCCAAACGGTGGCATCAAAGGAAAGACGGAGTTGTTTCGATTCAGAGAACAATCCAGTAATAAAGGAAATTTAGATGACATCCCGCATGCTATTGACATAGAGGAGACACCTATTGTGCAAGGTGACTTCATTGGATAAGATGAACACAAATATAAAAAGGCTAAGTACGCAAAGAAGATAGAGTTTGAGGGTGAAAATGCAGCCTTTATCTTTCAAGCAAGAAACATTTAACTAGGCATGCTAAGAAAATCAAGGAAGGAAGCAAGGAAGTCCAAGAACCTATTGAAATAGCTAAAGCCCTGAAGAAGTAGTTAATCTCTCATCACCAACGAGTAGAGCATGTAGCCAGCAGAACAAGGAAGGGAAAATAATAAATGACGGAGTATCAACATCTTGAGAGAAATTGAGGTTAGCAAACCAAGAAATTGGTGTGATGAGAAAGAGGGCTAGGAAGAATAGTATTGAAAAAGTATAATTCAAAATAATGAGGGCAACGTGGGAGGGTCAATGGTTCTATTTCGAAACCCCATGCGTGCAGAACAATTTTTCACATGGACAGTTCCATCAAGGAAGCCAAATTTGTCGAGTAATAAATAATCACTTGAGAGCCGTAATAGAAGACTTAGAGATCAAGTGGAGGACTTGGGAGCGACGGTGAAATTTTGTCAAAATGGGTTAAAGAACAAAGGTTCAAAATGAAAATCATTAAAAAGTCAAAAGCTAAATCAAGTGAAAATTAAGAAGGAACCTCATGAAAAGCGTGTTTTTCAGTTCCTATGGCTTTTTGATTTATGAAATCGAGTGTTATTTTGAGTTTTGGCACATTTATAGTTTTCACTTTGAAAAAATTTGGACAAAACTACTCACTAAGCGAAGCAGCGCATAAATAAAAAAGAGTGAAAAGCGCTACGAAACTTGTAGCCTTTTTCACTCTTTCTCATAAATTCTTGAAGGGAAAAAGTATGAATTATGACCCTGAAATTGTTAGAGAGGATGTATTAAATGATAATGAAGATAATCCTTGAGGAAAGAAATCAAAATTTTGAAGAAGAAAGGGTAAAGAGGCGCTACGCTGTGTTGTTTCGTAGCACAATTTATTATAGCTCATTTGAGCAGTGTAAAGGTGTTTTGGGGAACGGAGCTTAGGGAGGATTTTTGGCATTTGTTATTTCGATTCCTAATAGAAAAGGACCTCGAAAGGATAAATTCATGATGGTCATAACATTTCAAAGCGCAAAGGACCCTATGCCTAGAAAACGGGGGAATATTTCCTACTTTGATGGAGGTCAACATTATGGTCATCAAGATTTGAAGCCAATCATCTAAATTCAACCAGGTGCTAATAAATTTTGCAAAGGATGTAATTTAATTAAGATAAGGTTGTTATAGATAGGTGATTAAGAGTTTGAATCCTATTTGTAATAGGACTGTTTAGTATATTAGTTGTCCTTTTGTAATAAATACCATGTCATATGGTTAGGAAAGGTGTCAAGAGTCAAGAGTTCGATGTATCTAGCTTAGGATAAGGTTATCTCATGTTGTAAATGATCTATAAAAGATCAAGAAGTCGAATATGCTAAGGGTTGGACATTTTTAGCAAAAGACTATTTTTATTGTAAGTGACTGGTTTTCAGCTAAATACAGAGATTTCTACTTAGCCAACTTGAGATTCATAAAGAGTTCTAGTGTGTTCTTGTTCTAATTTCATCTGTTTACTATCCTATTGCAGTGGTGTTTGTTTATGTTACTCAGAATTCATCTTTGATGCTCTGACTTCCTATATAGACAAACTGACTGCGTTTTTTTTTACAGTTTCACATGTGTATCTCTTGACTAAAACTCTGATATGCCTCAACTTCCATGCTAAGTAGATTGATTGGTTTTACTGAAACTATTTTGACTCCATAAGCCCAATGTGTACTTGCTGATGTGATTTTCAACCTACTTTTATCATCTATCTGATTATTACCCCACATAGAGTTAGCCATCTATATTTCTATCAAAAATCATTAACCCTTGAGAGAGACCTCTCAGGTTGAGGAGGCTAAGCCTCAATCAAAATATTGGTTTGAAACAGTTACATGAGATTGATTTGATTAGCAGCCTATCAGATCTAATTTTTTGATAACATGACGATTCAATTTGAGAGTGACTTGTAGAACAATTGGAAGAATATTTAGATTATTTTTGAATATTTGGCATTAAAAATTATAATATTGTTGTTGTGTATTTTTCTATGAAGCTTTAACTTGTACGACACAATGCACTTTTTTTATGACAATCATATTACTGAGCATATTGCATGAACTCATCCGACAACAAGGATTTGATTTATTTTTCATGCTTATTTATTAAAAATGGATTGTTATCGATATCATGAATTGGACTAAATATAACACTTTTGATTTTCCTTAATCTGTTTTATTTTGGAATTCAAATTTTGCGTAAGAATCAGGAAGGAATTGGCGATTTATTTTTTAACACACTTATGTTCTTTATGCCAAGTTTTTGTTGCACGTTTCGGATGATGGAATGATCATTGAAGAAAACCAATTGTGCGCAATTGGTCTTCGAAGGACCAATTTCATGAGAAACATAAGAACAATTCCATGTCCATATCCATTAAGACCATTACCTTTCCTCCCTTTTGAACTATAAATCCAACCAAGAAATTCAAATAAAGCCACAGTTATTTTTCAAGAAAGAGTCAGTTGTTCATTTTTATTCATATACACTTTCCATTACTCTTTGTCTACTCATAACCCAAAAATAAAAGCAAGAATATCACTTACATGCTTATCGCCCATTGTCATTATTATTTTCCATTGTCATCTTCCATTTTCATTTTCCTTTTCCTATCCTTTTCATTTCGCAAATAAACCCTGCTTCAAAAAAATTTATTGAGTCCATAGTCCTTTGAGTCTAAAATCCTTGCAAAAACACCTTGAGTCTTTCATGCCTTAATGGCAAGTCTTCTTGCTGACGAACAATGGAAATACATTAATGTCCCTTGTTCATCAGATCTTCTAGGTACTGGACAACAACAAAATTATTCGTGCCTAGCAATATGTGTTTGGGCATCTTGACTCTCATTGTCATCAATGGTGAGAGTTCTCGTGTTAACTAGTGGCATCAATTAATGGCTACTAAGTCAACAATTTCATGCTATGTTTGACATCAGAACATTTATTCACATAGCATGAATTATGCCAATGAGTTTTGAAGACATTAAGACTGTCATTTTCAGTATTCTGGATAAAATGAAGAAGATACATAGCTACAACAAATCAACACCATTCTGCAGCTGTAGAATCAGATGACAACTAAAGAATCAAATGGTAGCTGCAAAATCAGATGGCAGCTACATAATCAACATCATTTCACAGCAAATTCAACATTTTTAGTAGAAGCAATAAAAGTCATCTTGACTCTTTTATCCATAACTTGTACAACCACATGAAGAAGATTATGATCAGAATTTTGTAGCCATCACACATGCAGCTCATCCATTTCCAAAGGGTAAGTTAAGGTATGTCATTTTCTAACTTTTTACCATAGAATTCTTTGAAAAGCTAGAATGATAATTTTTGGAAAAAACACTTCTTTTCCTCATTTCATAAAATTTCCAATACCATCAATTGGGCGAGGGGGGTACATTCATATTCACATTTTGCCACATTCATATCACATTCAAAAGCCCACATAATTTCAAAAGATGTTAACTATTACATTATTATTATGAGCATACAATGGCTTTTCAAAAGTACTTAAAAGATAATTGGATGCAAACATAATCATTGTTGTCACACAAGAACCAACCTTGATGCAATCCAATAAAGATATACTTTGCAACAATAATCAAATTATCATTATGAAAAGTTCAAAGATCGAAATTGAATGCAACAACAAAATATGGTTGAAACACAAGAACCAACCATGTTGCAATTCAACTAAAAGACTTTGCATAAGTATGAAGTTATCAAATGATATCATGCAAATTTAAGCCAAAGCTCAAAGGATAAAAAAAAATTAATGTAATAGATTGCATGAGGACATGCAATAGCTTCAGTTGGGGGGTATGTTGGGCCTTGAAATTTTCATTTACTTCCATTACATTTTCACTTATATTTCCATATTATCAACTTCACTCCACCTCCATTTCATTACATTTACCTTACCTTTACCATTATTGGGTTACATTTATGTTTTTACAAACTTTATTAATTCCTAGTATTTTTAAGTGAATTTCTAGTTAAAAATTAGAAAATAATATGCACATACTTATATCTAACAAGTGGAATGAGTTTTTTGCCATGTGTAGGTCAAAAACAAGCTTCCAGAAGATGAGTATTTAACCTATGAAACAATTGAGTTTTCCTTTACATGGCTTTATAATGCTTTCTTAGATTAGATCCTCAGTTAAATGTATAATTGAATGCTCCTAAAGATCATGTCAAGAGGGTGACTCTATCATACTTCCAAATTGCATGATCGAGTATTTAACCTATGCAATAATTGAGTTTTCCTTTTCATGTTCTGTTATTTACTTTCCTAGATTAAATCTTATGTCATTGTATAATTGGGTGTTCTTAAATATCAGGCCAAGAAGGTGACTTGTCATACTTCACAATTGGGTGATCGAATGTCTAACCTATGCAATCATTGAGCTTTTATTTTACACGCTTTTTCAAATTTTTCTAGATTAATATCCTCAGTCAATTGTATAATTGGGTGTTTCTAAAGATCAGGCCAAGAAGGTGACTTGTCATACTTCACAATTGGGTGCTCGAATGTCTAACCTACGCAATTATTGAGTTTTCCCTTTGCATGCTTTAATTTCTTTCCTATATTTAAAGACTAAAGTATAATCGGTTGCTTGTACATCATCTCAAGAGGGTGATTCTATCATACTTCCATATTGGATGCTGGAGTGATTGAACATGCCTTATTTGTTTCTATTTACATGCTTTGAAATGCTTTCTTAGATTAAAATTTCAATTCCTGCAAGTGTGATTGTGCATGCTATATTTTCTTTTGAATTTGTTTTCTTTATTTTCGTTACTTGATTTCATAGGTTAGTTGAATTTCATTTTCATTATTTGATTTCATAGATTATATGAATTGGTTTTCATTATTTTTTAGTTAGATTGATCTAAACTGAAAGACAATTTCTAGCACATACAATGCACACATGCTTCACAAATTTACGAAACCTCCGAGTTGACAAATTAAATGACAGGAAATCACTTTTCCCAACAATTTTGAATTGAAAAGGATAAGTTTCAAGCTATCGACACCATTGAAGTGTCTTGTTTTGATGAATAATGTGAAAAGAAAATGACGACATGAAACCTTTGAAAAAATCTCATGGATAACACTAGGCTCAATGGAGAGTAGGAACAAGTCCTTGGTTGTGACACCCATGAGCTTAGTTGCGGCTCATCGAAAGTTTTGAAACTTTTCACTACCCCTGTGTGGTCATGCATTTCAAGTTTTAGCACATAACGGTAATCACACTATGGGAATTTGCAATCGGATTTTTTGCAGTGCCACATTCCATTTGAGTGGTGCACAAAATTTTTCATGCATTACATGCAATAGAATGAGAGAGGGAATGAAATGAAGTATAATTTTTTCATGTCAATAGAGGTTATGGTTTCACGAACGAAGAACCACGCCTCTTTTTTTAGGGGATGAAAGCCTAGCGGGTTGGAAATTGTATGTTGTGGGTTGGATCATGTGGAAGATCCAGAGAAATTTCTACTTAATGATGATGAAGAACTAAAGTATCCTTTTTCACAGAACCATTCTTGTAGTTGGCGAGTCTCTGGAATGTCTGGATTCAGGAGGAGGTTGTTGGTGGATATGGTGCCTATGTTCCTTCCATTAAATTCATCTATGTGACTGCCTTTAACTACGAGCACAAGTGATGTACCCGAAGAGTGGAGCGTTGCAAGTTCCTTGTATCTAGACTGACAATGTTTGCCCCATAGGGTGATGTCAATGCTATACCCAAGCATGTCTTCCAAGTTGAGATTTTTTCTGGGTGTTTCAGTCCCATCTCTTCGACGAATGGCAGAGGTAGGGGAACTAGGTCTGACCAAACAAACGATGTCCACAGATGAGTTGAGATCTCTAGATCTAATTTCAATAACAGGTTTAAAGTGGAAGAAATGCAAAGGAGTAGTCAGAGCATCATCCAAGCAAGGTTGGATAATGGAAGCTACAAAGAGGAAGACCTCCCTTTTGCTATTCAGATGGTTTTAGCTTGGGTTTTTTGGTTTGAATGTGCCATTGGAAGCCATGTAAAACTTCACAATTTGGAAAATGGCATGCAAGGAATCTTCCAAGTCGTCAAAGGGAGAGAGATGGATCTCATCATTATTAGAATAAAAGAGATCAAAGCCACAGACCTTTCCAGAGCCCTAAGCATTTTTGTACGAACGAAGGGATGTTTTTGCAAGTAATTGACCTTGACTTAACCAATATTTACGATAGGGTTTGAGCACCATGAACAGAATGGAAGAAGGTGCAACAAAGGAAATCTGAGTTGATGATGAAGTGGAATACCCTGCCAAAATGGGTGTATGCAAGGAGTGGTTTTGAGACATCGAAGAACCATATTGGAATGTTGACGAATGAATAGTTTTAAGAAGGGTTGGGTACCCAATTAAAGTTTCATGACGATGAGAAAATTTGAGATCAAGAACTTTTATAGTCCCCAAAGAAAGAAAAAAATAGGAAATAAATGGGTTATTACTTGCTGCCTAAGCGGGGTAGAGATGGAAAATAATCAAATGCATAAAGGATGGGGTGAAGAGTGTGAATATACACATATTTATGTAAAAATGTGCAAGTGTATTTTCTAAGAATGATAATCAATCTAAGTTGGAGGTCACAGGAGGCAACATGGCCATTGTAAGCAGACGAATCTGTGCTGGAAAGCACCGTCAGAAAGGGTAACACGATAACGCATGGACGATGTATTTTTCGAAGGAACAAGATTGAGATCGACTATTTGGAGGGATGGATGGAGCAATGTAGAGCCAGTTAGTATTAAAGAGATTGAATTCTCTATTAGAATAAGGTCCATGATGATAATTTACAAATTTGTCTTGAGATGTGAGAACCTGCAAAATGGAGGTTTAGGGGTAGCGATAAATGAAATAGTTTGAAGAAGACCATGAGTAATAATTATATATGTGTTATCAAGGTTTTTGTTTTTCGCAGTCGGAAAAAGGATGTAGTTTGAAATCAATATGTCTTAATTTAAGGAATATTGCAAACTATGTAATATGAAAAGGCTATGGTTGGAATGAAGGGGATCATTAGAAAATGATCTTAGTTGCAAATACAAGCATATTCCATTTAGTTTCCTTAGTAGTACATTTGATGTCAAAGAAGTCCATATTCGTAATTCCAGTGCAATATAGGACAAAGTTATTGTTTCCATGTGATTTAAACAAATGAATTGAATATTTTAGGCTGAAACTACTGCAGGCGATGTAATTGGAGGTCAAAATATTGCATAGTGCTATGTTCGATTTTAAATGAGGATAAGCCCGTAAGATTTTAGTGGAAAGTAGGTTGGTAATGATAATTTATAGTTAATCATAAATTTCTCGAGAGATGTAGCTTCTAAGCATTGTAGGCCTATGCGAAAATCCATAATGGGCAAGGAAAATTACAGAATTTGAGAAAATAGGACACAAAATTGTGAAAGTATGAAATGGGGTAGCAAGTGCTACATTATTCAAGTCTACAAAGAATTTTGAGGTAGAAGTTTTTCATTTAAGGATGCTATTAGGTTTAGGTTAGGTTGGAAGAGAGACTAAGACCCTTTTTTGTTGTTAATAAATTTTATGCAAGGAAAATTACTAACCCTTGGAGCCTAAGTGATGGGACTAATGGTTTTGGTTGGAATGTTAAGGGAAATTCCCATGTGGCAAAGGCATTGTAGCCACTATCGAATGGATAATAATTGAGTTTTGAAAATAAAACTCCTCTTAAATGTGGTTTTTTAGAGCATTCTAATACCATGTCAACTAAAAGGAACTAACATCACCAAAGTTCAAAACCCTTCAAACAGGTCTTCTAATTTGAGAAGTGCAGGCTTATATGCGGTTAGACAAACCTTTCATGAAATTTTTTTATTGAAGGTTCAAGAGTACAACATAAAAATAAATGAGTGTGGCTAAGTTCATTAGAAACATATATTCATAATAAATATTGGGATAAACCCACTTGTGAGAAATGCATGAAAGAATCATGCACCTTATGTTTAGCAAACACTATGGTACTGGTATTTGTTTTTATTTAATTTAAGAATTGGATCTTCCTTGTGGAGGATTTTTAGTCATAACCTCATAAAGATGTTGCAATCTTGAAACACCCTATAAGCCTAGGTCACTTAGTATCTAATAGATATATAAACATTGGAGCAACAAGAGTGTAGATTCACTTTGTAAGAGAATAATTCCAAGGGAGAATCTAGAAATGAATAACCTTATTGATAAGGACGAGGGTCTAGTTGACTATTTCTGGATTAATTAATTATAATTTTACTATCCAAAAATACCTTACTAAAAATTCTAGGAAGGAAAAGGAGGTGGCATCCATAAGTACCTCATTTCTGGTTATGATTATTACTGCATTAAGGTATCATTGTCTAAGAAAATATATGCAGCTTGAGGGATTTACCCTATTGAATGAGTGTCTACAAGAAGATTACAAAGGGAAAATTAGAGAGGTTCAAAGTAAAATGGTTCCGATAAAAGCATAGTTGACATAATTGTGACCTTGTCATAGGTTCTGGAGAAGTTTCCAATGGAATTTGATTCTTTGAAGGGTAGCAAGTTTTCAAGCTTAATGAATATTTTGAGATGTCATAGAATCTTAAAAATTGACAAGAAAGAAAACAATGTGTTTATATATTCAATCATTCTTTGTTATTGTCTTCCTTATTTCTTCAACCTACACCCATATAAAAAATATGGATGGAATGAAAAACAACTGGACTTCCAATATTGATCTACAACATTGATTTAGTAAACCCTCTTTCAATGGTGGATGTGATAGTACATATAGTCTTCCATTAGATGAAATGGGAAACACCCCATTACAAATAGAGGACAGTTTCCATGAGCATTGAATGTAAACATATCATGGTAGTAGACATGTATCATTGCCATGATGTATAATAAAGAATAAAATTATTTCATTAGAGGAATTGAAAGAATGGCTAACCATCATAAGCCCAAGGAATTTCAAGTGTCCACAATAAGCCCATAAAGTAATTTCAAATGGTTGTAATAAATTCATAGCTCACGTAATTTTTACCTTGTTCCTGAATCTGTAGAAGTTTCCAATGGAATTTTATGCTTTGAAGCGTAGCAAGTTTTGAAGCTAAATGAATTTTTTTAGATCTCATAGAAGCTAAAAAATTGACAACAAGGCAAACAAGTTTTCTACATATTCAATCGTTCTTTGCTACTATCTTCCCTAGTTCTTCAATGTGCACTCAAATTAAAAATATGGATGGGTTGATTAATACCTCGAGTTGCAATATTGATCTAGAATATTTATTTAGTAAACCCTATTTCAATATTGTATGGTATAGTACATATACTCTTCCATTACATGAAATTGGAAACACCCCAGTAAAAGTAGAATATAATGAATATAGGCAAGGCATGCTCAAGAAAGTTTATCTAAAAATTTTCCATTGGTGAACAAGATATAAACATTTTATCAGGTTTGTTTATATGGAAAGCTCTTTACACAACTAGGGTTATATGAAAATCTCATTACAAAATTTGATATATGTGTTTGAAAAAACAACTTGAAGAGGAAACAATCACATATAGGGACTAATTATATATGAGGAAGAAATGTCATATTTTAACTATTTCTATATTCACATATTATTTGTGTATTGTATAGCGGGATTTCACAATGAATATTTGATATTTCTATGTATATTTGAGAAGTGGGTTATAATTTCAGTTATATAAAACTATACGTTTGAAGCCTAGATATGAAAATATCTACATCATACTCAACCTGTACATTTGATTCATTCTTAGCTAAACAAATTTAGTAGTCACCATCATCATTATAGTTAAATAGGAAACATGATTCCTTCATGCAATATAACAAGCAACAATAACCAATTTTTTTACAATTATGAGCATTCAATACAACTATGAATAATGTGTCCCAACAGATAAGAAGAATCAATGCCTTTGAGGTAGAATATAATATCTTTAAGAATATGGTTATTAGTCTTAGTAAAGGCTCTCACTTTTCAAATTCCAACCATATGAAGTAAAAAAAATAAGTGCAAGCATATTTCAAGGAGGAATAAAGAATTCAAACTTGACTAAATGAGGAGAGACATTGATTTTGGAAAACCAAACTCCTTTCCTTCCAACAATGGCTAGGGAGAAGTCAATAAGCATAATGTTTAGTAAACCCTCTTTCAATGTTGTATGGTGTAGTACATATACGCTTCCATTACATGAAATGGGAAACAAACCACTAAAAGTAGAATATAATGAATATAATCAAGCCATGCTCAAGAAAGTTCACTTGAAAATTTTCCATTGGTGAACAAGATATAAACATTTTACCAGGTTTTTTTATATGGAAAAATCTTTACACAACTAGGGTTATATGAAAATTTCATTACAAAATTTTATATATTTGTTTGAAAAAACCACTCGAAGAGGAAGCAATGCCATATTCGAACTATTTCTATATCAGGAAGCAATGCCATATTTTAACTATTTCTATATGCACATATTATTTGCTTACTGTATAAAGGAATTTCACAATGGATATTTGATATTGCTATATATATTTAAGTAGTGAGCTATAATTTTAGTTTTATACAACTGTATGTTTCAAGCCTAGATATGAAAACATCTACATCATACTCAACCCATACATTCCATTCATTCTTATATGAACACATTTTCACCATCATCATTAAAGTTAAATAGACAACATGATTACTTTGTGCAATATAACAAGCAACAATAACCAATTTTTTGATAATTATGAGCGTTCAATACAACTATTAATAATGTGGCCCAACAAACAAGAAGAATAAATGCCTTTGAGGTAAAATGTAATATCCTGAAAAACATGGCTATCAGTCTTAGTAAAGGCTCTCACTTTGCAGCTTCAAACCACAATATGTCAAAAAAGCAGTGCAAGCAGATTTCAAGGAGGAAGAAACATTTCAAACTTGACTAAATGATGGAAGGCATTGATTTTAGAAAACCAAACTCCTATCCTTCCAACAATGGGAAGGAATAAGTCAACAAGCATAATGTCTTTCGCCAATATCTATGTTTATTAAAGTAACTGGAATACTAAGTGGCTTTAAGTTGTATACCCAAGGAATTCTAGGATGTACAAGTTTGAAACTTTGGAATTTTATTCAAAGGGATGCCATATTTTTCATACATGATTCAAATGATACATGATGACATCTCTTGAATTATATTCAAATATGGAATCCCTTTGAATCTCTGGAAGGATTTTACATTGGATATTTGTTATTGCTATGTATATTTAAGCAATGAGTTATAAATTCACTTTTATACAACTGTATTTTTGAAGCCTAGATATGAAAATGTATACATCATAGTGAACGTGTACATTGAATCCATTCTTAGTCAAAGACATATAGCACTCACCATCATCATTACAGTTAAATAGGAAACATGATTCCTTATTGAAATCTAATAAGAACCAATAGCCAGTTTGTTTACAATTACGAGCGTTCAATACAACTATGAATAGTGTGGGCCAGTGAAAAAGGAAAATCAATGTCTTTGAGGCAGAATGTTTTATCTTAAATAATATGGCTACCAGTGTTATTAAAGGCTCTCACTTTGTATCTCTCAACCACATTATGTCAAAAAAAGTAGTGCAAATAGTTTTGACGGAGGAAGAAACATTTAAAAATTCATAAAATGATGGAATACATTGATTCGGGAAAACCAAACTTGCTTCCTTCCTACAGTGGTTAGAAAGAAGTCAACAATCATAATGTCTTCAACCAATATCTATGTTTTGTAAAGTAATCAAAAGACTAGGTGGTTTTAAGTTGTACACCCAATGAATTTTGTGATGCACAACTTTGAATCTCTGGAAGTTTTTTCCTTGCAGCATACGATGCCTATTTATTTGGTTTGAATAAAATGCACATCAATATTTTTCACTTTTACTACAGTTTGTATGATATACAGTTTTCTAGTTTTAACCCATGTATCAATATTGTAATAATTCAAATGGATGCCATATTTTAAGAGAAGTATCCTTCAAGTTACCTCCCCCTATTCTTATTAATTTTTTTTATTTTTTTTCCTTAATATTATGTCTTTGAATAGAGTATATATTAATGGTACATAAGAGAACGAGTTAGTGGATACACTCTCTTCCTAGGATGTTCCCTATACAAGTCCATATCACTTAGGGGATGAGGTTCATTGCCCCAAGTGTGTGGAAAAATACTTCAAGGTATATTGGTCCTTGATGTTCACAGTGCTTCTTATGAAAATAAAGAGGTAAAATTTACACAATTATATAAAGGGTCATGGCCTTGTGACCCTTAATCTTATGAAAATGTTAGTGACAAAAAAATCTAGGTAGATACAATGGGAAAAGAAAAAAACTCTTTGATGAAAATTCACATGAGGGATTTAGGACATCTCCCCCTAAAGAAGCATGTTGTTGAATGCAAATAGATTTAGATAAACAAAGTTCTGTTGAGATAGTTGTATTGAGAAACATGGAGGTAACATGGTGGTTTGGGAATTTGATTAAAAATAGTAAATTTATTACACTAAATCATTTCAATTATTTCCAAGATGAATTCCATTCAAATTATTTCACCACTTATTGCTATTTAGTAGCGAGAGATTCAGAAAATGGATGTGATATTAACTACAATGAATGAGAATCTTCATGTAGTGATATATATGCAGTAGCATGTAGGTTTTGTTGATGATGGCATATCTAGGCTTATCTATAAGGTGAATAAATCTTTGTGTAGGTTGAAACAAGGCCCTAGGGAATCATATGGGAAGGTTGATCAGTTAATTATTAATAAATAAATTCACCATTACTTACCAGGTCCAAATACGTATGTCAAGCATGTTAATGAAAACAAAATTGATACTTTCCCTATAGGTATATAACTTGCGTCTTACAATTATACCAGCATGAATTTTGACATTAAGAAGAAGCTTATCCCATGGGAACTTTTAAAATTCTTGATTTAGGCCTTTTGAAGATTCTCTCAAGCCTAAAGAGATCAATTGCAATTGTTTCTTGTTACAAAACAAACACACGGGCATAAAGAAAACAAAAATATCAAAATCAAAAGCATAAATCAAAAGCTAGTGAATTTAGTAACGCTATAAATTAACTGACTCCAGCTATAATGAAAAAAGTCTGAAGATTAAAACCTAAATGCACCAAGATCATCAAGAACACTATAAATTAATTGAGTCAAGTATAAGTCTACATGACAATGTGAAACATAATATGCATACCAACTCTACCCTTCAGGATGCCAGTGTCTCAAGCTTGAAACTTATCTCGACACATGTCATGCATGCTTATTAACCACTTCACTAAAGACCAAGGGTTAATGTTGGTGAATTTGGGAGGTGTCCAGGATTCACCGCCCATCCTTTCCTAATCCACTAGGCATTAAATGAAATGAAACTAAATTTTTAATATGGAGTTATGTTAGGGTACAATTTTTAAAAGAAAACTGTTCATTTAAATCTAGGCAACTGTAGATATGACCACATGGCCCACCAGGTTTTGGCGAGTCTGTTTCCATCGCCCCACAACTCCGTCTGAATAACTTAGGTGCAAGCCCTGTACGAGGCCATCTAATGATCTACCATGTCGCTTTCTAATGTGTAAGGTTATTGTGAAGGTGGGTTCCTCTTTCTCCATCGAGATACAATGAAAAATTGATTATGGCCATCTCATATGATATGCAATTTTCTCTACAAAACATAAATCTAGATAGAGAGATCAATCACTAGATACGTTGGGGCTAAAGCTACTGCCATGATTGTCAATACCTTGCCACTATTGCTGGTCTCTGCAAAAAGTCAAAAGGAAGGTAAAAGTGCATTTTTAAAGCCATTATAAACCATGGATAATCTGACATTGTAGATCTTGTAAGGATAAAATAACCCAAGTCAGCGAGTTTCACATTCCTTTCATTTGAAAAGGAGCTGTTAAGTGTGGAGGCCCATCATTGTCTACCCAACGATGATGATATTTACAATAATTTGTATTTAAACAACTAAAAAGAGTAGTTTTGGGAAAAAAAAAAAGATATATATGCAGTATGCTAACATCGATACTTGGCATATGATTTTACAGGATGATATGGTTAGCAGGTCCTTGATTCTCACCTGTTTGTTAATGGAAATCTGAGGCAGGCATCCTTGCGAAGGCAGCAACAACAGGACATGCACCAACAACAACAACAACAATTTCTAAGAGAAGGGAAGCAAAATATGGGGATCGAGGTGAATCAGATAAATAGAGGATACATCCATCCACCAACTGAGAAAAGGGAGCAATAAATTAGAATAATGACAAATGACAAAGATCTTGGTGCTAGTAATGACATATATCTTGGTGCTAGTGATAATAAATACAAAGTTATATATAAAGACATTTTTTTGTTAATGCGCATAGTCAACGCATAAGTATCTTGATTGGGGAAGACTAAAAGAAGGGTTAGAGACACATACATAGAAATTTTATTGTTAATGCACATAGAAAACACATAAGTATCTTGATCTGATTGTGGAAGATCAAAGGGAGATGATCCAATTGTGGGAGATTAGAGCTAGTTGCAACTCAGATGTGATGTAATTTTTAGGGTAGTGTTAATGAAAGTAATGACATAGACCTCACTAGCTCCGGGATTAATTACAGAGTATCATATATCTTGTTGGAAATGC
The DNA here is from genome assembly GCA_034641835.2 of Pinus albicaulis. NCBI lineage: Eukaryota > Viridiplantae > Streptophyta > Pinopsida > Pinales > Pinaceae > Pinus > Pinus albicaulis. Next base: position 165,226 of record JAXQQM020079931.1, read on the forward strand.
ACATAGATGGTGCATAATCACTAGGTGGAAGATGACATAGACAAATATGGGTAGCGATAGTTGTTAGAAGATGAAGAATATATATAGTGTTGGCACCAAGAACCCCACAATAGAACGCCTATCGACCTAATAATGGTGGACGAACCAATAATCATGTATGACTATTTACATGTGAAAAGTAAATCTCTCTTAACTATAACTTGGATGAATATGTAATGCAAGTTTAATAACACTCTTTATTTTCCAATGGAAGAGCTGAAAATTTTAGAGGTGTTGTGCTAACAAATTGACTTCCCACATCTATACAAAGAAAACGTTGTAAAAAGGTGGAACACATTTTAATAATTTTATTTTTTAAAGATACTTTAATTTTAAAACATTATTATTTTTAAATAAATTAGTTTAAATATATAATTAATTTTAAAAATTAGTTGAATTTCTATTCATTTTCAGACTTCGATGTGTAAAAGAATGTTCAACTTAAAAAAAAAAAATTGAGCATGACATTCTAGGCCACCTGATGAGAGGTTGTTGAATATTATTTGCTCAACATTAGTATGGAAGCTCGATGAGCTATTTTATGACCTAATTTAATGATATGTGTTATAGGGGTAAGCCCACGCTGCATGGAACCCATAACTTATACATTTTTCATCACTAAAATGCCATATGTTAGTTTCAGCAACTCCGAGATTGTAGAGGGTCACCACGTAGATAAAAATTATGGTGGGGATTGCAGCGATGTTGTCCTGAAGAATGGCTAGTTGTCCGATATTGTTTCAGAAATTCAGGTAATGAGCTTGATTAAATCAGACTGCTCGAACCACCTTGGTTTATTTCCCACAACCATTTTCACCTTATTTCATTTGCTCATTCATATTCAACCAAGAACTTTCGTAGTGCCATTGAAGTTGTTGGTATGGATAAGGACAATGGCTTAACAACATGGAAGTTGACCAACCACCTAAGCTCCTGAGAGGTAAACTAATAGCGGTGGTAGTGTTGGACGGATGGGGAGAGAATATATCAGACAAATATAATGAAATTCACCTCACAAAGACTTCCACCATGGATTTCTTCAAGAAAATGAGTTGCACATGGTCCAACTATTATTTTTATCAGTGACACTTAACCATATGTACCTCTAAAGGTGGTTGGATGCATTATAATTATACAAACACATGTTTCCTTGAGCTTCACTACTTCAAAATGCATTATCTAATAGAGGTTAACATGGGTCTTCCGCACCTAGGAAATAAGGGCATTTTGTTACTATTGGTCAAATAAAAAAGGTCTATATTGTTTAGTAGAAACATTCTAATAGGTAGCTTGAGTTATACGGAAACCAAATAGATGGAGGTTAATAACATCTCGTGGTCTTGCAATAGAAATTCCACCAGAGGATGATATTTGTAACAGTGAGGTGGCCCACAATGCTCTTTGAGCTGGAACGATATATGCATAAGGAGAAGAGGCTTTGGTTTTATCAAATTGAACTCATTTGTATGAATTTAGTCAGGAAATATTGCAGATGCCCCTATATTTGTGCAACACTACCTATTTTTGATAAATTTTATTATGGATTTCCAAAGTATACAAACAGATAACGAATTTTACATCGTTATTTGCATCTTGTCTAGCCGCGTGCGTAAGGTCTCTAATTTTTCCCTAGTCCTCTAGATGAGGGTTTTGTAATTGATGTACAAAACTATTTCTCTTGCTTCTATTGATATTCCAATAAATTCATATATCTTAAACAAAAGAATAAAAATCAGAGAAGATAGTTTATTTCTTTAAAAGTAGGGAAGTCTAGGAAAGGAAATGCAACAACGAAGAAAAGATTTTTTATTGCTTTTCCTATTCATAATCATCTCCATGTGCGTCCTCGGGTTACCTATCAGATTAGAGAATATTAAGTTAAGGTACTAATGCCTCTATTATAAAATCTTGTGTGAGATATATTTGAATGGACATTGCATAAGTAAAATGGTGCAATAACATGAAGATTGCCCATTTATCTAGACAAATGGAGTCCCCTAAAGAATCGATGAAGTAAAAATCTGTTCGTGCTTATTATTGTCCATAATATTGTCCATGTATATCTATAATTAGGTTATATCTAAAATTAGAATATCTCATATAAAGCCTTTAAGGTAATGATGCTTCTATTGCAAGACCTTACATTAGGGTAGTCTCTATGCATAAATAAAATAGTTTGTTTGCAATGATTATAGCTAGCTATTATATAAATAACCAAAAACATCAAATTGTGGGCATGATATATTGAAGGCTAATCTACCTAGTGAGTGTTACCAATGGGCACATGTTGGAAGATTATTATTAGATATATCATCATAGTTAGGTTTTTAATATGGATATCCATGTAGCTAGGTCAAAATATAATTTTTCCCACTTTTGCGAAAGAAGATCATACAATCAAATCCTCATCTAAGTGTTAAATGTGAATCCATAATAAATAAGTCGGTGGTGCAGAATATCTAACAGTCACGTCGGTGCCGACCCTAACACACTGACTGTCGCCCATGCCGAAAGACAACCAACTGACGCCAAACACCCTTCATTGTGTAGTCATGTAATCCACATGGAGAATTAAAGAATTCTAGATCTTCCTTCTTCAGCTATAAATTTTTATTTACTTGAGCCTTAGGATCTAAGCAAGTAAGGCCAAGGCCTGTGTGTAATGTGATGTGACATCTGCATTTAGTATTAACTAGTTGTTAACTAGTAAAATGACATTTTTTTATTATTTTAAAGAAAAAAAAAACTAAAACATTTAGTGTTTCCTGGAAAAGTTTATTTTATTTTTTATTAATATGAAAAATAAAATTGGTTATGGAAAAAAAGTTCCTTAAAAAGTAGAAAGGCTTATGGTAAAAGTATTCCAAGAACTGAAATGGTGGTTGGACATTTTGAACAGTTACCTGCTCCTCTGAGGAAAGGAAATGCAACAATGAAGGAAAGAGTTGTTGATGCTTTTCCTATTCATAATCATCTCCATGTGTGTCCTCGGGTTACTTCTCAGATTAGAGAATATTAAGTCAAGGTACTAATGCCTCTATTACAAAATCTTGTATGAGATTTATTTGAATGGACATTGCATAAGTAAAATGGCGCAATAACATGAAGATTGACCATTTATCTGGGCCAATGGCATCCCCTAAAGCATCAATGAAGTAAAACTCTGCCCATGCTTATTATTGTCCATAATATTTTCCATGTATATCTATAATTAGGTTATCTCTCAAGTTAGAGTATCTCATATAAATCCTTTAAGGTAATGATGCTTCTATTGCAAGACCTTACATTAGGGTTGTCTCTATGCATAAATAAAATAGTTTTTGCAATGATTATAGCTAGCTATTATATAAATAACTTGATGAGCACATTTTGGAAGCTTATTATTAGATATATCATCATAGTTAGGTTTTTAATATGGATATCCATGTAGCTAGGTCAAAATATAATTTTTCCCACTTTTGCGAAAGAAGATCATATAATCAAATCCTCATACAAGTGTTAAATGTGAAATCCATAATAAATAATTCGGTGGTGCGGAATATATGACGAGTCACGTCGATGCCGGCCCAACACACTGCTTGTAGCCCATGTGAAGACAACCAACTAATGTAAACACCCTTCACTATGTAGTCATGTAATCCACATGGAGAATTAAAGAATTCTAGATCTTCCTTCTTCAGCTATAAATTTTTATTTACTTGAGCCTTAGGATCTAAGCAAGCGAGGCGAAGGCCTGTGTGTAATGTGATGTGACAGCTACATTTAGTGTTAACTAGTTGTTAACTAGTAAAATGACATTTTTTATTATTCTAAAGAAAAAAAAAACTAAAAAATTTAATGTTTCCTGGAAAAGTTTATTTTCTTTGTTATTAATATGAAAAATAAAATTGGTTATGGAAAAACAGTTCCATAAAATGTAAAAAGGCCTATGGTAAAAGTATTCCAAGAACTGAAAGGTGGGTTGGATAGTTTGAACAGTTACCTGCTCCTCTGAGGTTAAGAGACTTATCCAAGTGAGGAATAAGGGTTTTGTTCAGAGACTGAGGAAGCGAGTGAGGAAAATTCTTGAGTTGGTAGAGACCAGTGGAATCCACTCAATGTTCCTGAAATTTTCTGGTACTGACTGGACTTGGGGTCCTGAGGTCACTTCCGAAAATACTTTCAACCTATACCTTTCAGGTGTGGAGCACGGGGGAAAGAGAAGGACATAATCACCTCTCTTGAAGGTTGGGTGGAAATCAGCAGAAAATTGCACATCCAGATAATTTCTATGCATTTTCAGTAAATTTAAAATAAGAAATGATTTTATTAAGTGTATAGACAGGCATGTGCTTAGTTAGGCTCAATGACAGTGAATATATGAAAGACAACTATTGAGAAAGATTGGAACTTTGTATATTTTTAAGATTGAAGCAGGTTAATTACAGGATTCTATAGGTTAAATGTGAGGTATATATTGTGTTATTATGGGTTCAGTGAATGTAAGTCTTATTTACAGGATTCTATAGATCAAATGTGAAGTATATACTGTGTTTTTTCTGGGTTCGGTGAATGAAAAGTAATAGAGTAAATACAACGGAAGAGAGATATAAAAATACAATATAGATGTGATTGTTTAAACATTATGGTAAGTGTGTTTAAAAAAAAAAACAATACAGAAAAATATTATCTTGCTTTAGAGAAACACATTATTTGAAGAACTACATTTGCATGGAATAAAATGTTTCCGAATAAACATGTCATAGAAAATTCCAGAACTTTGTCATTCTAATACTTGTAGAATGAACTGTCGATTTTGGGCACGAGGTGGAACCTCATCCTAGAACCCATCATTCCTCTAAAGCTAACTATACATGGACAAAACTTAAGGTGGTCCAGTCACCAAAACTTCTGACACAGAATTCCTGTTGTAGAACCCTAACTGTTGAAAGAAAAATGATTATGCAGGAGATTCGTTTTCACAATCCATGTGGAATACGATAATAAATAAAGCGTAATGAAAAGCATAAGCCATATAAACATAAATGAAATGTATAACTATGCAAGAACATTCAGACCGGCTAGAGGCTCGGAAACCACAACATAAAACTAAACAATAAAATAGAGTTTGAGTCTTAATGCCTAGCCAGAGTCATCGAGTATAATCATGCAACCAGATAGCCAGTAGAATGAAAAATGAGAGGTAGCATCATATATGCAAGCTTAAATGTATATTATTCAACGAACAACATAGTTATACTTTTGATTAGCACAGTCCTTAAATATTACAAGCGGAAGAGAACCCTCCTTTTAATTTGAACAGAGAAAACCAGAAACCAAGATCTGCATGGATTAAGACTGAGAAAACGTAACCAGTTTTATAAATATACAAAAAATCTAGAGGAATATCTATTAAATAGCCTTCATTAATTCGAAGGGAAGGGACTATCAAACTTCAAGACTGTAAACCTCATGATATTACAAATTAAAACAAGTTTCTCTACTAAATGATAAAATAGGTTGACACCCAATGTGGAAAGACCACCACTCGCCAGAAAGAGGACGAAGAAATTTTTTTTTATAGGGAGTGTACCTGAAAAAATGGATTTTTTATCCGTTAGTAGAAGCCAAACAAAACCCAGCGCTTAGCAAATTAGAAGGTTACAATGTCGTTCGAAATAAAACACACTTGTAGAGAAGAAAATAAACAAGCCATGGAACTGGTAAGTAAGGGCAGTGGAATAACAAGATAAAAACTTAAAAACCTGATGGGTATCGAAGAAAAATGTAATCCAAAGTTTATATTACCTATAAATGAAAACCCGCCTGAAATTTCGCAGAGTATTGAATTGTAGCAAAAGATATAAGCAAAGGTTGGGTGATTTGAACATTAAAAGGATGAATTTGCAGAATATATAGGCAGGGCTAAGCTAAAATAAATTTAGAGTATTGTTCGCAAATCAATAGCAAGTAATTTATACCTGAATCGAGAGCAAGAACAAAGACCGGCAGAATAATTATCAGCTGAACTAGGAATCTTCCCAACACTTAGTGATATGGGTTAGACAGACTCGAAAACCTCGTTCACGAATGTGGCAATTCATCCTTATGTCTTCCGCCATCACCAGATGGAAAAGAAACCTCAGAACCCAGAGGTATTGAACCCTTAACTAGCTGCGGAGGAGCTCATCACTTAGCGGTGCAAATGAGAATTGGCTAGGGTTTTGCGGAGGATAATACAAGTCTTTTCCTGCTGAACACCATCACCATAGAGCTTTGTATATTGGACAGTGTGTGGTTGGGTAGGTTTCCATTCAAATCATGATGTATCCAAAGCAAATTGCAGAATGGCCAAGACATCAAATGGTTAGGACAAGCATCAGAGTGGTGGTACAAGTGAATCTTGAGACCCTTAATTAAGAGTTAAGTGAACACCTCCAATTATAGATATAGTAGATAGTTCATAAAAAGGGTCGGGTGAACTTTCGGAGGGTTAAAAATTACATGTGTTGATTACAAAATTAACGTAAGAACCTAAGTTAATTATCATATGCATGACTATAAGAATTAAAAGTGTAATTTTTTTTATTTTGTATGTTACAAGTGGTATTAGAGAAGCGTTTGCACACTGGGACCCTAGGGTTCACCTAAAAAGTTTAAAATGTGTGTATACTTATGCACAGAAAATAAGTAGAACATAAAAGTACAATATGAGAAGGGATCGACATGGCAATCACCTCAGATTACTGGGGAACCTATGCCTCAAGCACAACCAGAAATGAACCCCAAGATGTGGATTCAGTTGAGTGGAGATCATGTTGGCAATATGATGCAATGTGTTGTCCTTGATGGCAACCTACTTGATGAAATTGTCCTTGATGGAAACCTACTTGACAGGTTGCCTATGATAAGCAACCTATTTGTTAAAGATGTAAGAATGATGTATCTACAGATCAGTTCATATGTGACAGAGAAACGAATTCCAGCAAGTGCCAAGGAAATGATAAATATAATATGTCACAATGTATATGCTACTTTTGTGAAGGCAACCCATGTATGGATGCAATGTATATGCTAATTTTGTGAAGGCAACCCACGTATACATTCAGGGTTAGCATATATGCAGTTTTTATGAAGATAAGTTGCGTATACACGCGGAAACGAATGCTCCAAGTCACATATGCCTTTTGCGCTCTAAAATTATGATACCAAGGGGCAATACCATGGTATCAGCCCACAGTATTGAGCGTTGTATTGTCTATTTGATTTCTTCCAAGAATACCATCGGGATTTGTGTGGTTTTGGCTCATGGTATTGATAAAGGCTAAAACTATATAAGGGGAAGAAGATCATAGTGAAAGAGTGTGCACGTGTCTAGGTATTGAATGAATACTTCACTCTGAAGTATATCTACATGGAATGGGTTGTAGTTTATTGATAGATCTGAATTAATAATGCACTTATGAATAAAATGATGGATCAGGATCTCTAGACCTAAAATGACTATGTATTTTTATGTTACAAAATGATAGTGAAATATTACCAACGAAGCTGTTCCTGATTGAGAAATATGAACAAGGCTATATCAGAGATGGACTGAGAGGGCTTTTACCAGTTATGTCACCTCTAAAGAGAGGATGAGAACCGGAGGCTATCTGGCCCTTTCTCAGGCTCTGCCTATAGCTATGCAGATATTTCTTCCTCGGGAAGATCTTGCTCAAAAGGATGAGCTACAACAATACATAAACTTGAGCATGGAAAATAGCAGTGAATGCATAAACTTCAGAAAATGCAATAAACCCTCATAGTATTCTCATTGATAATATGGTAGCAGAAATGTGTACAAGATCTTGAGGAAATTATCACTCAAGCTGAAGCATAGACACAAGTACAATGAACATGAAATACACTGCTACATATATTATGCCCAACTATGACTGCGCAGTCTATGAAGGAGGACTGCTGCAAAATAATGATACAATGAAGATATAGCATTATTAAGCTCAAATAAAGAAGTGGAAGATGAATCTCAACCCCTGGAAACTATAATAAACAATCCTAAAGGGATTGGCTACAATACATACAAAATGGAAAATCTGCTAAAATGCCGGAGTTGCTGGAGTAGCTGCAACTCTAAAATAAGAACATGAAGGAGATGTTTGAATAATGCTACATAAAATGTATATACCTCATCCAATGGAAATCTAGAGTGAAATGTTGATCCTTTCACCAAAGATATCACCCTCCAAAATGTTGGTGCAACCACTCACTGCAATTGCACTCAAGAACTACACAGTCAAGGAGAGGAAATGCATTGTAAATGATGGGAAGAGATTGGCCTCCTGCCAAGATATGAGAAATGGAGCTGATATCTCCCCAATTGATCTCCCGGATGCATAAAAGCTTCCGCCTCTGAAATCTGAGCTCCGGAATGATGGTGTGAGAACCTCCACTGCAACCCCAACAACATAATGGCTCTTGCTGCAAGAATCACTGCACTGAAAGGAATAGCTTTGGCCTTGAGCCAAGATGTGGAGAAGATGAAGATCAAACCTTCAAGATATTCTCAAGAAGGGAGGGAATTCTTGAACAAGAAATCCCTTGTGTTGAACAGCACAGCTATCACAGTTGTGCAACTGTAGAAAGCAAACAATTCGAAATATCCAAGCTAGCTCAAAATGGTTGATTTCGCCTCCTTTTATGCCAATGAAGGCTCCTTAGCCATGGACCGCACATATTAGGGTTTCCTCATCCTCATGCAATTTCGTAGGCTTCCCAAGCAAGCCACACCTCCATCTATTGTGCAGTTTGACTTGGTCAACATGACCTAGCCCTCTTTGTAATTAAACCTTTTCACACATGGTGTGTACAAACAAGCTCCAATGATGCTCCTCTTTCATAATGTGAGGGATTTTATTGATGTTTTTCATAACCATGGGCCTCCTTACCCATTTATTTAGCCATGTGCTAAAATGGGAACATTATAATCCTCCCCTCCCAAATGTTGCTTGTCCTCAAGCAACTGCAAGGATAGAACTGGAAAAACCTCCACTCAAGGCATGGAGTCTGAAATATGTTGAGGAACACCTCCCCAATGTAGATCCTCCATCCCCCAATCAATGATCCATAAAAATTGAGTTACCTCCCAACATGGCAACTCCTGACAATCATCTTCCACCTTTGGCTCTTGCAATATAGGTGGGCTAAAAATCTGATCCTGGTAGGCAAAAGGGCCTACCCCACACTGTCCTCCTCTCCACTTGAGATAAGCGCAGAGTATATGCTAATATTGGGCTGCAACAATGTTTCCCTCAAGTAGCAAAATGAAGACTAGAACTCCAAGGATCTCTTCTCCAGCGTTATAAAACATGTTGTCCCAAATAATCTCATATGTGATGAGTTGGTAGTCACCACCATATGGCATCCAATCAATTATATGGCTCACCTCAAATGGAAACAAGTGTGTTACTGTAGTGGCCACATGTCCTCTCATGCTCCCATTAGAACATGCAATGCAAATAATGTGGAATATTTCTCCCCCAAGGGACACATCCAACCAATGTGCCATTCCCCCCATCATGCTCTCAACAAACACAAAGACATCAACATTATAATGAACCAAAATGAAAACCATGCTTGCTGTCATATGTAGTAAGGGACAAATACAATGGTCCCTCAACTGTAACCAATGCAGTTTTACCCTTAACTGCATAAGAGTATGACAAAAGGTGTGGCCTCTCAACCACTTGCTTGTTGTCCCACTCTCCTCAAATGTATGGAGGAAGTGAATGATATACGGTGCAAGGTGAGTAGGTCCTCCAAAATACATTTCCTCCCCAAGTCCTCCTAGGGAGTGGTCACCAATAGTGGTCATGGCCTCAAGTAGACCATGGGGTCCAGAAAGAAGAATGCCCCTCCTTGGAGCAACATCATGTACATATATGGTTAAGGGATGAATATATAAATCATCATGAAAATAGACAATTCCATAAACATAAGTTCTGCTCATGCAAATGGAGTGGCTCAAAAATGAGTCTCCCCTCATCCTCAAAGAGAAAAGAGGTGGTTGTGTTGACTCCTCCATCTGCACATGATCTATGCATCTCCTCATATGTTGATCTGTCAATATCATGCAAGCAATATGATCCTGGGAATACTCCACCAACAATCTGAAGCTCCGACATGGATCCATCCTCCATAGTGACAGCGTTGATGATTCCTCATGAAGGGCATCTGTCATATGGTCATCTCCTCCTTTGACATTCCTCATGCCAAAGATGCAAATTGGAAGGCTGCTAACCTTCCCCTGCTGCTTCTGCCACAGCGCAGAATCTGAAATGAGAGTGGGTGGAAATGATATTGAGGGAATGGCCCCCTCCTCCTTGAGTCTACCCAAGACTCTCAGCGTTGTGAAGTTGTCTCCCAAGGTCTCCACTCCTCTGAAAACAATGAGTGGTGCTCCAACATGTGAAGCATCTCCCATCAGCTGGTGATCTAGTGGTCTTCCTGGCAGAATGTCTCCATGCAGTGAGACATCATCCTCAAGGGGTGACTGCATATATGGATGAACAAGTATGTCCATGCTTGCACTGTGCAATCCAATCACCCTCTTAGGTGCATCATCCTCCAACAATGAGTAGGGATGTGTACTCCTCATCTCAAGATGTTGGGTCTTCTCCTATTTCCTCCTTGTGTCTCGATGGTGATACACCTCCTCAACAATGGCACATGTGTGCCTTAATCTCCATGCATGAGATCCTGGGGACTTCCTTGCAAGGATGCAAGAGTCCTTCTCCTTGGAGCAAGAGCTCCTCCTTCCTCTGCATGAGGCACTAGAAAGTCTCTGGATAGCACTACATTGTTGCCCTTAACTCCCTCAACATAAATGGGCAACCCTTCAATAATGCTAATGCAAATATGGAATATCTCCCAAAGTGGAAGCAGTTCCTGATCATCAAAAGCCAAGGAGTATCCCCTTTGCACCATGATAGTGCCATCTCCTACTCCTGCAACATTGTACATAATATGAGAGAACATATGCCTTTTCTCTCTCCAACACCACCCAAGCAACAAAATCCCTTGTTGCCTCCTCCTTCTCTTAGAAAGAGAGCATGCCAAGTGATGGCCAAACTCCTTCAAGAGTAACCAGCGCAGCCAAGCCTCTTGCTACCCGGTATCATAAATCTGCAAGTGGCTCACTAGCCCCTTGCTCCTCCTCCACCACATCCACTCAGCCAATGTGTGGATGTCTCCTTCCTTCCTTCATCCTGGTACTCCTCCTTTGAGGGCTACCCTCATCCCAAATCAAACCTCTGCATTTCATGGGATTTTGAAATACAGATTTCCTGAGGATCAATTTGACCCTATGTGGATCCAAATAGTTGGTAAGAAAAAACCTCCCATCATGATATGTGTGGCACAAGGAATGTCCACCACAATCATTAGAGAAGTTGTCCATCTGAAGATGTCCCCAATCTCCTATTTGTTCCTGTGAGAAGGAAAACCCCTCCTCCAATTGAAGAACCTTGCACTCCAAAAAGTGTGGGAGTGCACCTCCATTGAAATCTCTCTGTGAGATCTCCTTTGCATCACTGCTCTTGTACATCACAGTATTATTCTGCTGCTCTAAGTCACCTACATGCAATGATGTAGACCCATCCAAGGTGTTTGCTGAAATGACAAGAAATGGATCTCCAATCATACCTTGGTGAAACTTGGAAGCTCCTTGCAAGGCTGCAAGTGTTTCTCCCCCATGAGTATTGGCCTCCCAAACTGCTAAATTTGAAGGCTGCCCCTCCATGGTCTCAACAACGCTGGTAAATGCCTCATCACATGGTGGTGAGGGCTCCTCCCTCTTTTTTCCAAATCTACTAATCTATATTTGAGAAAACTCAACAAGATTTGAAACCCTTGCATGGTCTAGATGGCTGATCCACCAAATCTTTGCTTCACCTTCTAAGTGCAGCGCTGCAACTTCTACTGCCTATTTTTCTACTATAGAATGTAGTAGGAAAAGGCCTCTAGCTTCTTTTCCCAAACCTCTGCTGCACATGTGAGTGATCCATCAAATGTGGACAATAGAAATCTATTGCCTCTCATCATCCCGTGGTTGTGGGGTCTTTCTTCTTCTTTCTGCTGAATCAACAGTGGAAAAGATAAAGTCTCTTGGGAGAATTTATGGTTTGCTCGGTATTCAGTTAGGTACTCACTTAGAATTTCGATTTCCAAGTGTCTTCCATGCTTCTACTCTGCTCCTCTATGAGAATAGGAAGTGCATGGTCCTTCCTCTTCTCCTCCTTCATTTTTCTTGACCTCTTTGGAGAGGTCTCTTATGGATATGAAAATAGATGAGAGTAAACTCATCTTCTTCATCCTTGGGCTCTTTGCTTCTGAAATTCGAACTTCACAGGCTGTGCCAAGTTCGATGCTATGATACCACTGTAATATCCTGAAATGAAAATCAACAGCTTTTACACCACTGAATCAATTCCTTTGTCGGAAATATGAACAAGGCTACGTCAGAGATGGACTGAAAGGGATTTTACCAGTTATGTCACCTCTAAAGAGAGGATGAGAACCGGAGGCTATCTGGCCCTTTCTCGGGCTTTGCCTATAGCTATGCATATATTTCTTCCTCGGGAAGATCTTGCTCAAAAGAGTGAGCTTCAGCAATATATAAACATGAGATGGAAAATAACAGTGAATGCATAAAATCCAAAAATGCAATAAACCCTCATAGCATTCTCATTGATAATATGGTAGCAGAAATGTGTACAAGATCTTGAGGGAATGATCACCCAAGCTGAAGCAAATCCTTCTCCAAAGACACAAGTACAATGAACATGAAATACATTGCTACATATAATATGCCCAACTATGATTGCGCAATCAATGAAGGAAGAATGCTGCAAAATGATGATATAATGAAGATATGGCAATAATAGGCTCAAATAAAGAATGGGGAGATGGAAATCAACCCATGGAAACTATAATAAACAATCCCTCAAGGGATTGGCTACAACACATACAAAATGTCAAATCTGCAGAAATTTCGGAGTAGTTGGAGTAGCTGCTACTCTAAAGTGAGAACATGAAGGAGATGGATGAATAATGTTGCATAATATGTATATACCTCCTCCAATGGAAATCTAGAGGAAAAGGCTGATCCTTTCACCAAATATCTCACTCTCCAAAATGTCGGTGCAACCCCTCACTGCAATTTCACTTAAGAACTGCTCAGCCAAGGAGAGGAACTACGTTGTAGGTGATGGGAATAGATTGGCCTCCTGCCAAGATATGAGAAATGGAGCTGATATCTCCCCTATTGATCTCCCGGATTCATAAGAGCTTCCTCCTCTGAAATCTGAGCTTCAGAATGATGATGTGAGATCCTCCACTGCAACCTCGGCAACATAATGGCTCTTGCTGCAAGAATCACTGCACTGAAAGGAATAGCTTTGGCCTTGAACCAAGATGTGGAGAAGATGAAGATCAGACCTTCAAGAGCTTCTCAAGAAGGGAGGGAATTCTTGAACAAGAAATCCCTTGTGCTGAACATCACAGCTATCACAGTGTTTAACTATGGAAAGCAATTCGAAATATCCAAGCTAGCTCAAAATGGTTGCTTTCCGCTCCTTTTATGCAAATGAAGGCTCCTTAGCCATGGACCCCACACATTAGGGTTTCCTTCTCCTCATGTAATTTCGTAGGCTTCCCAAGCAAGCCACACGTCCATCTATTGCGCAATTTGACTTAGTCAACATGACCTAGCCCTCTTTGCAATTAACCCTTTTCACACATGGGGTGTGCAAACAAGCTCCAATGATTCTCCTCTTTCATAATGTGAGGGAATTTATTGATGTTTTTCATAACCATGGGCCTTCTTACCCATTTATTTAGCTATAATATGATAAAATAAAAATTTTAAAGTTTCATTTAGCCATGTGCTAAAATGGGAACATTACA
>JAXQQM020082006.1:0-18751 GCA_034641835.2 Pinus albicaulis
ATTGAAGCAATTGCTATGGTGTGAGTCGTAAGGTATTTGAAAAAATGAGCAAATGGAAGAGGGTAGATGACCTAAGGCTATGTTTAAAGATAGATTGTGCAAAAGAAAGAAGGCTTGGATGCGGAAAAATAACAAATGGTTTAGTAAATGGGGTATTTGCTTGAGCATGTGTCCTACAAACTTTACAGAGATAAAACTTTTTTTATGGATAAGTTCCACAAACGTACTTGGGAGAAAGAGTTAGGGAGAAAGAAGAAGTACTACATTGAAGAGTTTAACCCCACTCATAATCATCACCAAAAAGCGTACATAGGGGCCAATATTTCTTGGAGATTTAAAATTCTTATTGCTCAATTAAGGACTAATTCTCATCAACTCTGTTACGAAACATGGCGCTGGAAAAGGCCAAAAGAAATGTGGGAGGAAAGAGTATGTATTTTTTTCTCTTCCGGAAAAGTGAAAACAGAAAAAAATTTCATTTTAGAATGCAAGGCCTTCAAAGACAACAGGGAAAATTATGTAGGTATTCTAGTGGCTAGCTATTGGGATAATCTATTCAATGAAGAGTTTGTCGAAAAGCTGGGAGCGTTTATTGTAAAATTCCACAAGAAAAGGGCCGAATACAAAGGACAGATGGAGAAGCAATCTGTCCCATAGGCTCTTTTTAGCCTCGCGGAAGTTAAAAATACTTTCTTTCTTTCTTTCTTACATAATGAATGTGTGTCATTTAATGTACATTTGTATTTTTTTTAATCTCATAGAGAAATAATATAAGTGAAAGTCAATTTAAGATGCTTTTTAGATAATATAAGTGAAAGTCAAAACAAATAGCAATCAAGTCATGCCCTGGTTTCCTTAAGATTAGTTTGTTGGAACTACAAGAATTACCCATGGAGACAAGGACCTGGGTTAGGGCCTATTGCAAAGGTAGAGACATAATTTGCCTCATATAAACACATGAGCATGAAGGATGCAAGATAGCTTTGCTTGAAGGGTACTGGAAGATAGCAATGTGGAACAAGGCAACAGGGAATGGAAAAGGGCATGGGGTTATCATGGTATTAGTGAGAGAAGAATAAAGTTGTTTCATTCAGCTAGAAAAAGAAGACCCAAATAAGCAATTTGTCTAGCTTAAAATATCAGCAAATGGAAATCACATCAGAATTGCAACATGCTATTTTGTGCCGCAAGTTTCAAAAATCTAAAAAATTAGAGGGGGTGACCACAAATATCCCTTTGCAACCCTAAAAGTAGATATTGAAAATATAGTCTCAGCTAGATGAAGTCCTTATATTGGGGGATTTCAATGCTAGAATTGCAGGTGAACAAACTAGCATTCTTTGTTGTAAAGAAGACCGTGACCCTATCTGGCTTACAAAAGAGAGTAATCATCAGTGGGAAATAATTTTAGAGGATAAAGGCTGCAATATATTTGGAGAAGAATTTATTACACTATGTGGGGCTTTCGATGTAGTCATTTGTAATGGTTTGACTAAATGGGAAAATTCCGGTAATTTCATTGCAATACTTAGAATGGAGAAAGCATAGTAGATTATGTAATTTGCTCGCACAGTTTGTGTGAGAAAACGAAGTGTTGATTGGAGATCAAATTTGGGACTTAAAATTAGATCACAAGCCAATTTATTTAAGTTTCTGTTAGACCGAAAAGAAGAAATCAGGGTCAAAAACTCAGTGTGTTCAACAAAATCCCCCAAAGGGCAGAATTCTTTTGACTTGAGAGAATTGTAATACATTCAAAATAATGCTAGAGAGGTTCTTCGAGAAGGAGGAAATCTCATTTCATGGCCTTCATAGTCACGAATTAACGCATTTAATTTAAAGCGCACCTGCTGAGTGCAAAAGAGCAAAAATTAAGAAGTTTGAAACAAATTGCTTTCCGTTAATGCTTGGTTTGACGAGGAATGAAAAAATGAAAGGAGAATGTGGAAGGAATCAGACAAGGATAACATAAATATCAAAGCTTACAAGCAGATATTAAGAAACAAAAAGGCCTATTTCATGGTTTCGAGGAGAGAAGAGCTAATCTTCCTTGGGAAAAATAACCCCAAATTATTCTGGAAGGAGCTCCAACTGAAAAAGGTGCAAACTAAAAACAACATTATAGCTTCTAAATGGTACAAATATGCAAGACAAATTTATGAGCAGGATCCCAAGGTTGAGCCTCCTCCTGTGGTCAACACAGACACAAAACTCTTCACAGTGCAAGAGGTAGATATGGGTATCAAGAAGTTTGGTGTTGGAAAAGAAAAAGAATTAGTTGAACTCCAAGAAGAGTATCTAAAGTGGGCCTTAATTGTTTTTTCACCTCACATCAAATTTTTTTTCAACAACATCATACAGTAGGGGTTCCCCATAGATTAGGAAACTAGTATGGAAATATCTCTTTTCAAGAGTGTTGACGTCAATAATCTCGCTAATTATAGAATCGTAATGATAAACCCCTTGTTTGCAAAGTTATTTGGAAGCATGTTAGAAAATAAAATCAGCAAGTGGGCAGAAGAAAGAGATAAACGCGCTAAAGGGAAAGCATGTTTTAGACCTAAACATTCCATAATGGATCATTGTATAAATTTAAGGAACATCATTGAAAAAGTTTGGGAAAAAAAGGAAGAATTTTTTTGTTGCTTTGTTGATTTCAAAAACTCATTTGACACAGTTCCTAGGGATAAGATTTGGTGCAAAATGGAGGAACTCGAGGTTCCCAGGCATTTGAGAGCAGTTGTGCATAGGCTATATGAAGAGGTGAAAGTCAAAATTAGAACTTTAGCTGGAATTTCTGAAAGTTTTAGAAGAGATATCGGGGTCAAGCAAGGTTGCTAATTGTCTCCTATCCGTTTTGGTTTATATATTGACAAGCTTGAAGAGTGGCTAAATTCGCAAGGGTGTGACGATATCCATTTGGGCAAGTTCGTTATAAGGCTTCTTTTGTATGCAGATGACCTTATACTGATTGCTAAATCAGTTCTTCGCTTGCAAGAGCACTTACATTCCCTTGAGAATTTTTGTAGAAGGGTGGGGACGCAAGTTAATATTAACAAAATGAAACTAGTGGTTTTATCTAACAAAAGAAAGCATAAACAACATAAGTTGTACTTTGAAGACATCATTCTGGAAGAAGTTGCACACTACAAATGCCTCAAAATTGACTTCAACAGGAATTTAAGTTGGGATGGTTGTAGAAAGAAAAGAACATTGGGGGGTTGGAAAGCATGTTATGCTCTTCAAAACAGGTGTAGAGAGGCAAAGTTGTGGGACTCGAAAACCACTCTAACTCTTTTTGGGCTTCCAGCGATTCTCTACGGTTGTGAACTATGGACTAATAGCACAATTGATATGTAGTGGAAATAAATTGAGAAAATTCAGAAGCGTTTTATTACAAACAGATTCAAAATTAAAAGTGCAGTTCCTTATGCTATCTTGTTAAGTGAAACAGGAGTTGCTCCTATTGAAGCAATTGCTATGGTGTGAGTCATAAGGTATTTGAAAAAATGAGCAAATGGAAGAGGGTAGATGGCCTAAGGCTATGTTTAAAGATAGATTTTGCAAAAGAAAGAAGGCTTGGATGCGGCAAAATAACAAATGGTTTAGTAAATGGGGTATTTGCTTGAGAATGTGTCCTACAAACTTTACAGAGATAAAAACTTTTGTTATGGATAAGTTCCACAAACGTACTTGGGAGAAAGAGTTAGGGAGAAAGAAGAAGTACTACATTGAAGAGTTTAACCCCACTCATAATCATCACCAAAAAGCGTACATAGGGGCCAATATTTCTTGGAGATTTAAAATTCTTATTGCTCAATTAAGGACTAATTCTCATCAACTCTGTTACGAAACATGGCGCTGGAAAAGGCCAAAAGAAATGTGGGAGGAAAGAGTATGTATTTTTTTCTCTTCCGGAAAAGTGAAAACAGAAAAAAATTTCATTTTAGAATGCAAGGCCTTCAAAGACAACAGGGAAAATTATGTAGGTATTCTAGCGGCTAGCTTTTGGGATAATCTATTCAATGAAGAGTTTGTCGAAAAGCTGGGAGCGTTTATTGTAAAATTCCACAAGAAAAGGGCCGAATACAAAGGACAGATGGAGAAGCAATCTGTCCCATAGGCTCTTTTTAGCCTCGCGGAAGTTAAAAATACTTTCTTTCTTTCTTTCTTACATAATGAATGTGTGTCATTTAATGTACATTTGTATTTTTTTTAATCTCATAGAGAAATAATATAAGTGAAAGTCAATTTAAGATGATTTTTAGATAATTATTTTATTAATAAAAATGTTCAATATATTATCTTTCAAAAATAAATTTATCTGATAATAAATGTGGGTAAATTTTTTATTTATTTATTAGTTCATCATTAAGTTGTTATTATCTAGATATTGAAGGGTTCCCTATCTATTTTATGTTTATTGTAAAGATATTAGTTGCAAGGCCCTAGGTTCAACTTACACAAATGGGTAGGAGTCAAGAAGACAAAATAGAAGAAAAGTGATTGATACTAATAACATTTTATATGATAAATGTTCTTGTTGTAAAATAACAAAATTTATATAATTTTTTTTTTTTTTTTTTTTCAATATTGATGAGTTTATATCATGGTCATGTCAAAGAATAATACTAGAATAAATATCTAGGAATGCCTTAACAACTCACTTGACCACCATCTATCCACAACCCATGAATAACAATATTTATATAACTTTATATAATATGAAAATTTATATTATAATTAATTTAAATAATTATTGAAGTTATAACCATTAATTATATTCTATTTTTTTATTTATTTCATTTTATAAGTTTAATTTTTAAAATTATTTAATAATTAATTAAACTTTCCATATTATGGGTCGAGAGGCCTCTCCAACCTAGTATGGGTAAAAATAAAAGTAATTTAAAAATTAAATTAGATAAAAAATAATGTAATGTAAATTAAACATTTTAATTAGGTAAAAAATAAAAAAATAAATAATAATAATAAATAATCCTAGGAATTTGGCTTCTGTGATCCATAAAATATGTGTAAAAAGATTTTTCGGTGAAAATCACATAGGAGAAATTTGTGTCCACCCGTTTCGAACCAGCCAGTGTGGTTCATCATCAGGACAAGATGAGAAATCTGATCAGGAAACCAGTTTAAGTAGAATAGGACAGCTCCAACTAGCCGTTGGAAAAATGGCTAGTTTGACTAGAATAGGAAAATTATTATTATTATTATTATTTATTTATTTTAATTTTGATTATGTTTTTATTATAAATTCTATATAAATAAAATAAAAAATCAAATAAATCAAATATGAAATCAAATCAAATAAATAATAATAATAATAATAATAATTAATCAAATAATATAATATTACTAAAGAGGTAAAATTTAAAAAATAAAAAATAAAAATAAATAAAAATATAAAATAGAAATAAAAATAAAAATAAAAATATAAAAAATAAAAATAAAAATAAAAAAATAAAAAATAAAAAATAAAAATAAAAATAAAAAAATTGAAAAAAATAAAAATAAATAAAAAATAAATAAAATAAAATAAAATAAAATAAAATTCAAATTCAAATTCAAATAAAAATTAAAAATAAATAAATAAATCAATAATACTAAAAATAAAAATAAAATAAATAAATAAATCAAAAAATATAAAAATAAAACAAAAATATAAATATAAATAAATAATAAAAATAAAAATACAATAACTTAAAAATAAATAAATAAATTAAAAATTAAAAAATTAAAAAAAAAAAAATTAAAAAAAAAAAATTAAAAAAAATTAAAAAAAAAATTTAAATAATAATATATATAAATATATAAAAGAGGGCGGTTAACCTTAATAGGGATGATGGGTGGAATGTTAGCAGATGCTGGATTCCTGCACTTCACTCTTAGTTGATCTTGATTCCTCTTTCCTGGTGTGCTCCTTTTATTTTTCTTTTTTGGTTTTGATTAGGATTTTTGTTTTGTTTTTATTTTATTTTATTTATTTTTAAGTTATTGTATTTTTATTTTTATTATTTATTTATATTTATATTTTTGTTTTATTTTTATATTTTTTTGATTTATTTATTTATTTTATTTTATTTTATTTATTTTTTATTTTTTTTCAATTTTTTTTATTTTTATTTTTATTTTTTATTTTTTATTTTTTTATTTTTATTTTTATTTTGATTTCTATTTTATATTTTGATTTATTTTTGTTTTTTATTTTTTAAATCTTACCTCTTTAGTAATATTATATTATTTGATTACTTATTATTATTATTATTATTATTATTTATTTGATTTGATTTCATATTTTATTTATTTGATTTTTTATTTTATTTATATAGAATTTATAATAAAAACATAATCAAAATTAAAATAAATAAATAAATAAATAATAATAATATATTTCCTATTCTAGTCAAACTAGCCGTTTTTCCAACGGCTAGTTGGAGCTGTCCTATTCTACTTAAACTGGTTTCCTGATCAGATTTCTCATCTTGTCCTGATGATGAACCACACTGGCTGGTTCGAAACACGTCGACAGAAATTTCTCCTATGTGATTTTCACCCAAAAATCTTTTTACACATAAATAATCCTATAAAAATAAAATAATAATAAAATTAAAAATGGCACCGCTTATAACTATGCGATCGTCACTTTAATTGTAGGTTTTGAAATATTTTAACTATCTTTACAATACTTTTAAATTTTAGAACATCGTCGATATTCAACTAAAATGAATAAAATGAATATTATTAATTCACATTTTTCACAGATATCCAAAATACTCTGAAATTTTTAATCCAAGTAAACTCAAGTTTTAGATTTTAGAACTTTGTCCTTATTCAACTAAAATGAATATTATTAATTCACATTTTTCAAAGATATCCAAAATATTCTGAAATTTTCAATGAAAGTAAAATTAGGTTTATGCACTTTCGTTTTCCCAGAATGTATCATATAAGTTGAATTTGCATATATCCCTGTACTTTAGAAATTACTTGAATCTATCATTATGATACTCACGAAGACGCGAGCTTGAATTTATTATTACCAGCCTAGATCCATCTTAACTCCGAATCTATCAAGCGCCGAGAGGGATCAAATCTCTCGAGGTGAAAACCTCTTTTTTGAGTGAAAAACTTGAGGAAAGGTTTTCACCTCAAGAGATTTGATCCCTCTCGGCACTTGATAGATCCGGAGTTAAGATGGATCTAGGCTAGTTTCAGTCGTGTGCGACCAAGGAAAATCTATCGATAATATGAGGAACATATGCTTAATTTTATCAATAATATGTTAAGACATCTAATATTAACATAACCATTTTAAATATGTTAAATATGTCTGAGATTCATTGAGTCATTTTAATTTTAAATTTGATTAGTTACCTCAGTTTGTTAAGATGATAAATATTGTAAAACAACTTTTATGATGAAATAAAATTTTGAACGCAAACTGACAATGTAATAATATTGAATGATAGAAACTGTCAATAATAAGAATGTGATGTCTTGGAAGAGTTATAATTAAAATGTTATGGATCACAGAAGCTTGCACTCTCAATAAGAATGTAGTCAATTATGAAGTCTTCATTGTGATCGATTTCAAACTATTTTCTTCTAATATTCTTTTTTTCACCCATGTTAGTTTTTTCATATTTTCATATTGATTATTTGAAAAGGACAGTTTGAATCGTAAAACATTTAAATCTTTAGCTCGCATTGTTGTAGTAAACATCATACCTTGTCTCTCTTGCTCTCCAATATTAATAGGTTGAATTACTATAACACAAAAATCAATGTACATTGTCAATAATTTTTTGTGCTTACAATGAAATCATTGCACACACACTATTAATCCGATGACTTTAAAATTAATGTACCATCATATATCAAATTAGAAATCAACATATACACTGAAATCAATGCAACTAATGCAAGAAATCAAATAATAATAGAAAATAACATCTACACTAAAATCGATGCATATAATGCAAGTAATGAAATATGATTAGAAATCAACATCTACACTCAAATAAATGAGTCTAGTGCAAGTAGAAAAATAGGATTTAAAGCCAACATCTACATTGAAATCAATGCATCTAGTGCTTGCAATCAAATAGGATTAGAAATCACCATCTACACTGAAATAAATGCATTTAGCGCAAGCAATCAAATATAATTATAAATCAACATCGACATTGAAATTAATGCATCTAATGCAAGAAATAAAATAGGATTAGAAATCACCGTCTACATTGAAATCAAGGCATTTAGTGAAAGCAATCAAATAGGATTAGAAATCATCATCTACATTGAAATCAATCCAGTCAGTGCAAGAAATCAAATAGGATTAAAAATAATCTACATTGAAATCAATTCATCTAGTGAAACAAATCAAATATAACCAAAAATCAAAATCTACATTAAAATTAATGCATCTAGTGAAATCAATCAAATAGGATTAGAAATCATCGTCTACACTGAAATTAATGCATTTAGTGCAAGCAATCAAATAGGATTATAAATCATCTACATTAAAATCAATCCATCTAGTGTAAGTAATCAAATATCATTAGAAATCAACATCTACACCAAAATCAATTCATCTAGTGCAAGAAATCAAATAGGATTAGAAATCACCATCTATACTGAAGTCAATGCATCTACTGCAAGAATCCTTCTTCCCTATCTCCCTCATATATATCTATATATCCATCCATATCTCCTTCTTTTTCTCTTTATCTCACCCCACCATACACACACTCTCTCTCACTCCATATATATCAATTTCCTTGTCCCTCCCTCCTCCTCTCCATCTATATTTTTTTCTCTTCACCTTACATCTATATCTATATCTCGCTTTATCTCTCTATATCAACTCCAAAACATAAATTCTCTTTCTCCAATCTATTTATCTATCTATCACTCCCTCCTCCTCCTCCTCTCTCACTCTCTCCCTCTCTCTCTCGCTTCTATCTCTCTTCCTTCCTGCTACCCTTTCTCCCTCTCTCTCTCTCTCCACCTTTCACCCTCTATGTCTTTATTCTTACCTCCCCCTGTCTCTCTCTCCATCTTCATATCTCTTTCCCTACCTCTATTAACTCTCTCTCTTCCTTTCTGTCCCCCCCCCACTCTCTCTCTATCTTCACCTTCCAACTTTGTTACCATATGCCTCTCTCTCTCCTTCTCTCCACCCTTCTCTCCATATCTCCTTATTTGTCTCTTTATCTCACCCCAAAACATACACACTCCCTCTTCATCTCTCCCTTGTCACTCCCCCTCTCTCTCCACTACTCACTCTCTGTGTATTTATTCTTCCCTCCCTCTCTCCTCATCCAGATCCATCTCTCAATCCCTCCCTCTCCCCCCCCTCCAAATCCATATTTCTATCCGTCCCTCTCTCCTCCCCTCTCTCCTCCTCTCTTCCAAGTCCCCTCTCCTCTCCTTCCTCTCTCTCCCTTTCTCTCCTACCTCCCTTTCTCTTCCCCCATCTCTCTCTCTCTCTCCATCTCTCAATCCCTCCCTCTCTCCCCCTCCAAATCCATATTTCTATCCCTCCCTCTCTCCTCCTCTCTTTCAAGTCCCCACCCTTTTCCTTCCCTTCTCTCCCTTTATCTCCTACCTCCCTTTATCTTCCCCCATCTCTCTCTCTCTCTCTCTCTCTCTCTCTCTCCCTCTAAAATCATCTCTTCCCCCCCCATCACTCTCTCTTCCTCTCTCTCACTCCTCTCTCGCTTCCTTCATTGACCCCCCAACTCGCTTTCTTTCTCTCTCTTTCTCTCTCTATGTCCTCTAATCCTCTCTCTTCCCCCATCACTCTATCTCACTCTCCAACTATCTTACTATTTCGATCCCTTTACTCTTTCTCCCCCATCTCCATCACGCCTCCTTTCTCCTTCTCTCCCCTTTATCTCCATCACTCCCGTGTATCTTTGTTCCACCCATAAGCATACACACTCTCTCTCCATCTCTCCCTTGTCACTCCCTCTCTATGCATTTCTTCTTCCTTTCCTCGCTCCGCCTCCAAACATCTCTCTATCCCTCCTTCTCGCCTCCCTCCTCTCATCCTTTCTCCTTACCTCCCTCTCCCTTCCTCATTCTCTCTCTCTCTCTCACTCTTTGAGTGAAAAACTTGAGGAAGGGTTTGCACCTCGAGAGATTTGATCCCTCTCGGCGCTTGATAGATCCGTAGTTAAGATGGATCTAGGTTGGTTTCAGTCGTGTGCAACCAAGGAAAAACTATCGATAATATGAGAAACATATGATTAATTTTATCAATAATATGTAAATACATCTAATATTAATATAACCATTTTAAATATGCTAAATATGTTTGAGATTTATCAAGTCATTTTAATTTTAAATTTTCTTAGTTACCTCAATTTGTTGAGATGATAAATATTGTAGAATAACTTTAATAATGGAAAATGATCAAATAAAATTTTTGAATGCAAAATGACAATGTAATAATATTGAATGATAGAAACTGTCAATAATAAGAATGTGATGTCTTGGAAGAGTTATAATTAAAATGTTATGGATCAGAGAAGCTTGCACTCTCAATACGAATGTAGTCAATTACGAAGTCTTCATTGTGATCGATTTCAAACTATTTTCTTCTAATATTCTTATTTTCACCCATGTTAGTTTTGTCATATTTTCATATTGATTATTTGAAAAGGACAGTTGGAATCGTAAACCATTTAAATATTTAGCTCGATCTATTGTAGAAAACATCATACCTTGTCTCTCTTGCTCTCCAATATTAATAGCTTGAAATACTATAACGCAAAAATCAATGTACATTGTCAATAATTTTTTGTTCTTACACTGAAATCATTGCACACACAATATTAATCCAATGACTTTAAAATTAATGTACCATGATACATCAAATTAGAAATCAACATATACACTGAAATCAATGCAACTAATGCAAGAAATCAAATAATAATAGAAAACAACATCTACACTAAAATCAATGCATATAATGCAAGTAATGAAATATGATTAGAAATAAACATCTACACTCAAATAAATGAGTCTAGTGCAAGTAGGAAAATAGGATTTAAAGCCAACATCTACACTGAAATCAATACATCTAGTGCATGCAATGAAATAGGATTAGAAATCACCATCTACACTCAAATAAATGCATTTAGTGCAAGGAATCAAACATTTAAATCAATGCATTCCGTGAAAGCAATCAAATATAATTATAAATCAATATCTACATTGAAACTAATGCATCTAGTGCAAGCAATCAAATAAGATCAGAAATCACCATCTACACTAAAATCAAGGCATTTAGTGAAAGCAATCAAATAAGATTAGAAATCACCATCTACACTAAAATCAAGGCATTTAGTGAAAGCAATCAAATAGATTATAAATCATCATCTACATTGAAATCAATCCAAATAGTGCAAGCAATCAAATAGGATTAAAAATAATCTACATTGAAATCAATTCATCTAGTGAAAGAAATCAAATAGAACCAAAAATCAAAATCTACATTAAAATTAATGCATCGAGTGAAATCATTCAAATAGGATTAGAAATCATCATCTACACTGAAATTAATGCATTTAGTGCAAGCAATAAAATAGGATTATAAATCATCTACATTAAATCAATACATCTAGTGTAAGTAATCAAATATCATTAGAAATCAACATCTACACCAAAACCAATTCATCTAGTGCAAGAAATCAAATAGGATTAGAAATCACCATCTACACTAAAATCAATGCATCTACTGCAGTAAACCTTCTTCCCTCTCTCCCCGATATATATCTATATATCCATCCATATCTCCTTCTTTTTCTCTTTATCTCACCCCACCATACACACACTCTCTCTCACTCCATATCTATCAATTTCCTTGTCTCTCCCTCCTTCTTTCCATCTATCTCTTTTTCTCTTCACCTTACATCTATATCTATATCTCACTCTATCTCTCTATATCAACTCCAAAACATAAATTCTCTTTCTCCAATCTATGTATCTATCCATCACCTCCTCCTCCTCTTCCTCCTCCTCCTCCTCTCTCTCTCTCTCTCCCTCTCTCTCTCTCTCTCTCGCTTCTATCTCTCTTCATTCCTGCTACCCTTTCTCCCTCTCTCTCCATCTTCTTTATCACTCCCTCTCTCTCTCTCTCTCTCTCTCCACCTTTCACCCTCTATGTCTTTATTCTTACCTCCCCCTCTCCATCTTCATATCTCTTTACCTACCTCTCTTCACTCTCTCTCTTCCTTTCTCTTCCTCCCCCCTCTCTCTATCTTCACCTTCCAACTTTGTTACCATATGCCCCTCTCTCTCCTTCTCTCCCCCCTTATCTCCATATCTCCTTATTTTTCTCTTTATCTCACCCCAAAACATACACACTCCCTCTTCATCTCTCTCTTGTCACTCCCCCCCTCTCTCCACTACTCACTCTCTATGAATTTATTCTTCCCTCCATCTCTACTCATCCAGCTCCATATCTCAATCCCTCCCTCTCTCCCCGTCCAAATCCATATTTCTATCCCTCCCTCTCTTGTCCCCTCTCTCCTCCTCTCTTTCAAGTCCCCTCTCCTTTCCTTCATCTCTCTCCCTTTATCTTCCCCCATCTCTCTCTCTCTCCATCTCTCAATCCCTCCCTCTCTCCCCCTCCAAATCCATATTTCTATCCCTCCCTCTCTCCTCCTCTCTTTCAAGTCCCCTCTCTTTCCTTCCTCTCTCCCTTTATCTCCTACCTCCTTTATCTTCCCATCTCTCTCTCTCTCTCTCTCTCTCTCTCTCTCTCTCTCCCCAAAATCATCTCTTCCATCACTCTCTCTCTCTTCCTCTCTCTCTCTCATCATTCCTCTCTCTCGCTTCCTTTCTATCCCCCCAACTCGCTTTCTTTCTCTCTCTTTCTCTATGTCCTCTAATCTCTTCCCCCATCACTCTATCTCACGCAAAGGCTATCTTACTTACTTCGATCCTCCGAATCCTTCTTCCTCCCCTCATCTCCATCACGCCTCCTCATGCATGTGTCCATCTACCCGTCTCCATCACTCCCCCGTGCTCCTTCGTTCCACCTATAAGCATACACACTCTCTCTCCATCTCTCCCTTGTCACTCCCTCTCTATGTATTTCTTCTTCCTTCCTTTTCCCTCGCTTCCTCCGCTCCGCCTCCATCTCTCTATCCCTCCTTCTCGCCTCCTCCTCTCATCCTTTCTCTCGTACCTCCCTCTCCCTTCCTCATTCTCTCTCTCTCTCTCACTCTTTTGAGTGAAAAACTTGAGGAAAGGTTTTCACCTCAAGAGATTTGATCCCTCTCGGCACTTGATAGATCCGGAGTTAAGATGGATCTAGGCTAGTTTCAGTCGTGTGCGACCAAGGAAAATCTATCGATAATATGAGGAACATATGCTTAATTTTATCAATAATATGTTAATACATCTAATATTAACATAACCATTTGAAATATGTTAAATATGTCTGAGATTCATGGAGTCATTTTAATTTTAAATTTGATTAGTTACCTCAGTTTGTTGAGATGATAAATATTGTAAAACAACTTTAATGATGAAATAAAATTTTGAACGCAAACTGACAATGTAATAATATTGAATGATAGAAACTGTCAATAATAAGAATGTGATGTCTTGGAAGAGTTATAATTAAAATGTTATGGATCAGAGAAGCTTGCACTCTCAATAAGAATGTAGTCAATTACGAAGTCTTCATTGTGATCGATTTCAAACTATTTTCTTCTAATATTCTTATTTTCACCCATGTTAGTTTTGTCATATTTTCATATTGATTATTTGAAAAGGACAGTTGGAATCGTAAACCATTTAAATATTTAGCTCGAGTTGTTGTAGTAAACATCATACCTTATCTCTCTTGCTCTCCAATATTAATAGGTTCAATTACTATAACACAAAAATCAATGTACATTGTCAATAATTTTTTGTGCTTACACTGAAATCATTGCACACACACTATTAATCCAATGACTTTAAAATTAATGTACCATCATACATCAAATTAGAAATCAACATATACAGTGAAATCAATGCAACTAATGCAAGAAATCAAATAATAATAGAAAACAACATCTACACTAAAATCAATGCATATAATGCAAGTAATGAAATATGATTAGAAATCAACATCTACACTCAAATAAATGAGTCTAGTGCAAGTAGAAAAATAGGATTTAAAGCCAACATCTACACTGAAATCAATGCATCTAGTGCATGCAATCAAATAGGATTAGAAATCACCATCTACACTGAAATAAATGCATTTAGTGCAAGGAATCAAATAGGATTGTAAATCATCTACTTTTAAAACAATGCATTTAGTTAAATAATCTACATTTAAATCAATGCATTCACTGCAAGCAATCAAATATAATTATAAATCAACATCTACATTGAAATTAATGCATCTAGTACAAGAAATCAAATAAGATTAGAAATCACCATCTACACTAAAATCAAGGCATTTAGTGAAAGCAATCAAATAGGATTATAAATCATCATCTACATTGAAATCAATCCAGTTAGTGCAAGCAATCAAATAGGATTAAAAATAATCTACATTGAAATCAATTCATCTAGTGAAAGAAATCAAATATAACCAAAAATCAAAATCTATATTAAAATTAATGCATCTAGTGAAATCAATCAAATAGGATTAGAAATCATCATCTACACTGAAATTAATGCATTTAGTGCAAGCAATCAAATAGGATTATAAATCATCTACATTAAAATCAATCCATCTAGTGTAAGTAATCAAATATCATTAGAAATCAACATCTACACCAAAATCAATTCATCTAGTGCAAGAAATCAAATAGGATTAGAAATCACCATCTATACTGAAGTCAATGCATCTACTGCAAGAATCCTTCTTCCCTATCTCCCTCATATATATCTATATATCCATCCATATCTCCTTCTTTTTCTCTTTATCTCACCCCACCATACACACACTCTCTCTCACTCCATATATATCAATTTCCTTGTCCCTCCCTCCTCCTCTCCATCTATATTTTTTTCTCTTCACCTTACATCTATATCTATATCTCGCTTTATCTCTCTATATCAACTCCAAAACATAAATTCTCTTTCTCCAATCTATTTATCTATCTATCACTCCCTCCTCCTCCTCCTCTCTCACTCTCTCCCTCTCTCTCTCGCTTCTATCTCTCTTCCTTCCTGCTACCCTTTCTCCCTCTCTCTCTCTCTCCACCTTTCACCCTCTATGTCTTTATTCTTACCTCCCCCTGTCTCTCTCTCCATCTTCATATCTCTTTCCCTACCTCTATTAACTCTCTCTCTTCCTTTCTGTCCCCCCCCCACTCTCTCTCTATCTTCACCTTCCAACTTTGTTACCATATGCCTCTCTCTCTCCTTCTCTCCACCCTTCTCTCCATATCTCCTTATTTGTCTCTTTATCTCACCACAAAACATTCACACTCCCTCTTCATCTCTCCCTTGTCACTCCCCCTATCTCTCCATTGCTCACTCTCTATGTATTTATTATTCCCTCCCTCTCTCCTCATCCATCTCCATCTCTCAATCCCTCCCTCTCTCCCCCTGCAAATCCATATTTCTATCCCTCCCTCTCTCCTCCCCTCTCTCCTCCTCTCTTTCAAGTCCCCTCTCCTTTCCTTTCTCTCTCTCCTACCTCCCTTTCTCTTCCCCCATCTCTCTCTCTCTCTCCATCTCTCAATCCCTCCCTCTCTCCCCCTCCAACTCCATATTTCTATCCCTCCCTCTCTCCTCCTCTCTTTCAAGTCCCCTCTCTTTTCCTTCCTCTCTCTCCCTTTATCTCCTACCTCCCTTTATCTTCCCCATCTCTCTCTCTCTCTCTCTCTCTCTCCCCCCTAAAATCATCTCTTCCCCCATCACTCTCTTCCTCTCTCTCATCATTCCTCTCTCGCTTCCTTCTATTTGACCCCCCAACTCGCTTTCTTTTCTCTCTTTCTCTCTATTTCCTCTAATCCTCTCTCTTCCCCCATCACTCTATCTCACTCTCCAACTATCTTACTATTTCGATCCCTTTATCCTTCTCTCCCCTCTCATCTCCATCACGCCTCCTTTCTCCTTCTCTCCCCCCTTGTCTCCATCACTCCTGTGTATCTTTGTTCCACCCATAAGCATACACACTCTCTCTCCATCTCTCCCTTGTCACTCCCTCTCTATGTATTTCTTCTTCCTTTCCTCGCTCCGCCTCCAGCTCCATCTCTCTATCCCTCCTTCTCTCCTCCATCTCTCATCCTTTCTCTCTCTCCCTTTCTCTCCTACCTCCCTCTCCCTTCCCCCTTCTTTCTCTCTCTCTCACTCTCTACCCTCCAATCCTCTCTCCTTCTCCCTCCCTCTCTCCTTATCTCTCTCCCACCTCCATCTTTATGTCTCCCTCTCCCTCTCTTGCCCTTCTCTAACTCTCTCACTCTTCTCACTCTTTCTCTCTTCATTCCTCTTCTCCCTTCTCCTTCAATTTATCTCCATATCTCCCTTGTCACTCCCCCTATTTCTCCAACTCTATCATATATCATGATATATTAATATATATTACAATATAATAAATTTAATATTGTATTAATCTAAACATATTAAATTTAATAATATTAATATTTTAATATTAATGTTAGGGTTAATAATGTTTTTTTGGCATGGTATTAATAATAATTTGGTCCATGGTATTTGACCCTTATACTTCATATATAATTAGACCTTTATTTCTAATCGTATTGATATATTTTTATTTATATACCTTACCTCTTTATACCTCTTTTATATTTACTTATTTACCATACCTATTTTATAAATATATTATTTGGCCCATGGTATTTTCCCATGGTATTATTAATAATTTGTCCCATCATATTTGGCCCATGGTATTAATAATAATTTGTCCCATAGGCTTCACCTAAATAAAACCTGTTTTTGAGTTTTTGTAAATATAAAGTGGTTTATTGAGTAAATATAAAAATCGGTTTTATTTATTTACCATACCTCTAGTTTATTTATATTTTTATTTATTTACCATACCTCCTGAGTAATATAAAAAGAGGTTTTATTTATTTACCGTGCCTATGGTTTATTTATATTTTTACGTATTTACCATATTTTATTTATTTACCATATCTCTTTTTTGAGTGTTAGTAAACTCTTCATATTTTAAGTTTATATGGTTTAAATTTATTTTTAATAAATTTTTAATTGTTCATTTATATGTTTATGTAAGCTATTGTTTAAACGACATATTTTTGGCTCGACATACTTACACATCGGGGTCCTGAAATTTGTAGAATGTGCCTCTCGGCATAGCAATGACATAGGGTTGACTCTCATCCACTTATGTGTGGGCATTCTAGTTTATAAAACGAAACCCTAAATCCAATCATGTTGGTAGAATTTGACTTTAAATAATACAAAATGACATAGGGTTGACTCTCATCCACTTATGTGTGGGTGTTGTCTACAAAGGTGACAATTTTCCCCAGACAACTATTTCTTGTTGGAATCAGACCATTTTTTTTTTGTGAGAGTGGTGTTTAAATCATTTTTTTTTAAGATGAAAATAGATTCAACACCATCAAAAACTCCAAGGACATCCAAAATCCAAAAAACTTGACAATTGTAACCGAGATTTCCAAAAATATTTGCAAGATTTTGTCAAAATCAGACTGAAAATTTCATTATTTTTCGAGCAAAAATATAACCTTATGTGTACAAGTCATAAAATCATTAATATAATCTCTTAATACAATTATATCTTCAACCACGGCCTCAAAAAGTACTCTATTATTTTCCAAATAAATAGAACTCATAAAATTAAATAGTATTAAGAAAATTGAACACTACTCACTTTTTATTATTAAATCCAACTTCTTGAAAACAACTTATAATAATTTTACTAAGTAAATACTTATAATAATTTTTCTAAGATTTTTTATTTACTTGGGTTGATTTTATTTTTAAATTACCTTTTAATTTACATCGCGAAACTTATTTATTTTTATCATTGATTTCTTTAAAACAAATTATATTCATTAAAAGAAAACTAGTGGAAAATATTTATTTGCTAATTTTTTCTAAAACTTACTTTTAATTTACGACTCACTGACGTGAACAAAATGATTTACCATACTCAAAACATTATATGAAATTTAACCTTAAAAGAGTTCTGAAGCACATTTAACTCAGCAATATTCCAATGAGAATATCAGAAGAGACATGAAATTATTTTAAAAAGACAAACACAAAGTGTTAAAAGTTATTTCAAGAAGTCAAACATTAAATAAATAAGATGAGCAAGAAGGCAATAGTCCCCCTTCATGAGCCGTAAAGTTAAGTTTTTTTATATTTATTCTCGCGTACTAATTGTGGCTTTGCTCGCATGGTGTTCGAGGTTCTCATGACAGTTTGGGTATGGCCGAGCCACCTAGCAGGACCTACTAGCGAAGGACAAGGGACCACAGATGGAGACTAGCTTCGATGAAGAAGAGATCATCATGGAACCCCAGTAGGGAACTTCCACACCGCGGGTCCAAACAAATAGTGGAGCTGCCCATCATCCCTGATGAAGCCACTTTCATTGGAAAAGATTTGAAACACATGTTTAAAAGGCTACTCACAGTGGATGCACCGATCAATGCACTGATCATTGAGCCTTGTAATTATATTTATAGTAGTAGTATCATTCCCATGAAAGCATTGGCAGCATTGTGGATATTGGCAGCATTGTGGATAT
>JAXQQM020091704.1:0-39330 GCA_034641835.2 Pinus albicaulis
TCCCCCCAACTTTGTTTTAGTCTGTAACACCACAAAGTCAGCTGGGTAATTCCAAGATTCAACTGAGATGATTAGGTCTTCAATAAATCCATTCGGTTTGATTGTAAAATGGTCAGCTAACTCTAGAATGGTTAGTGTATCTCTGATTACGTTCTTCAACTATAATAGTTGTGAAGTTTCAAGAGTCATAATATTTATAGCAGCACCTAAATCTACCAGAACTCGAGGAATTATTGTTTTTCCGATTTGCATTGTGACAATAGGATGGCCGGGATCACCATATTTAACTAGAGGAGCTTTATCAGACATTAATGCAAATAGATCACCCATAACATGAACTGTAAGGGGATCTTTAGCTTTCCTACCGGGTTTCTTAACACAAATATCTCTCATAATTATGGCATAAATTGGTACATCTCTTAGTTCTTGTAAGAGTGGAATTTTAACATAAAGATTCTGTAATTCCCCTAGAAGATTAAAAGCAGGTGGCTCAGGAATTTTAATTAAAACTAAATGCTCAGGGAATGGTGGTTCTGCTATTTCAGTACCCTTATTAAAGGGTGGTTGTACCTATTTTGGTTGTACCTGTTTACGTGAATCACATTTTTCTGTCTCCTCTTTATCATAATCAAAAGAGGTAACATCATCAATAATGGGTTCAAGTATTTTCCCAGATCGTAAATGAATATCATTGCATTGTGCAGGGAAAACAGGAAGTATAGGCTAGTTCTGAATATCAATAACCTCCACAGCTTTATTATTGGGGTTAGGGTTTGGTTGTATAGGTAGCTGGGGTCTCATCATTTGATTATTCGGTGGAGCACCTGATGGTAGACGAAGTGGTTGCTGAAATTGAGGAAATTGATTTGGAAATGGGAGTTATTGACCCCTCTAATTTGGATTCCATTGGTTAAAGTAAGATTGTTGTTGTGGAGGCCAAGGAGTCCACATTGCTAGGTCTACAAAGGGAGGGTTTGTTTGTTGCATGGGTGGGTAATTCATTTGATTGAAGGGCGGGTATTGCATTTGGTTAAAGGGAGGGTAATTTTCTTGACTAAAAGAAGGATAATTGTTCCAACGATTAGAAGATGTAAATGGCATATTAGAGTTCATACTTTGTCCTCGCGGTTGTCATTTCCTTCTCTATGTCAACAGATAGATCGCTTCAGCTTCTTCTTCGGTTGGTTGCAATGCTGCTTTTATTCTTGGTAAAGAAGGGCAGGGAAAATTTTAGGGGCGAATTTTAGCCCAAAGGAGAATTTTAAGGGATTTTAAATTTTAATAGGGCGAATTTTTCATATAAAACCCATTTTCTATAGTTTAATAAAGTTAGCCCAATAATTATTTTAAAAATAATTAATTATTAAATATTAGCCCACCAAAAAAAGGGTGCATAAAACTGGAAAAATGAATTTCGCCCCCGATTTTCTTTGGTTGGATCAGATTTCCATGGCATTTGCCTGGATTTACAGGGTCGGAGGGAACGATTAGAGTGATTCACCCATTTTTTCACTGGTTCATCGGATTTTAGGAGAGGTGGCTGGAGCTTTGTGCACACCGATCTTCTTGCTCGCTGAGCGAGGGACTTGACTGACCCTCTCTGGTCCGTTAGGGCCCTCCCATAGTTTGTATATAACAGAGATACACTTTGAAATAGATGGTGTTGTGGGAGATAACACTCCCCACAACCTACGTGCTCGGCCTCAAGCGCATGTACAAGCTTGCTCTCAGACTCCAAAGCCAACTAATAACACAGAGGCACCCTGATTTTCGATAGTTTGTTCAACGGTATGCACCTTCCTTCCCTTTCTCAAATAAATAATCCATAAAAATCTTCATGATAGCTATGCATCATAAGCATTCTTGAATTAGCCTTCATTGTGGTCCTCAATGCTCAAGGTAAAGAATTTGGCATCACAATTTTGCAGTCATAGTCTGCCCTATGTATGTCTAATTTCTGTAGGAAATGAAATATACATATCACAGAATGCAGTTATTGGGCATAAACCATGAATATCATGCACCATCATGGTATTGCCTATCTTTACATCTCTTCACCTCAGAAGGAGTTCCAGGTTTTTGGGTGCAAGATCAACACATACCCATCTAAACCTGGGTCTGATATCTACCTCCAGGTTGTGAAGGTTGAGGTTGCATATGTGAAGGTCCATACTTGAACAAGGTTTTGATGGGATGTGCTAGTGTCCATATTCAGGACACCCAATGCATCGTCAAGATTCACTGCATCACACCCATATATGAGCTGTAGAATGCACCTCATTTCTCTCAGTTCTATTAGGGCATTCTCATCGTTATCTACAAGAAAATGCATTGTTGAATGCAGATTTGATTATTTCTTTGTGTGTGTAGCTACTGTATGCTAATTAGTCTATGTATGTGTGTACACATAACAAAAGAAATGTACGCATATAATGAGACAAGAGACAGACATTTATACACTTTGTTACCTTAACATGGTTATTATAATAAGCTTTAGCAGTGGGATTGGTGAAGAAATCATCATCAGAGTTGAGATTCTGTCCAACTTTGCAAGCCCATTGTACATATTGGGCCTTTCCTCCAAAGTTCACATAATTGTTTGCCAGACTAAGTATTAGTCTGATACCATACTTTATGGCTTGAAAGAACACAAAGTCTAGAGCCTAAACCAAAACAACCCGAAAAATCAGATTAAAACAAACAATGCCAGTAGATCTAGACACCCAAAAGAAAAATCTCTTGAAAAAAAATGGGTTGAGGTCCTGAAGGCTTGATGTAATGCAGCACCCATGCACAAACCTGAAATACTTGTTCATCATATACACCAGGAAAAATCTGCAATGCCTTGTACTGGCCATCGTTGAAGGCCCAAGTGCTGGAAAAATTAAGCCTAAGAGCTGCAGCTTGTTGAGAAACAAAGGTAACTTTATTTCTCTGTGTTAGATCCGTTGCCACAATCATTAACCATTAAGAGTTAAACCCATTGATAAACAGAGGTTTCCCATTTACAGTAAAGTGGGTGCCCTTGTCCTCACAAACCCACTTCCTCTTGCTATAGCTTGCTGAAGAAAGCTAAGAAAGAGCAGACAGGAAAGAACCCAAAGTCTCATCGTCATAGCACCACCCACTTTATTGGAAAAAGCTCTAGACTTCATAAAGAAGTAAAAACTACTTAATGAGTGTCTCTGCATTATCGAGCAGATCTGCTAACCAGGAAAAAATTTAAGATTCAATGGCACACTAGAGAAGAGTATATAGAGATGAAGATCTGAGAACTTAGGCACGGAGCGTCGGGCAAGATAAATGGAGAAAGCTAGGAAGCATGAGTTAAGGTTTTGGGGCCCAGTAAGACATTGTCCGAGAATGGCATAAGATATTTCATGAATGCCCACATGGGAATGTGCCCTTCATCACTCAATGTGTCGTGGATGGAGTAGAATTGGCTCGAAGGCTGGAAAATGGCCCTGGATCCACCTGGCCAAATTTGAAAGCGCCTAAATTTTGTTAAAAAGTTTTAAGCATTTTAATGAAATTTGATGATGATTATGTCTCAGTTTTGAGCAAAAGTTCTAAGATTCCAGTAAGCATTTTTATATTTTTCATAGGATATTTTCTGAGATTCCAGTGAGTATTTTTATAATTTTAATAGGAATTTTTTACTCATCGTTAGATATACTGCAATTGTCTCAATTAGATTGGATTATCTGAGTTTATTTTTATTTAGAATTTTAGAATTTGTAGAATTGCAAAATTTCATTATTAAAATTATGATATTTAATTAAGAAAGTGGAATTTACTCCAAAATTAAACAATTTATGGAGAACAGAACTCTACCAAACTATGAATCTAGAAGATCTGGTGTTCAACAATAGAATCAAGACCTTAAACTAACATTCTTGTTTGAATCTCTGATTACATTTGCTTTCCATTTTCCAGTTCTGATCCAAAGACAAAAGGTGATATCTGATCTGGATGGTCCTCCCAGAAAGATCACTTTGACAACGAGGCTCGTTCATGACCTCCCATGCAAAGATTGTAGGCTCATCCTTGTAGGCTACTCCAGTAATGTTGTTCACTCCAGTCAACACAGTCTACAAGAAAATGCATTGTTGAATGCAGATTTGATTAGTTCTTTGTGTGTGTAGCTACTGTATGCTAATTAGTCTATGTATGTGTCTACACATAACAAAAGAAATGTACGCATATAATGAGACAAGAGACAAACATTTATACAATCTGTTACCTTAACATGGTTCTTATAATAAGCTTTAGCAGTGGGATTGGTGAAGAAATCATCATCAGAGTTGAGATTCTGTCCAACATTGCGAGCCCATTGTACATATTGGACCTTTCCTCCAAAGTTCACATAATTGTTTTCTAGACTAAGTATTAGTCTGATACCATAATTTCTGGCTTGAAAGACCACAAAGTCCAGAGCCTGAACCAAAACAACCCCAAAAATCAGATTAAAACAAACAATGCCAGCAGATCCAGACACCCAAAAGCAAAATCTCTTGAAAAAAAATGGGTTGAGGTCTTGAACGCTTGATTTAATGCAGCCCCCATGCACAAACCTGAAATACTTGTTCATCATATACACCAGGAAAAATCTGCAATGCCTTGTACTGGCCATCGTTGAAGGCCCAAGTGCTGGAAAAATTAAGCCTAAGAGCTGCAGCTTGTTGAGAAACAAAGGTAACTTTATTTCTCTGTGTTAGATTCGTTGCCACAGTCATTAACCATTAAGAGTTAAACCCATTGATAAACAGAGGTTTCCCATTTACAGTAAAGTGAGTGCCCTTGTCCTCACAAACCCACTTCCTCTTGCTATAGCTTGCTGAAGAAATCTAAGAAAGAGCAGACAGGAAAGAACCCAAAGTCTCATCGTCATAGCACCACCCACTTTATTGGAAAAAGCTCTAGACTTCATAAAGAAGTAAAAACTACTTAATGAGTGTCTCTGCATTATCGAGCAGATCTGCTAACCAGGAAAAAATTTAAGATTCAATGGCACACTAGAGAAGAGTATATAGAGATGAAGATCTGAGAACTTAGTACGTAGCATACAAAGTTGATAATGGAGAAAAGATAGAAGCATGAGTTAAGGTTTTGGGGCCCAGAAGACATTGTCTAAGAATGGCATAAGATATTTCATGAATGCCCACATGTGAATGTGCCTTCATCACTCAATGTGTCAGGATGGAGTAGAATTGGCCCTCAAGGTTGGAATTTGAGATCAAATCCACTGGTCGAATTTGAATTATAATAAATTTTGTTAAAAGTTTTAAGCATTTTAATGAAATTTGATGATGATTATGTCTGGTTTTGAGAAAAAGTTCTAAGATTCCAGTAAGCATTTTTATATTTGTCATAGGATATTTTCTAAGATTCCAGTGAGTATTTTTATAATTTTAATAGGAATTTTTTACTCATCGTTAGATATACTGCAATTGTCTCAATTAGATTGGATTATCCGAATTTATTTTTATTTAGAATTTTAGAATTTGTAAAATTGAAAATTTTCATTATTAAAATTATGATATTTAATTAAGAAAGTGGAATTTACTCCAAAATTAAACAATTTATGGAGAACAAGACTCTGCCAAACTATGAATCTAGAAGATCCGGTGTTCAACAATAGAATTGAGACCTTAAACTAACATCCTGGTTTGAATCTATGATTACATTTGCTTTCCATTTTCCAGTTCTGATCCAAAGACAAAAGGTGATATCTGACCTAGATGGTCCTCCCAGAAGGATCACTTTAACAACGAGGCTCGTTCATGAGCTCCCATTCAAATATTGTAGGCTCATCCTTGTAGGCTACTCCAGTAATGTTGTTCACTCTATTCAACACAGTCTATAATAAAATGCATTGTTGAATGCAAATTTGATTAGTTCTTTGTGTGTGTAGCTACTGTATGATAATTAGTCTATGTATGTGTGTACACATAACAAAAGAAATGTATGCATATAATGAGACAAGAGATAGACATTTATACACTATGTTACCTTAACATGGTTCTTATAATAAGCTTTAGCAGTGGGATTGGTGAAGAAATCATCATCAGAGTTGAGATTCTGTCCAGCATTGCGAGCCCGTTGTACATATTGGGCCTTTCCTCCAAATTTCACATAATTGTTTGCCAGACTAAGTATTACTCTAATACCATACTTTCTGGCTTGAAAGACCACAAAGTCCAAAGCCTGAACGAAAACAACCCCAAAAATCAGATTAAAACAAACAATGCCAGCAGATCCAGACACCCAAAAGAAAAATCTCTTGAAAAAAAATGGGCTGAGGTCCTGAAGGCTTGATGTAATGCAGCCCCCATGCACAAACCTGAAATAATTTTTCATCATATACACTAGGAAAAATCTGCAATTCCTTGTACTGGCCATCGTTGAAGGCCCAAGTCTTGGCAACATTAAGCCTATGAGCTGCAGCTTTTTGACAAACTGAGGTAACTTTATTTCTCTGTGTTAGATCCGTTGCCACAATCATTAACCATTAAAAGTTGAAACCATTGACAAACAAAGTTTTCCCATTGACAGTAAAGTGGGTGCCCCTTGTCCTCAAAAACCCATTTCCTCTTGTTGTAACTTGCTGAAGAAAGCTAAGAAAGAGCAGACAGGAAAGAACCCAAAGTCTCATCATCATAGCACCACCCACTTGATTGGAAAAATATCTAGACTTCATAAATAAGTAAAAACTACTTAATGAGTGTCTCTGCATTAGCTAGAAGATCTTCTAACCAGGAAAAACTTTGAGATTCAATGGCACACTAGAGAAGAGTATATAGAGATGAAGATCTGAGAACTTAGTACGTAGCATATAAAGTTGATAATGGAGAAAAGCTGGAAGCATGAGTTAAGGTTTGGGGGCCCAGAAGAAATTGTTTGAGAATGGCATAAGATATTTCATGAATGCCCACATGGGAATGTGCCTTCATCACTCAATGTGTCAGGATGGACTAGAATTGGCCCTCAAGGTTGGAATTTGAGATCAAATCCACCGGTCAAATTTGAATTATAATAAATTTTGTTAAAATTTTTAAGCATTTTAATGAAATTTGATGATGATTATGTCTGGTTTTGAGAAAAAGTTTAAGATTCCAGTAAGAATTTTAATATTTGTCATAGGATATTTTCGGAGATTCCAGTGAGTATTTTTATAATTTTAATAGGAATTTTTTACTCATCGTTAGATATACTGCAATTTTCTCAATTAGATTGGATTATCCGAGTTTATTTTTATTTAGAATTTTAGAATTTGTAAAATTGCAAAATTTCATTATTAAAATTATGATATTTAATTAAGAAAGTGGAATTTAATCCAAAATTAAACAATTTATGGAGAACAAAACTCTACCAAACTATGAATCTAGAAGATCTGGTGTTTAACAATAGAATCAAGACCTTAAACTAACATCCTTGTTTGAGTCTCTGATTACATTTGATTTCCATTTTCCAGTTCTGATCCAAAGACAAAAGGTGATATCTGACCTGGATGGTCCTCCCAGAAAGATCAATTTGACAACGAAGCTCGTTCATGAGCTCCCATGCAAAGATTGTAGGCTCATCCTTGTAGGCTACTCCAATAATGTTGTTCACTCTAGTCAACACAGTTTACAAGAAAATGCATTGTTGAATGCAGATTTGATTAGTTCTTGGTGTGTGTAGCTACTGTATGCTAATTAGTCTATGTATGTGTGTACACATAACAAAAGAAATGTATGCATATAATGAGACAAGAGATAGACATTTATAAACTCTATTACCTTAACATGGTTCTTATAATATGCTTTAGTAGTGGGATTGGTGAAGAAATAATCATCAGAGTTGAGATTCTATCCAACATTGCGAGCCCATTGTACATATTGGTCCTTTCCTCCAAAGTTCACATAATTGTTTGCCAGATTAAGTATTAGTCTGATACCATACTTTCTGGCTTGAAATACCACAAAGTCCAGAGCTTGAATGAAAGCAACCCCAAAAATCATATTAAAAAAAACAATGCTAGCAGATCCAGACACCCAAAAGCAAAATATCTTGAAAAAATGGGTTGAGGTCCTGAAGGCTTGATGTAATGCAGCCCCCATGCACAAACCTGAAATAATTTTTCATCATATACACTAGGAAAAATCTGCAATGCCTTGTACTGGCCATCGTTGAAGGCCCAAGTGCTGGAAACATTAAGCCTAAGAGCTGCAACTTGTTGAAAAACAGAGGTAACTTTATTTCTCTGTGTTAGATCCATTGCCACAGTCATTAACCATTAAGAGTTGAACCCATTGACAAACAAAGGTTTCCCATTGACAGTAAAGTGGGTGCCCCTTGTCCTCACAAACCCACTTCCTCTTGCTACAACTTGCTGAAGAAAGCTAAGAAAGAGCAAATAGGAAAGAACCCAAAGTCTCATCGTCATAGCACCACCCACTTGATTGGAAAAAGATCTAGACTTCATAAAGAAGTAAAAACTACTTAATGAGTGTCTCTGCATTAGCTATCATATCTGATAACCAGGAAAAAATTTGAGATTCAACGGCACACTAGAGAAGAGTATATAGAGATGAAGATATGAGAACTTAGTATGTAGCATACAAAGTTGATAATGGAGAAAAGATGGAAGCATGAGTTAAGGTTTGGGGGCCCAGAAGACATTGTCTGAGAATGGCATAATATATTTCATGAATTCCCACATGGGAATGTGCCTTCATCACTCAATGTGTTAGGATGGATTAGAATTGGCCCTCAAGGTTGGAATTTGAGATCAAATCCACCGGTCGAATTTGAATTATAATAAATTTTGTTAAAAGTTTTAAGCATTTTAATGAAATTTGATGATGATTATGTCTGGTTTTGAGAAAAAGTTCTAAGATTCCAGTAAGCATTTTTATATTTTTCATAGGATATTTTCTGAGATTCCAGTGAGTATTTTTATAATTTTATTAGGAGTTTTTTACTCATCGTTAGATATACTGCAATTGTCTCAATTAGATTGGATTATCCGAATTTATTTCTATTTAGAATTTTAGAGTTTGTAAAATTACAAAATTTCATTATTAAAATTATGATATTTAATTAAGAAAGTGGAATTTACCCCAAAATTAAACAATTTATGGAGAACATAACTCTACCAAACTATGAATCTAGAAGATCCGGTGTTCAAAAATAGAATCGAGACCTTAAACTAACATCCTTGTTTGAATCTCTGATTACATTTGCTTTCCATTTTCCAGTTTTGATCCAAAGACAAAAGGTGATATCTGACCTGGATGGTCCTCCCAGAAGGATCACTTTGACAACGAGGCTCATTCATGATCTCCCATGCAAATATTGTAGGCTCATCCTTGTAGGCTACTCCAGTAATGATGTTCACTCTAGTCAACATAGTCTACAAGAAAATGCATTGTTGAATGCAGATTTGATTAGTTATTTGTGTGTGTAGCTACTGTATGCTAATTAGTCTATGTATGTGTGTACATATAACAAAAGAAATGTACGCATATAATGAGACAAGAGGCAGACATTTATACACTCTATTACCTTTACATGGTTCTTATAATAAGCTTTAGCAGTGGGATTGGTGAAGGAATCATCATCAGAGTTGAGATTCTGTCCAGCATTGCGAGCCCATTGTACGTATTCGGCCTTTCCTCCAAAGTTCACATAATTGTTTGCCAAACTAAGTTTTAGTCTAATACCATACTTTCTGGCTTGAAAGACCAAAAAGTCCAGAGCCTGAACGAAAACAACCCCAAAAATCAGATTAAAACAAACAATGCCAGCAGATATAGACACCCAAAAGAAAAATATCTTGAAAAAAAATGGGTTGAGGTCCTGAAGGCTTGATGTAATGCAGCCCCCATGCACAAACCTGAAATGCTTGTTCATCATATACACTAGGAAAAATCTGCAATGCCTTGTACTGGCCATCGTTGAAGGCCCAAGTCTTGGCAACATTAAGCCTATGAGCTGCAGCTTGTTGAAAAACAGAGGTAACTTTATTTCTCTGTGTTAGATCCGTTGCCACAGTCATTAACCAGTAAGAGTTGAACCCATTGACAAACAGAGGTTTCCCATTGATAGTAAAGTGGGTGCCCCTTGTCCTCACAAACCCACTTCCTCTTGCTGCAGCTTGTTGAAGAAAGCTAAGAAATAGCAGATAGGAAAGAACCCAAAGTCTCATCGTCATAGCACCACCCACTTGATTGGAAAAATCTCTAGACTTCATAAAGAAGTAAAAACTACTTAATAAGT
Source organism: Pinus albicaulis (assembly GCA_034641835.2). Lineage (NCBI taxonomy): Eukaryota > Viridiplantae > Streptophyta > Pinopsida > Pinales > Pinaceae > Pinus > Pinus albicaulis. The sequence continues at coordinate 10,264 of JAXQQM020091704.1, forward strand.
GTGTCTGCATTAGCTAGCAGATCTGCTAACCAGGAAAAATTTTGAGATTCAATGGCACACTAGAGAAGAGTATATAGATATGAAGATCTGAGAACTTAGTACGTAGCATATAAAGTTGATAATGGAGAAAAGTTGGAAGCATGAGTTAAGGTTTGGGGGACCAGAAGACATTGTCTGAGAATGGCATAAGATATTTCATGAATGCCCACATGGTAATGTGCCTTCATCACTCAATGTGTCAGGATGGACTAGAATGGGCCCTCAAGGTTGGAATTTGAGATCAAATCCACCGGTCAAATTTGAATTATAATAAATTTTGTTAAAATTTTTAAGCATTTTAATGAAATTTGATGATGATTATGTTTGGTTTTGAGCAAAAGTTCTAAGATTCCAGTAAGCATTTTTATATTTGTCATAGGATATTTTCGGAGATTCCACTGAGTATTTTTATAATTTTAATAGGAATTTTTTACTCATCGTTAGATATACTGCAATTGTCTCAATTAGATTGGATTATCCAAATTTATTTTTATTTAGAATTTTAGAATTTGTAAAATTGCAAAATTTCATTATTAAAATTATGATATTTAATTAAGAAAGTGGAATTTACTCCAAAATTAAACAATTTAACTGTAGAGTGCTTCAAATTTGTTGGAGAAGGATACACAATAATAACTCTCTCACACTTGATTATTATGATATTAAGGACATTGTTTTAGAAAAGACTCAAGAAGTTCTTTAAGCATGACAAAATTGTTGAATGAATGATACTTTATCCCCTCAATTTTATATGATATCTACATTTGTTGTCCTTTCTTGAAGTGTATATTTGCAGTAGGAGGATTTTGGGCTGTTAGCCTTTTTCCTGCTTGGGATGGGTGGAAGCTCATCTGAGTAGATGAATGCAAAAACATTATTTTTGTAATTTGGATCAATAGATAATCCTCTTAAAAATATAAAAGAAGATACAGTTTGTGAGACAACACTATCATGATAATGGATTGATAAACATTGCATGAATCATGTTGGTTCTTCCACTTTTCTAGAAGGGTACTAAGATTGGGTTTTGCATTCAAAGAGGATTCCCAATCAATTTCTCAAGAACGAAAAACCTAATGAATTGTGCATTTCTCTTCATTCATTAAATGGACAGAGCACTAGAATTAACCCAACAAATATCAATACTAATCCACACACTGACACCAATTATTAAAGTAGAATGTGTGACAATAGAAGCTGAAATGTAGAAAGCCAACATATAATTTGACATTAAAACATTTTTTTTTGGCCTTTTCTCATCAATATTTTGTAATGATAAAATAAATTATATACCATGTAATGCCTTAATTTTCTCTATTTTATTATGTAGCCAATACTGGGAAGGATGGAGGACTTGAAACAAATCTCTTGTTCCAGAATGGCCTGTGAAACTATAAACTGATCTAGTATATTGGATACTTAGTGCTTTCCTCCTCTACGATTATTCCAATTATAAATACCGTTGATAGGAATAAATCTGCCTATCAAAATCTTAGTAGAATTGTGCTAACAGTTTGACTTAGCCCGGATTGGAGCATCTGATGTGTTGCGACATCAGATGGCTGATTTTTAAAAGCAGTACCAATATGAAAACCAAGAGAAATATCAACGTGCTTATCTTCCTTATAGCAAACCTACTTTTTTGTCTTCTTCGTTGGTTTCATCTTCATAACTATATTCCAATTTACCTTCCTTGATGTATGTTTTCACCTTCTTTTTATTGTATAATTTTCATCATCCATAAGCCACAACACATTAACGGTGCAAGATTCCCTGGGTGCCCATATATTTTTGATTACCTCAGACACCATTTAGAACAGGGTCATACCAACTCCAAGAGGGCTAAATTCCATTTCTTTCAAGAGGTTGAGTTTCCAAATTAGATAAGGGACTGTGATTGCATTTCTAGCGTATTTGGTGCCAAGAAATATCAATACAAGAAGGACATGTTATTGTATCTATTGTAGCTCCTAGAGACAGCCTGGAGTTGCGATAGACCAGTGCCTAGGACATATTAGCATAGCAAGGAGCATATAATATAATGTATGAAGTTTTCAGCTTCATCTCACATGCTATCTCCTGTAAACAGGGAAATAAACTAGAATGGGACCAAACTCTCAGAAACTGACACAGGAAAAGAGATATTACAGAGGCAAGATGCAGAACTCTAATACAAAAGCAACAGACAATTCAGAGACAGTTTACTGCAAAGCGGGCCGATTTAGAAATACTTCACAGACATAAATTATCAGAAGGTGTATGTAGTGAAAGAAATATTGAGAAGATATTAGTTAACATTGAGCTGATACCCAGATATACAATACCACCATGCATGGGCTTACCAATCTAAGAATCCATACATGATAATAGCATTTTAAAAGCACCCTCCTAAAGCAACTAATATAGCAGAAGTATGGTTAGCTGAATAATGGAACAGAATATCATGCATGAGCCATATTTAAAGTGCTTGACTGATCCGAGCATGGGCATCAACTAGGATGAATCCATACCAAAAATCAGTGAGCCACTCGCATTCCAAAACATGATACAAGAAAGATGGATGAAATGAAATGTTCTATTAATATAACACAATAAAGAAAGTTACAGACTGTGAAATACCAAAGACCAGAATCCTCTTTAACAGATGGAACTCCTCCTCCCTGAGACCCTATGGGCTCTGAGCCTTCATATAAGAAGTTTAAAAAATGTATACAAAAAGCCTCTCGCTGCATAATTTTTTGATAAAATCTGGAACCCTTACAATGCGTTTCTTCATGGTTTTTATAGGAGAAACCAAAACCTAGTAAAAGAGGTAGGCGATGAACATTTAATTTTCATAATTAAGGCAAAATGGTGAAAACATTCATGCCCATACTACTGAATGACTATGCTGTGTTGTTTGTACTTGGTGGCCTGCTTTCTGAAATAAATGTTCTGGGTGAAAATATCTTCAGGAACACGGAATAGAGTAGAATCCCATAAACATTCTGTCCTTTCCTGAAAGAAAAATATACTAAAATAAAACCTGGAGCGTAATGTTTTTTGTGAATTGTACCTTCTGCCTTCCCAATCCTGAATTAAGCTTTAAATTCTTCAACGCCGAACGCAGGAACAAATAACATAAAGAAAGTTACAGACTGTGAAATACCAAAGACCAGAATCCTCTTTAACAGATGGAACTCCTCCTCCCTGAGACCCTATGGGCTCTGAGCCTTCATATAAGAAGTTTACAAAATGTATACAAAAAGCCTCTCGCTGCATAATTTTTTGATAAAATCTGGAACCCTTACAATGCGTTTCTTCATGGTTTTTATAGGAGAAACCAAAACCTAGTAAAAGAGGTAGGTGATGAACATTTAATTTTCATAATTAAGGCAAAATGGTGAAAACATTCATGCCCATACTACTGAATGACTATGCTGTGTTGTTTGTACTTGGTGGCCTGCTTTCTGAAATAAATGTTCTGGGTGAAAATATCTTCAGGAACACGGAATAGAGTAGAATCCCATAAACATTTTGTCCTTTCCTGAAAGAAAAATCTACTAAAATAAAACCTGGAGCGTAATGTTTTTTGTGAATTGTACCTTCTGCCTTCCCAATCCTGAATTAAGCTTTAAATTCTTCAACGCCGAACGCTGAATTCCTCAATCATCCATTGATCTTCCTCTGCTGCTCCATTAATGTTTCCATCTGTGAAGTCGGCGCCTTGAATGACACTGGGAAGCTTGCCAAAGTATAACCCTGTTTCTTTAATGGATGTCATGTCACAGTAGCTACCCAGGAATTTCTTCATAAATTTCACCTCTGAAAAACTGGTCCTTTGACGCATTCTCGGCTTTTGTAATGGATGCTACAAATTATGATAATTCCCTGTCACTGTAAACCTGAAAACAAAAAAAGTTGTGAAGAAAACAAATGCATGGGGGGACGACGATGCAATGGAGGCGACTGTGTAGTGACACAACATGATGAAGTGGCGGAAGCATGCAGGGCGGTGACGAAGAAAGCGCAGTGGAATAATGGTAGGCGAACTGGTGAAAGTTTTAAACGAAAAATAAGGAAATTCGACTTATGACTGACATATGTAATGGGCCGAAGAGAAATGCGACGCACACGTGGAACAGGTGGCGGGTGTACGTATGAAAGGTTATGTGGAAAGGATGACGTGGAGCGCTGACAATGAGACTAGTCAATGGTGGGAATGATGGAATCTTGACCGTCTGATCTCGAGAGGAGATCGACGATGGAAAGAGCGACGGAGGCGATGGAAAGTGGGCCAGGGGCGCATTTTCCGTCGGTAAAAATCGTGCAGCTTCAGAGTGCGATAGCCGTTGGATGAAGAGCTTCAGATCAGATGGCTAATGGCGATATCACTGGGCGTCCTGTTCCGAACAATAACGCGCGATGAACGACGGTTTTGGAGCCGTACGCTAGGATGCGTGGCAGACAGTGTATGGGATCACTGGCCAAACGGGAATTACCGCCTACCACCGAAAGGCGATGCAATATAAACCACCGGTTTTTTCAATAGGAGCGGGCGTGTGGACCACCAGGATAGGCAGGCTGCGGACCGTTGATTTCAAGGTTTGATCAGACGGTAGGCAGGTGAACTACGGGCACGACGGGGATGGAAAATCGTCGTCCGATCTGTTACAGATCTACGATTCAACATGAGTCCGATATACATTTGATAAGTGCCTTTCGGGCTGGCGTATGGTCTAGAGTCCGGGTTACATGGAGGAAAAGACAGAGGGGCTAGGGTCGAAGGAGCTACGCCTTAAATATTTCAAATATGGATTTTCAGCCTTTTATAATGTGTTTTGGAGGCGGGAAATGGTAACGATAGGCGTAAGAATGATTTTCCAAGGCTGAGAGGAGGAATTTGAGAGCTTTATGCCAGATTGCCTGTGAAAATTTTATAGGAAGCTGATTATGATCAACATTGGCTCCACCTGGGGACGACACGTTCATCCCCGGACGTGTCGAGAACTCGCAGACCTTCCTGATCATGATGTAAGCAGTCTCTGCTCTCCAGTACCTCCATTTTTCACTTTATAATTCATCACAACACCTACATTATTCGAACAAAGAGAAAACAAAAACTAAAATACAGTATAGTACATCAGGCCGTCTTTGCCTGAATCAGAACTGAAAGTAGGGCTTGAGGAATTGACCATTTACAGGGGAATCCAACAAGTCACCCTGTAAATTCTCCAACCTGAAAGTATTATTGCCCCCCTGTTCCACAATTTTGAAAGGACCAAACCAGAGGGGGTCGAATTTTCCATGTTTACCTTTTTCAGCGCTTCGGATATCCCATCTGAGCACCAAATCACCAATCTACAGCTTCTTGTCTTTTGCATGCTGATCAAAAATGTGTTTCATTTTCTCTTGATATTCCATTAACCTCTGATTCACCTGGCCCCGTGTTTCTTCTAATTCCACCAATTGATTGATTCTCCTGATCATATCATCAGGTTCCTCCTGGATTTCTTGCATGAAGCGGGCTACTAGTAAAGCCAGCTGTACAGGAAAAACTGCTGCTCATCCATATACCAATTCATAGGGAGATTTCCCGGTTGCTCTCTTGCTGGTGATTCTATTAGCCCATAGAGAAAATTTCAATTGGGAATCCCAATTCTTCTGATTTTCATTAATAGTCTTCTTCAAGGCCTTCACCAGAGTTTTATTTGAAGACTCTGCCAAGCCATTTCCTTGTGGATAGTAAGTTGTAGAGTGACTCAGTATGATATTGTATTGCTGGCAGAAATTCATAAATTTTGTAGACTTGAAGGCCTGTGCATTATCAGTCACTATCCTAGCAGGACAGCCAAACCTGGATATGATTTTTTCCTCAATGAACTTTATGATCATAGTATCTATAACATTCCTTGTAGATATGGCTTCCACCCATTTAGTGAAATAATCAGTGGCTGTTAAAATCCACTTGTGTTGACCACTTGATGGAGGATGTATCTCACCTATAAAATCAATTCCCCACTGTTTGAATCCCACGTGCATAGGAATCAGGGGAAATGGTGCTGATTTTTGTCTCTCAGCAAATTTCTGACATTGATCACATGCTCTTACTATGGAAAAAACATCTCCAAAAAGCTTTGGCCAATAGAAGCAAGCTTTCAGAATTTTATGAGCTGTGGCCCTCCAGCTGTAGTGACCTCCACAGATCCCTTCATGAAATTCTGCTATAATACTCTTGAATTCATTCTCTGTGAGACATAGGAGTAAGATGCCTGAGGGATCTCGCTAGTATAGCCGGCCATTGGCGACTATGTACTTCTGTGACTTCAATCTCAGCGTTCTGTATTTAGTTTTATCACAACTCGGAGGGCAGCTGAGTGTAAGGAGATATTCTACTATCTCTTTGTACCACGGACTGGTGAGGTACTTTATATGTGTTTCTGGAGAAGCTACCCCAATTCCATGTCATTCTTATTTCTCCTCAGATTCCTCACCTGCTATTATTCACAAATTTATGCCCAGGGCTTGATAGTTTGATTCAGACAACATTTTGGCAAGGCCCTGTCCTTTGATCAATTTAGTAGGGCAGATGTCTAAGTCATATTCCTGTATTTTGGCAATTCACGTACCCCTCTTTCCTTCACTATCCCCCTGAATAAGGATATCTTTTACAGCAGCTACAGGCACAAATGCAGTGATGTGGGACTGTAAGATATATACACGGAATGATTTGAGGGATTTCACTAGGGTGTATGCTTGCTTTTCCAATATGTTGTATTTTAATTCTGCATCACGGAGCACCTGACTGAAAAAGGAAATAGGTTGCTCATATCCTTCCTCATTTTTCTGCAATAAAACTCCTGCTATTGTATGAGGTGATGCAAAAGAAAAAATCATGAAGGGTTTATCATAATCTGGCCCGGATAGCATAGGGGCTTCTGCAAAAGCATTCTTTATCCTGGTAAATGCCTCCCGTGATTCTTGTGACCACTTTACCTCATTATCCTTCTTCAGCATATCTATTATATGCCTAACTATCTCAGCGTAGTTAGGAATAAACCTTCTCAATAAATTAATGCGCCCTAGGAATACTTGTACCTCTTTCTTATTTCTGGGAAAATAAATACCATTTATAATCTCTACCCTCTTGGGATCTATCTTCACCCCATCCTTAGTCACGATATGGCCCAAAAGCTTCCCCTCTTCTAATGCAAACAAATACTTTTGAGGATTAAGGGAAAGACCATACCTTCTGCATTTCTCAAAAGTTCTACGCAGATGCTCAATGTGCTCAGCATCATTCTTGGAAAATACAGTGATATCATCGAGGTAGACCACCAGGAATTTATCTTGCTCCCCAAAAAAAGCAATATCCATCGCCCTCTGAAAAGTGGCCCCTGCATTAATCAATCCAAAAGGCATCCTGGCATACATAAATGTACCCCAAGGTGTGGTGAAAGTAGTCTTCTTTTGATCCTCTGGAAGTATAGCCACCTGGTTATAACCAGAGAATCCATCCATCATTGACATCCTAGAATCTCCAACCACTTTTTGTAGGATGTAATCCATCTTGGGTAGTGGATAATTATCCTTTAAGGATGCTCTGTTTAAATTTCTAAAATCCACACACAACCTTATTTCTCCATTCTTCTTTCGTACAGGGACAAGGTTTGCCACCCATTCAGAGTACGTCAATGGTACAATTATTTTTTCCTTCAACAGCTTCTTAATTTCTTTCTTAATAGAAGGCAGCAGCAGGGGATTGATTTGTCTGAGCTTCTGCTTATGGGGATTTGCATCTGTCTTCAGTGGAATTTTGTGTTGCATAATATTGATATCGAAAGTTTTCAAATCCTGATAGGACCATGCAATCACATCTTTGTAAGACTGAAATAACTTATGATATAGCTTTTTATATTCTCCAGGGATCCTCCTGGACAGTTTCACAATTTTAGGGTCAGCCTCAGTACCCAAATTCAAGTCTTCTACCTAATTCTCTTATACCACTTTGCTTGGATACAATGGGACATCATTCTTATCAAATAATATTTCTAGAGGCACCAGCCCTCTAGTTATAATGTTTCCCTTCAACTGCAACACTTTTTTACCTGCCACTTTCTCCTCCCAATTTCCTTTTGAAATAACTTCAGATTCTATCTCTTCTTCATCATCAATCTCCATATTGGAGAATTCTCCTTGTTGGAAATATGATGCAAGTGTTGTCCTTGATGGCAACCTAATTAATGAAGGACTTGCAGAACTGTGACAGGGAAGAAATTCGAACATACCATGGAAGGTAATGTATTGAAGACAGAATGACATGGGGAAGATCATTGGAATATTGTCATAAAGGATGTGGCAAAGGCATGGGAAAAGTTGCAGAGATCAACGATCAGCAGGATCTGCAGCAAATATCAGAAGAAAAATGCATTTACAGAGACAAGCAGTACATTAAAGGAGAATTTTCCGAAGACAGGGTTGATCTGAATTATAATCCCTGCGAAATTTTATTCATGTATAAGTATAATGTATGAAGGAGAAAGAAATATGTGTATGGTTGAGTTTCGGTGATACTCTATTAGTTGGAAAATACCCAGAGCAATTGGGGCTTTGATTGGTTCAATTCTCATACAAAATTTCCTGCAACTCTGTATGAAGATCTATGGATATATTCGTGCTTTTATCGGGTTGCTAAGGTCTCAGTACAGTGAGCCATGGACGCATTCTGTATGTACATAACACATTATATATATATATATATAACCTGCGGAAGAATACTTAAAACAAAGTTGATCTTTAGATATGGCGCAGATTATTAAACGGAACCTGGAGTACGGAGCGATTGGACGGATGATCACTGTTTAAAAACTGCGAGTGAATAGTGAAGGTGGTTTCCGAGTTTCTTCGCACCACCTTTGGATGATAGGTGGTATTTATGAATTGGCAGCGATTCCATTCAGTATTCAACACGTGTCCCAAGAGAAATTTCAAAACCACCCTTTAAAATGCGCCTTCACGCGTTAAAGCCCGTACCAGGACGGCCAGCGAAATTGCTTTTGCATCGTCGATCTGAAAGGGGGAAATCGGATGGTGATCATATGTCGGACTTGCCCGGAGTTTAATCAAGATGCGCAAATAATAACACAAGTACGACGTGCCATCGCGCGTATTGCTCGTGCAATTTGCCCAAGCGATATCTGTCGATCTTGGAGGCTCGCAATCCAACGGTGATCGGGCACTGGACTTGCGCGAAATTTATTTTGGGACGAAGGGGTGCATATGTGGGCCAGGGGTCAAAGGTTTATTGAAATATTAATCTATTTGAAAGCATTGGATATTTTTTTTTTTTTTCAATTTCTTCGAAATTGATCAACAAATTAATATAAAACATAAAAACCCCGAGGGCCAAACTAAAGAAAATATTGTAAAAATATTACCATTAGCAGTTAAAATAGTTTTGACCCATGGTTTTTAATAAGGGCAAAAACTATATAAAGTAATGAGAATTATGAAGAAGTAGGTGTGCGAGAGTTGACAGAAAAATGAATCTCCTTTGGAGATATCTGAAGGAATAAACACTGATATATCTGAATCGATGGTGCACGTGAAAATATAATGATTAGATCGACTAAAGAAAGGATGAAGAACATGTGCATGCATAAGGGTGATGAATGAATGAAGCTCTCGAAGGAATATCTGGATGGGCGAATTCTATTCTTAACTGTAAAATCTGAATGAACCTCTGGTCTTAAACGACGGACGAAGTCATGAAGAACTGGCGCATGTCTGCTAAAAGAACACATATGAATCCGGGTAAGTTTTTGTAGATCTGGTCTGCTCTGCAAACATATTATTATTACAGGTCTATACAAGAACAACACGTATATATATATATATATATATATATATATATATATATATATATATATATATATATATATATATATATATATATATATATATATATATATATATATATATATATGCGAAGCCATCTACATTAAAGTGCATATGACGGTTGGAGTTTCTGAAGATTAATATACACAGAAGGATACACGGGATGTTGAATGCATATATTCTCTAAATTCTAGATCACTTCGGATGTTTAGGTTACAGTGGTCTCACTGTTCTGTTATGAAGAATTGGGAAAAATATGTTTGTTGATAATTGAACAAAGGGTTGCGTTGAAACTGTTTGATCCAGTGTGAAAAATGATGAAAAGTGGTCTGCAGTGAGTCATTGGCTAAATCTTCCAGCATATAAAGATTGGCTGTACATGAACCAGTGGATATAAGCTTACTACATTAGGAGGCTGGCAAACAAAAGATATGTCTCTTTACAAGGATATATAGTGTTGTATAAAATCTGTAGCCAGGAAGTGTATTGTGTTTATACATAATACAAAATGTGAGATAAGACTTCAAGCAAAGTGGTGGTTTTCTCCAAGTTGGGTTTCCTTTAAATCCAATGTGTTCATATGGTTTCTATGTTTATTAGTTTGTCACAATTGTTTTTTATTCCATGCCTTGCTACTATCTAAATGAATAAATGAATGATAAATGATCTAAGTAAGACATGAGCCAGATCTCTGGACATAAGTTGGATATATTAAAATGCTGTATATGGTGTTTTAAGAGAAGAGGCTTAAAGACAAAGTCAGCTCTACGTGTGTTCACCCTCTCAGTATTTTTCCCAACAATTGGTTTCAGAGCAGGTCCTTCTGAATAGGCTTAACCGCTAGAAGGAAGATCAAGCAAGATGAGAAATCAAGATGGAACAACATCTATCAGGCCTCCACTCTTCAACGGAAAAAATTTAATCTTCTGGAAAACAAGGATGAGATCTTATCTTCAGTCTCTAGGAGCAGAGGTATGGGAAATTGTTGAAGGAGGATATCAATATCCAGCTACAGTACCAACAGATCCAATGGAAAGAAAGAAATATGAAACAAATGAAAAGGCGGTCAATGCTCTATTGGGAAGTCTAACTGAATCAGAATTTGTCAAAGTCATGCAGCTGAATATAGCAAAGGAAATATGGGACAAGATCATTCTAATTTATGAAGGTGATGCAAAGGTAAAAAGTGCTAAACTACAAACTCTCAGAATTCAATATGAAAATCTAAAAATGGATAATGAGGAGAGCATTGCCAATTTATTTTTACGTCTTGATGATATTGTAAATCGTATGAGAAATCTGGGAGAAACAATAACCGAATCTACTTTGGTTAAGAAAGTCTTAAGATCACTAACAACAAAATTTGAGTCAAAAGTTTCTGCTCTTGAAGAAAAGCAGGATCTTCAAAATCTTACTGTGATGCAACTTCATGGCATACTAACTGCATATGAAATGAGAAGAGGAGGACCATCTGAAGTCAAAGAAGCAGTCTTTATAACTTCTACAAAAGGGAAGGAAGTACAAAAAATAGAAGGATCAGGATTTATCTCAGAAGAAGAAGAGATAAACTTTGTAAAGAAACTTCAACTTGGGATAGGAGGGTTCAGAGGTAAGCTTCCTTTCAAATGTTTTGATTGTGGAAGAGTTGGACATTATGCAGCTAAGTGTCCTTATAAAGAAACACATAAAAAGGGGAAGGAAGTTTCAAGAAGGAATAAGAATCGTTTTAGCACTAAAAAGAGTTACTATACTCATGAAGATAGTGATGGGTTATTTGATAGTGAGGAAGAATGTGAACAAGATCTTATACTTCTCATGGCATTTGAAAAAGATTCTAGAGAAGAAAAGGATACTTTTGTGGATGCTCTAGAAGACAGTGATTTTCTTGATGAAAACAATAAACTCAAAATTTTCTTAGAAAAGAGTAAAATAACCATAGAGACTCTGAAAAATCAGCTTGAAGAAAAGGAAAAACACAATGAGAAATTAGAGTGTGAAGTAGTAAGCCTAAGAAAAGAACTTGAGAAAGTAAAAACTCTGAATCTTAGATTTGCTAAAGGATCTGAAACGTTAGATGAGATTATCAAGGTACACTGTTCTCCTCTTATAAAGACAGGTCTTGGATTTATTGGAAAATCTTCCCAGGCTTTAGCACCAAATTATCTAAAAGCAGTTACAGTTGGTTTACAACATGTTGCCACTCAACAAGGGAATAAAGAATCTTTACAGGTAAAACATGATCATCTCAATTCAAAGAACACTAACAGGAATGGCTTTCAAAGAAACGCCAATCAACAAATAAATTCATATAGAAGATTTTATGATCGCATAAATTTCTTCTTCAATGGACAATGTTTCTCATGTCACAATTTTGGTCATAAAGTTGTTCAATGTGTTGCATATAAAACCATCATGACAAGAGAAGCAAGAAAGAAAAGGATTGATATTGAAACAACGAAGAATACTTATAACAACTTTTATCCTCTTCAAAATGAAGTTGAATGTGCTTATTGCAATAACTTTGGCCATGAAGAATCAGAATGCAGGAGAAAAATTCAGCCAAAAGAACACGTTCCTTCAAGATCCAAAGTATGGAAAAAGAAGGAATTACAGGTGGAAAATTGTGGCATAGCGTTATTTGCAGAAGATGAAGAAAACCAATGGTACATTGATAGTGGATGCTCAAGACACATGACAGGTGATAAAGACAAAATTCTCACTTATAGTGCTCTAGAAAAGGAAAAGAATGTTACATTTGGAAATGATACTCCTGCAGTCATTAAAGGAAAAGGGTCTGTGTTTCTAAAAGAAAAATTGAAAGCTAATGAAGTCATGTATGTGGATGGATTAAAGCATAACTTGTTAAGTGTAAGTCAAATGTGTGATCAAGGAACTGAAGTTGTCTTTAGTTCAAAAGAATGTGTGGTACGTGATCTTGATACAGGTAAAGCAATTATCAAAGGGAAAAGAACTCCAAACAACCTATATATATTGAAGAACTGCAAAGAACAATGTTATTTGAGTAAATCTTCAGAAAATTGGCTATGGCATAGCAGATTGGGGCATTGGAGCTTCTCTCAAATCAACAAATCAAGCAGACTTAAAGCTATTCGTGATCTTCCCAATATTACTCTACCTGAAAATATCATATGCAAATCTTGTCAATTCGGCAAGCAAACCAGAGTAAAATTTAATGCCAAGGAAGGATCATCAAGTAAGCCTCTTGAACTCATTCATACCAACATATGTGGACCTATGAGGAAAAAGTCACCACGTGGTGAAGAATACTATATCTTGTTCATTGATGATTTCTCTAGAATGTGTTGGATTAGGCTGCTTAAACACAAAGATGAAGCATTTGAGAAATTTCAGATCTTCAAAGCACTAGTTGAGAATGAGTTAGATCTAAAAATCAAGTGTCTCAGATCTGATAGAGGAGGAGAATATACATCCAATGAATTCCTTGAATTTTGTGAACAACATGGCATAAAACTACAGTTTTCTGTAGCAGGCACTCCACAACAAAATGGCATTGCAGAGAGAATGAACAAAACATTTCAACAAATGGCTAGAGCTATGCTTGATGATTCTGGAACACCTGACACATTTTGGGGAGAAGCAGCACATACAGCAGTCAACATTCTCAACAAAGCACATGTTCGAGTAAATAGTGATAAAACTCCATATGAACTCTGGTATGGTAATCCTCCCACTATAAAGCATTTTAGAATTTTTGGGAGCAAATGCTTTATCAAGAATAATGATGAAAAACTTGGCAAGTTTGAACCCAGAGCAGATGAAGGAATATTTCTTGGTTACTCCTCTATGATTAGGGCATATAAATGTTACAATAAAAGAATTCAGAAGATTGTTGAATGTATTGATGTTGTTATTGATGAGTCTCCTACAGCTCCAAAAGAGGAAAAGAAAACAACAGATGAAGATGATGATGACACATATCCTTCTACATAAAATAATAATGATACAAACATTGAACCCAGTGAAGAACCCGAAGATGAATTTTCTGAAAAGGCTCCATCCAGATATGTTCAAAAGAACCATCCAGAATCTCAAATTTTTGGGAGAAAAGGGATCAGGTGTACAAACAAGAAGGACTCTTTTGGGATCCTCTAGCAATCTGGAATTTCTGTCCACTATTGAACCTCACAGTGTCAGTCAAGCCAGCAAAGATGAATGCTGGATTCAAGCCATGAATGAAGAGCTTGATCAAATTGAAAAGAATCACACTTGGGAATTAGTACCAAGACCTCAGGACAAAAATTTCATTGGAACTAAATGGATATTCAAAAACAAGTTAAATGAGAATGGGGATGTTATAAGAAATAAAGCTAGACTTGTTTGCAAGGGGTATGCTTAACAAGAAGGTATAGACTTTGAAGAAAATTTTTCTCCTGTAGCCAAACTTGAAGCCATAAGAATGTTTCTTGCTTTTTCAAGCTTCCACCAAATCAAAGTTTATCAAATGGTTGTTAAATCTTCTTTTCTCAATGGTGATCTAGAAGAAGAAATTTATATAGAACAACCAGAAGGTTTCATTTTGGAAAATGATGAAAAACTTGTTTGTAGACTTAAAAAATCTCTATATGGTCTCAAACAAGCTCCAAGGGCATGGTACTATCGTCTTGACAAATATCTCCATCAACAAGGATTCTCAAAAGGATCTGCTGATAGAAATTTATACACAAAAACTGAAAATGAAAGACTATTAATTGTGGTTGTATATGTTGATGATATCATTTTTGGAAGTAATGAAGAATCTATGAGTCAGAAATTTGCTTATGATATGCAGCAAGAATTTGAAATGTCTTTACTTGGGGAACTAACATTCTTTCTTGGTTTGCAAGTGCAACAAGCAACAAATGGCATTTTTTTATCACAAGCAAAATACCTTAAGAAAATCCTAAAGAAGTATGGCATGGAAGATTGCAAACCTGTAAGTACACCAATGATAACCGGATGTAATCTCGGTTCTAGTGATGATTCTCCCACGGTGAATAAACCAGAATACAAATCTATGATAGGAAGTCTACTTTATCTCACTGGAACAAGACCAGACATTATGCATGCAGTTGGGATTGTCGGACGATTTCAAGCCAATCCAAGAGAGTCTCATCTTCAGGCTGTAAAAAGAATATTCAAATATCTACAAGGAACTCAAGATTTTGGACTATGGTATCCAAAGAATGTTGATCTTACTCTTCATGCATACACTCATGCAGATTGGGCTGGAAGTATTGATGATCGGAAAAGCACTAGTGGTGGTGCATTCTATATGGGGCCCTGGTTAGTATCTTGGTTCAGCAAGAAACAAAGCTCCATTGCCTTATCTACAGCAGAAGCAGAATATGTGGCTGCAGCATCATGTTGCACTCAACTTCTTTGGATGATGCAAACCCTACAAGATTTTCAAATCAAATTTTCACCACCTATCTCCATTATGTGTGATAACACAAGTGCCATCAGTATCTCAAAGAATCCTGTTATGCATTCCAAGACCAGGCACATTCCCATCAAATATCATTTCTTACGAGAACAAGTGCTTGAGCAAAAGGTAAAATTGGAGTATGTTTACTCCAAATAACAAGTTGCTGATATATTTACCAAACCTCTACCCAGGGAAACGTTTGAATATCTCAGACAGAAACTGGGAGTAATCTCTGCCATGCAGAGGATCCAGTCTACTTAATTACAGAATACTAAATTTGTTGTGAGGTGCTGGTGGGCATCTTTGATTGCACAGGCTAAGGGGGAGCATTGGTCATATGACAAGGCATGACCTCAGGGGGAGCATGGTATTGTCAAACCTTTGCCCTTGATGTCAAAGGGGGAGAGTATCATGGTGTTTGAATAATGGTTACAATCAATGTTTCTATCTACTGTAATGATCAAACACTATCATGGTTGCCATCAAGTCCAAAGGGGGAGATTTTTGGCCATATGATGCCATGTGTTTTCCTTGATGGCGACCTAATTAATGAAGGACTTGCAGAACTGTGACAGGGAAGAACTTCGAACATACCATGGAAGGTAATGTATTGAAGACAGAATGACATGGGGAAGATCATTGGAATATTGTCATAAAGGATGTGGCAAAGGAATTGGCAAAGGCATGGGAAGAGTTGCAGAGATCAACGATCAGTAGGATCTACAGCAAAGATCAGAAGAAAAATGCATTTACAGAGACAAGCAGTACATTAAAGGAGAATTGTCCGAAGACAGGTTTGATCTGAATTATAATCCCTGCGAAATTTAATTCATGTATAAGTATAATGTATGAAGGAGAAAGAAATATGTGTATGGTTGAGTTTCGGTGATACTCTGTTAGTTGGAAAATACCCAGAGCAATTGGGGCTTTGATTGGTTCAATTCTCGTACGAAATTTCCTACAACTCTGTATGAAGATCTATGGATAGATTCGTGCTTTTATCCGGTTGCTAAGGTCTCGGTACAATGAGCCATGGACGCATTATGTATGTACAGAACACATTTTATATATATATATAAAACCTACGGAAGAATACTTAAAACAAAATTTAGCTTTAGAGATGGCGCAGATTATTAAACGGAACCTGGAGTACGGAGCGAGTACGGAGCGATTGGACGAATGATCACTGTTTAAAAACTGCGAGTGAATAGTGAAGGTGGTTTCCGGGTTTCTTCGCACCACCTTTGGATGATAGGTGGTATTTACGAATTGGCAGCGATTCCATTCAGTATTCAACACATGTCCCAAGTGAAATTTCAAAACCACCCTTTAAAATGCGCCTTCGCGCGTTAAAGCCCGTACCAGGACGACCAACGAAATTGCTTTTGCGCCGTCAATCTGAAAGGGGGCAATCGGATGGTGATCGTGCATCAGACTTGCCCAGAGTTTAATCAAGATGCGCAAAGAATAACACAAGTACGACGCGCCATTGCGCGTTATTTCTCGTGCAAGTTTCCCAAGTGATATCCATCGATCTTGGAGGCTCGCAATCCAACGATGATCGGGCACTGGACTTGCACGAATTTTATTTTGGGACGAAGGGGCGCATATGTGGGCCAGGGGTCAAAGGTTTATTGAAATATTAATCTATTTGAAAGCATTGGATATTGTTTTTGTTTGTCAATTTCTTCGAAATTGATAAACAAATTAATATAAAACATAAAAACCCCGAGGGCCAAACTAATGAAAATATTGTAAAAAGATTACCATTAGCGGTTAAAATAGTTTTGACCCATGGTTTTTAATAAGGGTGGAAACTATATAAAGTAATGAGAATTATGAAGAAGTAGGTGTGCGAGAAGTTGACAGAAAAACGAATCTCCTTTGGAGATATCTGAAGGAATAAACACTGATATATCTGAATCGATGGTGCACGTGAAAATATAATGATTAGATCGACTAACAAAAGGATGAAGAACATGTGCATGCATAAGGGTGATGAATGAATGAAGCTCTCGAAGGAATATCTGGATGGGCAAATTCTATTTTTAACTGTAAAATCTGAATGAACCTCTGGTCTTAAACGACGGAAAAAGTCATGAAGAACTGGCACATGTCTGCTAAAAGAACACATATGAATCCAGGTAAGTTTTTGTAGATCTGATCTGCTCTGCAAACATATTATTATTACAGGTCTATATAAGAACATCACGTATATATATATATATATATATATATATATATATATATATATATATATATATATATATATATATATATATATATATATATATACGAGAGTCATTTACATTGAAAGTGCATATGACAGTTGGGGTTTCTGAAGATTAATATACACAGAAGGATACACGAGATGTTGAATGCATATATTCTCTGAAGTCTGGATTACTTCTGATGTATAGGTTATAGTGGTCGCACTATGAAGAATTAGGGCAAATATGTTTGTTGATAATTGAATAAAGGGTTGCATTGAAACTGTTTGAATCTGTGTGAAAATTGATGAAAAGTGGTATGAAGTGGATCAGATGGTTGAAGCCTTCTATATATAGAAGCTGATGTTATGATCAGGGGGTTGCAGCTCCCTTCCAGGAGAGGCTGGTAAATGAGAGAAGGTTGTAGCCTTCTGTAGGTGGGTGCCTGCGTGCTGGTATAAGTCTGCGCCAGCACAGAAATTGTAATATGTTTTCTTTGTAATAAAATATTGAAGAAAGAGACTTCAACAGCGGTGGTTTTCTCCCGAATTGGGTTTCCACCTTAAATCCTGGTGTTCATATGTGTTTCTTATGTTTTATGGTTTGTACAGTTATTTCTATTCATGCTTGCTACTTATCTGATGAATAAATGATGCAATGATCTAAGTAAAGACATGATAAGATCTCTAGACATACAAGTTGGATGCAGTAATGTAACATATGTTTTTAAGAGAAAGGAAAACTAAAAATTTGTCAATCAGCTCTAAATACTGATTCACCCCCCCCCCCCTCTCAGTATTTTTCCCAGCAGATTTATCAACTTTCCAAACAAGAAAAGCCTTTTAAGCAATTGTTTGAAACCAACCAAAGGATAGGGCTAACCATAAACTTATTTGGACAAGCTTGTATTAAAGCTAACTTATTAGACAAGCAATCCAGCAATCCACATGACTACTTTCAGAAAGGATGAAAACAGATAAGAAAAAAAAGTGCAGCTTAAGATCAAGCAAGATACATTAAAATCTAAACCTGCTTTCAGCATACTCTTAGGGAAACCTTCAAAACAACCTTTGGAGAAAGAAACTAGAAGACAGGGCAAACCATAAACTTTTGTAGTCTAACTCTACTTAGCATATGATGAAAATATCATCTGAGAACTTCCTTTCAAGTTTTGCACATCAAGACAGGGACAAAACGACATTCCTTGATAATGTTTACACTTACCTTAAGTCATTCTTAAAAACACAATGGGAGGAAAACATAAAGATAAAGCTTATCAGTGAGAGTAGGGTACTTGTGACAATAAATTCTAGCTCTATATTTTTTGTTCTTTATCAGAGAAAAGTGAACAAAATGGCATACATGAAAGGAAAACAATAACATAGTAAGAAGTACTTCACCAACGATATAGACCAGGATCCCAAAAATCAGCTTGTATATTGATGTCAATCCAGTTACATACTTCAAGTATAGTGTTTCAGTACAACAACATATTTTCTTCTCAGCCTAACTCTTTTGATCACACACAGAGCTTCAAGAGCCTCTGAAAACTATTTACATATAGAAAGTTTCGAGCACAAGTATTACATCAAAGTTCAGCAACCAACCAACCAACCCTTTACAATGTGATCCTCAAGGAGATTTTATAGGAAAATGAGGAGGTGTAAGAGTTTCTAGGGTTTAAGTATCATTAATTCTATAGTTAATGCATTTCCTAGCCTTGAAAACCATGCAAGGCATAAGGTAGGAAAGCACCGAATTTAGAACTCTGTCTCATAAATCTGTTTCTGATTTTTAAGGCTTAGTGGATTAAAAGATTTGACTTCAAGGCTATTTATTATCTTTTTAATAACTCTACTGACAGTTTTTCATTTGTTCTTTATTTGGTAATAATTGTTTAGGTGTCTTTAGGAAAATATCTTCTGAATAAGCAATAACTATGCGTTATGTGATTCCTTCGAGGTTGCAGGTGGCTTTTGGTAGTAGGAGAGGATTCAATATGCCTCTGATGTGGCAGTGGAGGCTTCTTAGACTGATAGATCTGATTGTTCTTCCCTAAAACACTATTAATTTTCTTTGATCCTATGTTATAGGTTTAATTAGGCCTAATTTCTGTCTTCTGGTCTTCATACGGTCTTCAAATGAGTGTATTAGTCTTTTGATAGTCAAATTATTGCCGTAATCCCTCAAAAATATGTTAAGAACCTTCAAACATCGATTTCTGCTTTGATCTAATGTTGTAGAACTGATACTCTTTGTCTGATTAAGGTTGATTGTGTTTTTGTTGCTTCGCAAACGTATAGAGGGTCTTATAATGTTATCAGTGCTCATGAGGCATGGATAAATCATGATGTGAACCTTTGAAAATTTGTTTTCTTGATTGATATCTGCCTGAAGGATCGTAATCCCCAACCATTCATTCCTTCTTAAAACAATGGAACAACCTTTAAAACCCTGCACAAACAAGCAAAAATTATAAAATTCCTACGGGGATAGGTTTAAACTTCTTTGGAAGCTCAGATCTAATCGTGACCATTGGATGAAATCAACCAACGGTGAGGATTTCTTGATGGGGTCAAATGGGGAGGCGGTTGGGTGAATGAGATTTAGATCAAGTCCGGGCCGTTAGATCAGATTGATCAATGGTTGAGATCAATTTTGGATTTTATAATGCGGAGGGGGTAACATTATAACGAAATGGAGGAAAATGTAATGAAAAGGGGAAAAAACCTTTCGCGAAGGCAAAATGGGGTCAAATGATATTTGGGGTCGCAAAATGATATGGCCCGTTGGATTAGACCAACCAACAGAGATCGACGGCAGAGATTCTTTGATGAAATCTCTGGGAAGAATGGTGGAGGGCGATGACTTAATGGTTAGATGCAATCTGGGCTGTTGGATGAAAAGAACGAACGATTGAGATTAAAAGGTAAAAAATTTAACATGGTGGGGAAAGGTGGTTTTGGCTAAAAAAACTGCTGGTTTCGCGCAACTCTGAGGCGGTTTAGAAATTTTCCCAAAAAAATGTGATATGCTTCTCTAGCCGACATGTGTCCTTTAAAAACTGCCCATATCACGTAATTTTTTGGAATTAACATTCAGGCACATAATTACGTGATATGGGATAGCAACCGTTGGATGAAGGGCGGGGAGATCCGATGGTGGGAATGAGAGCACGATGAGATAAGATGCGTGGGCAGAAAATGGTGGGCAGGCTCAAGGCGATTTAGATCTGGACCATTGGATCTCAGGAATGGACAGTCCAAATCTGTCGATGGGAGGTAGGTCCCAAAGGAGTTGGGCCTATCGGGTTGAATATGGACTGTAGGATCTAAAAGATTCACAACTCAGATTTAATGTTGGGGAAATGAAAGCAATATGAGACGGGGGTCGGGCGGAGATCGGGTGTAATAAGGACCGTTGATCTGCAAATATCAACGGTGGATCTTCACCGAAGGAATTTAAACTGTGGGGATTTGTGAAACAACAAAGAAAGTCAGGTTTTATCTAGACCATAGGATCTATGAAATGGACAGCCTAGATCTGATCTCAAGATCGCAAATTGGCAGAGGCAAGGGGAAGGCAACAATGAAATGCGCCGATGTGATTAAGCACGAGCCGTTAGATCTATGAGAGATCAATGGTCAGGATTGAATCGGTGGGTTTAATGTCGGAGGGCTATGGTGGAGCACGATTAAATCTAGGCCGTCGGTTCTTCTGGATTCGACGGTCCAGATTAAATCATAGGATCGCAATCGAAGGGGGGAGAGGGAATGAACAAAAGGTTTTTTGCGATGCGATGGAGTAAGAACCGTCGATCTCAAAACTAGATCGACGGTCAGGATTTAACAATGAAGCCAAAGGCAGAAAGGCGGGTTTTGGAACGGAGCGATAGGGACCGTTGGATCTGGGCACAATAGAATAGATCAACGGTGGAGAATCGATTGCAGGATCACATCGGCGGGAGGGAAATAACAAAGGGGTAGGATGAAAACTTGCGATGCAACTGTGGATTGACCGTCAGATCGAAAGGGCGATCGACGGCTGAGGTTTGATTGCATCGCAAGTTTTTAAGGACATGAAGAAAAGGGCAGACCCGAAGCGGACTTGCGATGGGCCGATTACCATTGATAAGTTTAGATCGACGGCTAATATTCATTTAAACTTTGATCTATCAGATTTATGAAATATCAAAGGAAAGTTGGGTTTTTATAAAATATAAAGGAGAAAAAGGTTTTGGACGGGGGTTTAAGGACTTTTAGTGCTCGGTTGCGGGGCTTATGGTCCTATGAGAGGCGGGGGTTCACTAGTAAAAAATGGCTAATTAGTTACTAAAAAAATGACTAAAATTTGCATATAAACGACTATTTTCAGCTGGTGACCAATAGTAGCTAATTTACAGTATCTTATAACACGACCAACTTTTAGTTGTTTTTAGCTTAGTCATTAATTATTTGTCTTAATTTTGTTGTCTAGTAGTATATTTGGTCATTAATTTAGTCATTTATTACGTCATTGTAGTCATTGATTTGGTCATTAATTTAGTCATTGATTTGGTCATCGATTTTGTCATTAATTTGATTATTGATTTGGTCATTGATTTTATTGTCTCGTAGAATATTTGGTCATTAATTTAGTCATTGATTTGGTCATTGATTTGGCCATTTATTGCCACAATTAATGACTAATTATACAACAAAATATATTACTAAATGATCGCCAGATAAAACTAATTAATGACCAAAGAAATATGACCAAAATGTTGGTCGTGATATAAGATACTGTAAATTAGCTACTAATAGTCATATATATGCAAATTTTAGTCATTGTTTGAAACCAATTAATGACCAAAGAAATATGAGTAAATTTTGGTCATGTTATAAGCTATTGTAAATTAACTAATAATAGTTGTATATATGCACAATTCAGTCGTCATTTGTAATCCCAAATTTATCATTTGCAGTAGCCATTTTTTTTTCGTAGTTTCATATTCATTATATAAATGAATAATTTAGTAGTTTATATTCATTTCATTTACTTTCATTAACAAACATTATAAGCAACTAATTTAGTCGTATGTTCATTTTATTTTTGTTCATCATTAATAAACATAAACTAATAATTTAGTATTTTTAGATTGATTTTATGTTTTCATTATTAATGAACATAAATAAATTAATATGATTTTGCAACTAAATTTAAAAAAAATAAAAATAAAAAATAAAAAAAATGTACATGTTCATCTAATATGAAAACACACAATTACATATGTTAATTACAATACTAAATAATATCAAATGCAACTATAAATAATTTCAACTACATAAATTATATTATATAAAATATCAAGTATTACAATATGAGTTTCTAACTTAATATTTGTTGGAGTGCAATTTACACATGAAATATTGTTTCATCACTTCAAAACATTATCATTGTGTTGCCAAAGCATTGCACTTGAATTCACCAACTCTAAAGACCTGACCATCAATCTCTATGTATGTATCTTATGCGAAATATTGGCTCTACAGGTACCACTAAACCAATTCTCTTCTCTCTCCCTTTAATTTTCATTTTGTTGCTCCAGTTTTATTGTTCTCCTTTTTCTTCAATTCTTGCTTCTTACCATCAATATTGAGTTCCTTTTCTGAAAAAGAAGGAATATACAATGTAGATTATAAGACATGAAAGACGATGAACAATGAAATGTAAACTAAAATATACTATAAAGAACTTATACTATATATACCTCAACATCAACAATATTGTCAATGCCATTTTTCCCCGGAAAAGCAAGAAACTCGAACAAGTTTTCTTCAATTGGGCAATAGTGGCTTCTATGTGGCGAGATGACATGTATAAAAAAAAAGCAAATAAAACGTCACCATAAAAAATAACACCTTAGTAAAATTAGTATTCAACCTTCAATGAAATATTAGGCACAATCATGCTAACTAAGTTACATGCTAACAATATCAAGTTGTAGATTGCTTATACAATGTGGGAGTGCAAACAAAACTCCTAGAAAATGTCAAAGCTAAGTATAGAATAAACTGAAATGAAGTAAAAAGGACACAATATTAGAATAGCCTCGTATGCATGTAGATAACCAGATAATGTAGAAGGCTTAGTGAATAATTCGAAGTCGATGATGTCAAGAATGCCCAAGTATAATGAGAATTTCTCCAGATAAGAACTACTATTTGGGTCCACTATCACATATGAATAAGCCAACTAGTCTATATCAAATTATTAATGCTTTTCTTATATTTATGAATCACTACAATATAAGTGGATAAATTGAAAAGACAATTCCCTTCCCATTGTTTTCCTCACGTTGTAAAATATAGTAGTTGTGATTGGAGAAAATTTCCAACATAAAAAATGTAGCAATCACCACTAGTAATCCCCCAAAAAAGATTATTTTGCGATGTAACTTTCATTATAATGAAAAGACAAAATAAGATTAGTTTTGATATGTTTTGAAAATTTACCAACAAAGCAGCAATAGTTTTCCCATATTTACCATACTTGTAATTTCCAAGAAAAAACACATTGATTGATCTTTTACAGAAAATACTTGATTCAATACAAACAAGAATTTAACATATTACGAAAATACCACCAATGTTTGATCCTCAATTAGTTCAAAATAGTTAGTACAAAAGCTTCAAGAAAGAGCAACAAGTATAAATAATAAATCCATCAATTATTAATCAATCAAAAAAGGATAAGTTTTTTGTTGAAGTTTGATAAACAACTATAAATATTGACAATCCACTTCAACTAGTGGTGTTGTTCAAAGAGAAATACTACCTAGTGGTGTTGTTCAAAGAGAAATACTATCTGGAGAACTCATCTTCCAAATTTTTTGCTTTATCCATGAAGCTTTTTTCTATCCTCACAACAGAATCCACATTCAATCTTTTAGGTTTCTGAAGATGCCCAAAGGCCTTGCCAAATGAAGCAGTGATTTTCATTGATTTTCATAAAATGCTTCTAATACCAAAAAAAGTATAGTTTGACCATGTGATAGAAAATTCAAGCAAGTAAAAAATTGTGTACAATATTTCATAGAAGACTTCATGTTGAAAGGAAAACTTTCATATTTTGGATAGAAAAAAAAACTTAACAGAGATGGTCAATATTACAAAACAATAGACTGAATATAAAACTACATGTAGAACTAACAAAATCCTAACTGTAAGACAATTAATTGATTATTCTAAGTGAAGCCAACTAGATACATACAAGTTTTGATTATCAGCTTTCTTTCCCATATCTTTATTGGAAGTGGAAGCTAACTTGCATGCATCTCGCAACACTGTTTTAGAAAGAGTATATGTTGCATTATCATATTCCACACTTGCGTTTCCATGAACCATTGAAATAGGTATTGGAGGAATTAGTTGCTACATCAGCTGAGTTGTCAACATTAACCTTCTCTTTACTCGAGGTATTGATCCTTCCCCTTATTCTTAGTTATCAATCTCATCTTTCTCATGTAGCCAACATAGGAATAATTTGGGTTCAAGAAGAATAAAGATATTCAGATGATGTCTTCAAATTTGAAAGTATGCATTTTTATTATTTAACTACTAGCAAAATAGTGATAAGAAGACCTTAAATATAACCATAGTTTTTCTGTGAAGCGATCTATTGTAGATCCCCATGCTAGCACAACATCATTGAAAATAAATGGTCAACAATAATTAAAATTGTTTCCCCTAGCATGAACATTGACTTACTCTTCATAAATAAACATAAACCATTTCAAACTACAAGGAATAAACAAAAAGGACACCATTGATATAAATTCACAAAATACTAACAACAAAACAAGAAGTGGATTTTCTAGGTAGTAGCTCAAAACCTTGTAGTGGAAAGATGCCCTTAAAATTGAGTAATATCTACGTGCCAAGGAATGAGTTGTGACACTTGTTTCTTATGTTTACTAGGAATAATAGTAACTAGAGCTCCAATGTTTACTCTAGATAAATAGTATTGGTGTTGATCTGCAACGTGGCCCTCCATTACCAATGACACAATTGTTGGAGTTCACCTAGTTACAGCATATTCAATGTATCTAATGTCTGACTGACTAGGGTGGATAGTAATTATTGATGCTAATCCTGAGCCAAGGAACAAATTCTCAAGGTTTCTCCCCAAAGGAATATGTTGAGAATTTAAAGTTCTAGACATTCTAGATTAACCAAAACTCTTATACATGATAGCAACTTTCAAGGCTAAGAGTGTCTCACTACTATAAGGCCAAAGCTACAATAATCTGGAATTCAAAATATTTTGATTGAAATGATTTCCATCACCCACTACTAAAGACAACTAAAGCATTTTGATAATTGATTCGACTAAAAGGTCAAGTTGAGTGGGTGAGAGAGCCCTGCATCTTATTTTCCATTTATATAGTAGAATTTTAATCATGTAGCATAACTTTACACTTTCTTCAATGCACTAATTCTTATGTACTACAACTCCATTTTGTTCAAGATTTTATGAGACTATTAGCTCCCTCTTAATCCTAGATTCCTTGCAGAAGGCTATCATTTACTTGGATGTGTATTCGCCTCCATTATCATACCTTAATATCTTGATTCTTCTTTCTTTAAGGTTCTCTACTTCAACTTTGAATTCCTAAAATTTGGTAAATACTTCGTCCTTGGATTTCATTAAGTAAACCCAAGTAATTGAAGGCAAGCCCAATTCAAACGTCTGATTGAAGCAGAAGTGGATATGGATAACTAGTTTAATAAGCAGGGTATATCTATGTTTGGTTTGATGAAGCATGGTATAAATAATCATAATGATGGACTCTCTAGAACATCTAGAGGTAATGGGGTCTTTGCAAGAGGCAACCAAGGAAAAGGTGACTTGTTGAAAAAAAGAGGCACTAAATCCTCTAGTATCCAAGCATTCAATATCAGTGATGATGAAGATTAGTCTAAAGATGAAGATGAAGATGGTGAATTTGATTCACTGAAGCTTGTGGGGCACATGCAACTAATGTTGAGTATTGTTGAAAAAGAAGATCCAAATGCAAGTAGTGTGAAGGATACTTGAGATGTTAATTATTTGAGCCAATCAAGATTTGACCAACACAATATCTCACCATTGACACTCAAGGAAACCAACACAGTGAGATATGAATGTATTACCATTGTGCAAGAAGCAAATCTTCCATCTATTCTCAAAGAAAGGATGGGTTGGCCAAGGCTAAAATTTGCACCGGCAAGACATTAGAATTTATGTTTCCTGCTATTAAGGTGATAGTAAAGCCACCATTCCTCCAAGATCATTAAAGGTCACTTATTCTTGTTCTTGTCATTTGTCCCACTAGGAAACTTGCAAGTCAAGTTGTTGTCGAGGCCAATGTTTTGTTTATATTCCATGCAAATATTGGTGTACAAGTAGTTAGTGGGGACACTAAATTACCAAGAGAACATAAATGGCTATAAAAAATCCTTGCCAAATATTAATGGCCACCCTTGGAAGGCTTTGGGACCATATAAATAATACCCGAGTTGTCTCAAGTTGTTTAATGGGTGTGAAAGTGCTCGTACTTTGTTGAAGTCGACCATTTTCTAGATATGGGGTTCCATAGGGATATTGATAAGATAATTTTTGGTGTGCTTAAAGAGAGGAAAACACCTATTTTATTCTACAGTTTCAAAAGAGGTTCACAAAGTTTCTCGGATTGCTTTAAAATAGGATGAAAAGTTTATTAATATAGTTGAAGAGAGCATTGAGGAAACTGACTCAAAGATTTGCTAGTCAGCAACTATTGCTTCCCGTGAGAAGCATTTTGACATTGTTTATGTTGTTCTTAAATAGAAACATCTTTAGGGATTGAAATTTCAAACGCTAGGCATGGATCCTTGGACACATATGCTAGATCGATTTGACTCTTCTATGGTGGGAATCCAACCATATATGTACAAGGCAACGGTTGCAGCAGCACTGCAGGAAATAGGGAGTAGTACTTGTTCAAAGCGTCTTCTGCAATGTTAACCACAATATCCTATTCAGTCACGACAACTTCATTGTGTACTGCAACACATTTTTCAACAATCCAAGAGGTGTTCAATTCAAGGAAAGTATGGCATAAACATATAGTCCAGTTTATTGGTGCTTGCACAATGCCACCGTATTTGTGCATAGTAACAAAATTTATATATAGTGGTGATTTAGTTGCATATATTCAACAATATGGAAGGTTTTCAAAATATATTGTGAGACAAATAATGATGCAACTTGTTGTTGGACTAAAAGTTCTATGTGAAAACAATCTTATACATAGGTACTGAAAACCACAGAATTATCCTTTCAACAAATGACAAGAATGTGGTATTGAATATTGCCGAATCCATGACCCTGTAACCCCAAAGGATAGTAGAAACATTATGTGGTTCACCTCTGTACATATCACTTGATATTATGCAATCTCGAAAGAGTGAGAGTCATGCAAGAAGTCATGAATGTTGTAGATTTGAAGATGATTGTGAGAATGAAACCTCTCCAAAACTTCCCTAAAACAAAGGATATTAACAAAATAAGTAGTAATAGAAGGCAGGCCCAATTCAAACGTTTGTTTGAAGAGGAATTGGATATGGATAACTAGTTTAATAAACGGGATATATCTAAGTTTGGTTGGATGAAGCGTGGTAGAAATAATTATAATGATAGACTATCTGGAACTTCTAGAGGTAATAGGGTCTCTGCAAGAGACAACCAAGGAGAAGGTGGCATGTTGAACAAAAGAGGCTCTAAATCCTCCAGCATCCAAGCATTAAATATCAGTGATGATGAAGATGAGTCTAAATATGAAGATGAAGATGATTAATTTGAATCAGTGAAGCCTATGGGGCACAAGCAGCCAATGTTGAGTCTTGTTGAAAAAACATATCCAAAAACAAGTAGTGTGAAGGTTATTGGGGATGCTAATTATTTGAGCCAATCAAGATTTGACCAGCACAATATCGCACCATTGACACTCAAGGAAACCAATAGAGTGGGATATGAATGTATGACCATTGTGCAAGAAGCAACTCTTACACTTATTCTCAAAGGCAAGGATGTGTTGGCCAAGGCTAAAACTTGCACTAGCAAGATAGTAGCATTTATGTTTCCTGCTATTGAAGTGATAGTGAAGTCACCATTCTTCCAAGATCATAAAAGGTCACTTATTCTTGTTCTTGTCATTTGTCCCACTAGGGAACTTTCAAGTCAAGTTGTTGTCGAAGCCAATGTTTTGTTTAAATTCCATGCAAATATTGGTGTACAAGTAGTTAGTGGGGGCACTAAATTACCAAGAGAACAAAAATGGCTACAAACAAATCCTTGCCAAATATTAGTGGCCACTCCTCGAAGGATTTGGGACCATATAGAGAATACCAGAGTTGTCTCAAGTCATTTAATGGGTGTGAAAGTTATCGTACTTTGATGAAGTCGACTATTTGCTAAATATGGGGTTCCATAGGG
>JAXQQM020078425.1:0-15250 GCA_034641835.2 Pinus albicaulis
AATGGTTACATTGTTGTAGCGTAGCTCCTTAAGTTAGGATTAGTTCCTAGGATATAGGAGTTTGTTTACAACTTCCTACTTCTTTGTGATGTACTTATAGTTGTATCATTTGATTAATGAATGTAGAGTGTACTCTCCATTTGTGTGCAGTCTCCAGGTGCACTACTCACCTGTGAGCTATAGTTTCTATCCAATCCAGTTTTTATCTTGGTATCAGAGCTCAGACCGGGTGAGCCTGATTTGTTTTGAGAGCCTTAGTGGCTACGGTGCGCACAGGAGCTTCGTTGCTCACAAGAGCAGGTGGTCTGCAGCAAACACTTGACTCACAGGTCTCGGATGATTTTTTGGAATCTCTGAGCACAGGAGGGTTGGCGCGGTTTTTCTAGCTGACAGTTGCATCGAAAAGCGCAATTGGCGCGACTGCCAGGGCCATACCCGCGCCAATTTGGGAACTTACATGAATCTTTTCTTTGTCGCAGATATTTGCCTCAGGAAAGTGCCAATCTCTCTCTTTGGTAGTTCTGCACATGGGATTTTCCCGGTGGTGGTAGATCTGAGTCGCAGATGTTATTGCCGGTTCTGCACATGGGATTTGCCTGGTGGTGGTAGATCTGAGTCGCAGATACATTGGTTGGCGGTTCTGGAAAGGGGATTTTCCCATTGGTGGTAAAGTCAAGTCGCAGACACAGTAATCATCAGATCAGTGGAGGATCTGAGTTACAGTCACAAGATTGGGCCAGATTGGAGGCAGATCGGTGATCAAGATTTGGTATGTATTGAATTTTTGTTAGTGTAGCTTGTAATTATTCAACTGGTTAGATTCATCGAAGGGTCTGGAATCAGATCAGTCCAGTATGAATAATACCATAGAAACATATCTCAACGAGTCTAGCAAACTCGATGGGTCTAATTTCACCAATTGGAAATTCAAGCTACAGACATTGCTTGAGGGATAAAATGCGTGGTCAATTGTCACATTTGAGGAGCATAAACCAAATATTGTAATAGGAACAACCACACTTATACAAGACTGGGATAAAAGGGAGAACAAAGCAAAAGTCATACTGAAGATGTCCGTCAAAGATAATATTATCCCACACTTTAGAGATGGAAAATAGTCTACTGAGATCTGGACGACGCTCAAGAATGTATACCAGCCACAAAATAAAAATCACATCTTGTCACTCAAAGGAAAGTTTTTTGCAATGAGGATGGAGGAAAATGAATCTGCTACTGGATTCATTGCAAGGGTTAAAGACCTAAAGGACAAATTGGGAGACATTGGAGAAAAGGTGTCCGATTCCGATCTAGTCACAATTACATTGAATGGAATGAAGGATGAATATCAGATGTTCATCATAGGATTGGCAGCGAGGGATAAAGCCCTTGCTTTTGAAGAATTGACAGGAATTTTGCTACAAGAAGAAGAGCGACAGCATAATTTAATACCGCAGAATGACGATCTTGCTCTAGTGGCGAAAAGGCGACAATTTAGAGGGAAGCAGCCATAGCAGCAATGGAAACCACAACAACAACAGAGAGGAGGTAGCACATTTCAAAAGAGACCATTTAGAGGTATGTCTGCAAACAAATTTTCAAACAAGAAATTTTTTTACTGTGGGAAAGTTGGCCACGAAATTAGGGATTGTTTTAAGAGGAAAACAGATGAAGTAAGGAATAATCAGAGTAGGCACAAAGGATATTTTGTTAATGAAGATGAAGACTATAGTCATGAAACTTGACTATTTGTAGCTAATTGTGCACTTTAATCTTCTAAGGAAGATGAGGACGACATATGGTATGTCGATTCTGGCGCATCCTCACATATGACAGGTAAGAAAGAATGGTTTGAATTTCTTGAAGAAACTTCATGTGGATCTAAATTTTTTATAGGAGATGACAGAGGATATGAGATAAAAGGGTATGGTGATATTCCAGTAAGATTGCCTAATGGTGACATTAGACATCTTAAGAATGTACTGTATGTGCCCGAGATTAGGAAAAAATTGATCTCTGTATCTATGATAACAAATCAAGATCTGCTAGTTGAATTCTTCAAGACACGCTGTGTCAGAAAGGATAACAAGATGGAAACAGTTGCATTAGGAGTGCGTGTGGGGAGCTTGTACAGACTAAATGTCAAAAGCATGCCACAACAAGCCATGGTCGAAATAGGGTTGATAGCTGAAAACCTCTGGCACCAGAGATTCAATCACCTTAATTTACAAGACCTCATGTTACTTCAAAGAAAAGGTATGGTCGATGGATTCCCTATTTTTCTAGTGTTCAGCCATCAGGATGGATGTGCATTAGGGAAAATGTACAGAGAGTGGAATTTAATTTGCATATTGATAGAAAGAGAAGAGATATTCTAGAGATGGTGCATATAGACATATGCGGACCTATGTAGACCAGGTCGCTAGGTGGTGCATATTATTTTTTTCTGTTTACTGATGATTGCACTAGATTCTCTTGGATATATTTTTTGAGTAAAAAGAGTCAGACCTTTCAGTGTTTTAAAGAATTTAAAACTTTGGTAGAAAAGCAGATAGGAAAATTTATAAAAATTCTCCGCTCAGATCAAGGGGGAGGATACAGGTTGGGTGAGTTCATGAATTTTTGCAGAAATCATGGGATTGTTCAACAATTTGCAGTGCCTCGTACACCACAACAAAATGGAGTGGCAGAACGAAAGAACAGAACTCTTGTGGAGTGCGCAAGGAGTATGCTTCAAGGTAAGGGTCTATCAAATGGTTTCTGGGCTGAAGCCATCAACACTACTGTTTATTAAAGAATCAGAGTCCTACTAAATGTCTTGGTTTCAAAACTCCCTTTGAAGCATTATATGGATTCAAACCAGCAGTGAGTCATTCGAGACTATTTGGGTCAAAAGTCTTTGCCCATATACCCAAGGTGGATGGAAAGAAGTTAGATCCTAAAGCCATGAAATGTATCTTTGTAGGATATGGCACTGAGTTTAAAGCATACAAGTTATTTAATCCCGTGACTTAAATATTTGCAAGTCGAGATGTGATATTTCATGAACAGGTTGAGGAAGGAAAGGATGACAGTAATAATGAATGGCACATTCCATTATTGTTGGAAGAAAACAACAGGGATAATCAGGAGCAGGAGCAGAAAGAAGAAGAAACAGGTGATGTAGTCAATAAGGCAAGCTCGTACAAGTCTAAAGAAGACAGATTTGAGGTAAGTCCCCTACCAAGGAGATCAGGTAGGCAGACACAATTACCAGCCAGATTGAAAGACTATGCTTTAATGAAAAGTATTTTAAACATTGTAGAACCCACAAACTATAAATAAGCAAGTCAATCTGATGAATGGAGGGCTGCGATGAATGAAGAAATTGAATCAATTACTAAAAACCATACTTGGGATCTAGTTGAACTGCCTGAAGGAAAAATACCCATAGGTTGTAAGTGGTTGTACAAACCTAAAGTGAATGGAGATGGGAGTATAGAAAAGTTTAAAGCTAGACTGGTAGCAAAGGGTTATTCACAACTAGAGGGAGTAGATTTTGATGAAACCTTTGCCCTTGTAGAAAAATTAAATACCATTAGAATGCTAATTTCTTTAGCAACAAAATATAAGTGGAAGCTGCACCAATTAGATGTTAAGTCTGCATTTCTGAATGGTGAATTGAAAGAAGAGATTTATTTAGTTCAGCCTGAAGGGTTTGTTAAAAAGGGGTAGGAACATCTAGTGTGTAGATTGAACAGGGCATTATATGGTTTAAAACAAGCACCCAGGTCATGGTATGAGAAGATCGATTCATTCTTCTTACAACATGGTTTTCATAGGAGCATGAATGATCCAAATCTGTATACCAAGTATAATAAACAGAGGAAAATCATTTTGATTTCTTTGTATGTGGATGATATGATTATAATAGGTAATGTAGATTCTCTGATCAAAGAAATCAAACGACAGATGTTGCAAGTATTTGAAATGAAAGATCTCAGAAATCTCCATTATTGCTTGGGTCTGGAAGTATGGAGAGATTCTAGACAGAATTTTCTTACTCAAGGGAAGTATGCTAGAAGTTCGCTAGAAAGATTCAGGATGGAGTAGTGTAAGTCAGCAGCAACACCATTGCAGCAGAATCTAAAGTTGTGCAGTGACGATGGCACTAAGGAGGTGGATGCCACTATGTATAGACAACTAGTTGGGAGTCTGATATATCTTACTACAACTAGACCAGACTTGGCATACTCTGTTAGTGTGCTGAGCCAGTTCATGTCTAAACCTCTCGAAAGTCATTTGGTTGCAATAAAGAGTGTGTTGAGGTACCTTTGTGGTACTAGTGATTATGGTATTTTATACACAGACACATCTGATGTTACTCTAGCAGGTTTTTTAGATTTCGATTGGGCAGCGAACCTGGATGATCACAGATCTATCACAGGTTATGCATTTAATATTGGATCTGGGGTCATAGCATGGAGCAGCAAAAATCAAAGTACTGTAGCTTTATCTTCAGCTGAAGCTGAGTACCAAGCATTGTGTGCAGCCACATGTGAAGCTATCAGGTTGAGAAGACTTCTCAACAATGCAGGAGAAGAACAGAAAGAAGAAACTATCATTAAAAGTGACAACCAGAGTACCATCAAGCTAGCATACAATCCAGTATTTCACAAAAACACCAAACACATCGATACTGAGTTCCATTTTGTTCGAGAAAAACTTCAGTCAAAGGAAATATTTGTTGAATATTTTAAATCTTGTGACAATATGGCAGACATTTTTACTAAGCCTCTTGGGAGAATAAAGTTTGAATTGTTTAGAGGGATGTTAGAAATTCAGAGTAATCCTTTCTCCATTAAGGGGGAGAGTTGGAAATAATTAATATTATTTGTATATTAATGGAGAAATGGTTACATTGTTGTAACGTAGCTCCTTAAGTTAGGATTAGTTCCTAGGATATAGGAGTTTGTTTACAACTTCCTACTTCTTTGTGATGTACTTATAGTTGTATCATTTGATTAATGAATGTAGAGTGTATTCTCCATTTGTGTGCAGTCTCCAGGTGCAGTACTCACCTGTGAACTTCAGTTTCTATCCAATCCAGTTTTTATTCTGCCAAATGGTAAAACAGTGAACCGTAAATGTTTTAATTTTGATAGGTATATGAGTTAGCCTTTAGGTTAGGGTAAATGTAATTTAGGAATTTACATTTTTTTAATTTAAGATTTTGAATTTTATTAAAATTTGTTTTAATTTTTTTTATTTTTTTTTAATAAAAATGAAATATTTTAATATTTTTTTAACTTATGATTTGAAATTTTATTCGGGACATCCAGAAGTCCCCGATTTATCGAGGGATGATTTGGAAGTCCCCAAAAAGTCCCTGAATTTTCGAGGGACGACTAGGGGATGGCCTTGAAGTCCCCAGCAAATCCGGAATGTTTCTGACGAGTTCCAAAGTCCCCGGAACGTCGGAACGGAGGGAACGACATGAAATTATGGCGGAGACGGGTCCCCGTGCAACATAAAAAATCATCCATTATCGTTTATCATTGGATTTGCTTTTGCTTTGAGGATTAAGATTTCACTTCACAATGTTTTTTTGAAGCGTTTCTGTTTCAACTATTGATGTAGTCTTCCTTGTAGATTAACTAAATTCTTTGTAATTTGATTGAAATTCCTCAACTCGCTTGTGATTTATTTTATCTACATTTTGGGTATTTTTCTTCATTGTGAATTTCTAAGCTGCTTCAGCTATTAATGTTGTTTTTCTCGTAAATTAACTAAATTTCTTGTAACTCATTGAATTTCCTCAATTCACTTGTGATCTACTCTATCTACATCTTGGGTATTCTTCTTCATTGTGAACCTCTAAGCTGCAATGGAGTTGCAGAAAGAAATGAATGCTACTAACAATAGACTAGATTAACCAAACTCAAAAGATTATAACTTTAATAATTTCCTACTTGTCAAACTCTCAACAATACTCATAGTAATCACTTAATAAAATTTTAGCATTAGCATAAGTTCAATTTATCTTAGATTAATCCTCTTTTTATAGCAATTTACATTATTTCCACTTGTCTTTCCATCCAAAATTAAAAATTCTTGATTATTTATCCTCTCATGTGTTAAATTTTGTATCCATGTGCTCAAAGTAATCATTTAATAAAATTTTAGCATTAGCATATGTTCAATTTAACTTAGATTAATCCTCTTTTTATACAATTTACATTATTGCCACTTGTCTTTCCATGCAAAATTAAAAGTTTTTAAATTATAAATTCTTGATTATTCATCCTCTCATGTGTTAAATTTTTTATCCATGTGCTCAAGGATTTCAATTTCTTATTTTATTTAAAAAGAATATATTCCATCACCCATGACATGTTTCATAAAATTTCTCTTAGTCATTGCTAAATCTTTTCACTTTTCCTAATTTAATGCTTATTAATTGATTTAAATTTTCTCTTTTTTTTTTTTTCTAAATTAAAATTTTGGTTGATATTTCTTACTTATATTTCCTCCATCATGAAGAGTTCTCATGTAAATAATATTTTCAATTAAATAAATAGTTTATATTAATTTTATGCCCAATCCTTCTAAGTGTTAACACCTAATATAAGTGTATTATTTCTAACTTGAAATGATATACCCTTCATATTTATTATATGTTTTTTCAAAATATTTATTTTAATTATTTTTCATCATTGTATCAAGTTTAGCATTAATTTACTATTTTGGTTCCTTTTTCCTAGTCCC
Source organism: Pinus albicaulis (assembly GCA_034641835.2). Lineage (NCBI taxonomy): Eukaryota > Viridiplantae > Streptophyta > Pinopsida > Pinales > Pinaceae > Pinus > Pinus albicaulis. The sequence continues at coordinate 6,745 of JAXQQM020078425.1, forward strand.
TTAACATTTTATTACAGTATAAAAATCACCAAGTAAATTTCATTTTCACCTTTATTCATACATTTTAGGGTGTTCATCCATGTAATTTAAGTTTCATTAATCTTTTAATTTTCCTAATACCAAGGGATCCAAGTTAGTTGTTCCTTTCAATAATTACTACATGTAATTTCAAGGTATTTACAATGTTTTCCCTTCAAATACTTATGATTAGTTCGGAGGAATATTGATACAAAGACAAAGACAATGGTTAAATTCAAGGTTTCCCTTGTTAAGAGACTAATGATAACTAAGGATAAAGGTGACCACCTTAATGTGTGCCCCTCAATTGTACCTTGTGAGTGATTGAGTCCATGGTCCAACCATCATGATATAATGCAACTTCAAGGTGAAATTTATTTGCACTTTCCAACTTAAAGCATGGATGGAATGCCAATAGGTGGAAATAGGGGTCCATTGTTCAGAAATATGAGTTCCTTCATATAGCTCCATTACCCATATGTGAGTCATTTAGAAAGCATGAACCCTTTGTCTGCATCAACTGTTCAAGTAATTAGTACTTTACAAAATGTATTCATCAATGACAATTCTGATTCAAGTTAACATTGTTCAATATTTGAACCAAAATCCTCTACTTAATTTTGTGCTCATGTGCCATCATAATTCCCTACCACACTTAGGAAATTATTAGTAATATTTGATCATGAACAATTTTTCATCGTATAAATTTACACATGACAAGTTATTCCTACATCAAACAAATATCTTCATGTAATAATATATTCATCAAGTAAAATCTATCTTGATAATCAATAAGATGCATGTCTAGTATCATCATCACATAACGCAAATAACTGGATCATTAGTATCTAATATCCTTAAGTAATAATACATCTATCAAAATATTTATCGCGAAAGTCAAAATAAAATGGGGCACTACATTAGAAATAGAAGCTTATCCAAATACAATAAGTATGATTAGAGAAACCCCACAAACTAGCGATTTCCACCCAACCATAGGTATTCCATCGTAGAACTCCAACCAGTAGCTAGACTATGATACCAACATGGAGAAGTATGCTCAATGGTTTTGATTTCTTCCTATAAGGAGTTCAACTAAATAATTCCCATTGCCAAGTTTTGCAAAAGACAAATAAACTTCAGACACCCACATCATGTGTCTCTCACAACACAAGAGGAATTCCTTCCCTGCTTCTCATTCCATCATAAGTATATCCTTCTACTGTTTCTTAGTGAGGACATATAGAGGTTCAACTAATGTCATAAAAATTCCTTGCAAATATCTTGGTTTCATGGCTCTTGCAGCTTTCATGGCTAGTTTAAACTATATTCACGACCCTCTATTTTTTTCTCTTTTCTTGTCGTTAAAAGTTCTCTTCTCTTCCTTTCCTCCCAATATCCTTCATCTTATTCAAATTTCCCATCCAATCCCTCGAACACAAATTTCCTCCCAACACTTTTTCTTGTTCCTAGAATGTAGTGGAAACAACTTGATTAAGTATAGGATTAATGACTTAGCTCTAGGAATTTATTTTCTCCACTACTTATTGTTAAATAAGGTGAAGATGATAATGTATGATAGTTAGAAGAAACAATGAAGCAATATTATAGACCCCCTTACCTTTCGCTATATGTGGTATGATAGCCCTTGTAGAAATTCATGTTTTCTAGGCTTGGTCATCATCATTTTATTAACTACATAAATAAACATATTTGCAATAATTTACAACACCATGGTATATCTATCTCATGGTGATTAGTATAACACTAAATAAAAATAACCATGCATAGTTTATAACAATTTTAATTACAAATATTCCAACAAGAAAATTGGGATGTTATAGGAAAAATAAAGGAAAGATCTTGTTTTTTCCATATAGGGTAGTGGAAGAGAGTGTTATGGTTGGGTAAGATGCATGAAGTTCTTTCTAGTGAGAAATTTGGATGAGGCATGAGAGTAAGTGGGTTGGGTTGACCGATTTAGAAGCCTGTAGCTTAGTTCCTTTATCTTAGTGGAATCATAGCCTAACTCGCATGAGGCATGAGAGTAAGTGGGTTGAGTTGACCGATTTAGAAGCCTGTAGCTTAGTTCCTTTATCTTAGTGGAATCATATCCTAACTCACAAAGCGACACTTGCATTAGAATTCTTATGGTTGTGTGCAATATTGCTTGTACACAACTAATTTATTTCACTATATTTTGTTAAAAGATAACAAATTAGTCTTTTCTAATGAATGTACAAGTGAATCCTATTTATTTTCATGGAAATATATGTATTTTGAAATTTTGTATAATCATGTTTAATTCATATTTAGTTTCCATAAATTCTTGATATTTCATGCTTGTGTATTTCACTCAATGTTATTATTTCCCACCTATTGTGTAAGCATACATCTAATTTAATTCTAGACCTAAATTGGAAACCTTCTCTTGGAATTATGACAAAATACTTTCTAGAAGGTCGTAATCTTAATAGTTAGTTTAGTGGCTACCTATCCCATGGTTGGGAGAGTTAGATGGAGACACAACATTTCAGAATAAGTATCTAGTTCCATCATACATATAATTAAAGTTTTCTATATCTTGAGCTCAAAGGCTTAATATGAATTTTGGTTAGATAATTTTTTCCATTTATATCATAAATACAACAAGGATGATTAAATTATTTTTATCATAATAAAAATAAAAATAAAAATATTTATACTTTGTATAATTACACATATTTACTCATTTTCTTTCTAAAAATACATGTTTGTGATGCTTTTCCTAAGAAAGAATTCCAAAATATCTTAATCTCACAAATATTGTAAAAATTCATTGAAAATTGTATTGTTATAAATTTTGTGACAATGATATTAGAAATGCTCTTGTTCCATATTTATTTATAAAAAAATATCACAAGTTATAATAATCATTATAGACATTAAATTGTATATTATTTTTTTTTTTACATTTAAAAATATATTTGCATTTTTAAACATTTTTATGATTTTTATTTTTGTTAATTAATTTTATTTAAAAAATAAAAAGAATACCCAAATTATTATATTTATAATTTTATAAAAAAAATGTCCATTGGTCTTGGATAGACGGTGTGCTATGTTAAGGTACTCCTTGATGTAAAGTCGGTGTGCTATGTTAAGGTACTCCTTGATGTAAAGTCACTTGTTCAATTCCCACAACCTGGGTGATATATCTATCGGAAAGAGGGTGATATATCTACCCGGACTAAGGTAATCCTTGATGTAAAGTCACTTGTTAAATTCCCACACCCTGGGTGATATATCTACCTGGACTAAGGTACTCCTTGATGCAAAGTCACTTGTTCAATTCCCACAACCTAAGTGATATATCTACCCAAACAAGAGTGATATATCTATATATGAGACATGATGAAGATGTAATCCTACCAAGCTTTAAAAAAAAAATTTAAACTAAATTCAAATGAAATAATATTTATTTTATAGTGCAAATTATTAAGAGTATGAATGATTAATAAGTGGATAATAAGAATTAAACTTTTGCAGAATATCTACAAAATATTTTAATACTACTTAAAATAAAGTTTTAATTTTAATATTTTTAATTTTTAATTTTAGTGTCAAACTAGCCGTTATTGTACAACGGCTATATGGAGCTTCTTTTTCTATTTAAGCTGCGTCCTTGATCGGATTTCGTATCTTGTCCTGATGATGAACCACACTGGCTGGTAAACGCGTCGACACAAAATTCTCTATTGTGATTTTCACCGAAAGATGTGATAATTAATTTATGGATCACAGAAATCATATTCCTAATATTGAAACCCTGATCGGTAGGGCCTTGGCACTTAAAGTCCATCAGTTTGAAAGGGCACGTTTACGGGTATCTAAGATGAAATCCGATCTGACCTTCTTAAAAAGATGTAGAGACTCGATTGCTATTCCTTCTTTTTCTAAGATTAAACATCCCCTCCAAAATTCTGCAAATGAGCGTGTTTTTCTTTCAGCAAGTCTCGGTATCCTTAGATCGGAGATTTCCAGGATAAGAAGGGTCCTGGATTTTATCTCACGTAAGTTGTTGGCTGCGCATTTGGAGCTGTCTTTTATGATTCCGGCGGATATTTGGACGATTGTGGAGGCCCGTTCAGCTATAAAGTCCATTCGATGGGAAGAATTATGGAAGAATAAACATCGTTCTAAATTCCTCAGACTATCTAAAGAGTCTGGTAACGTTGGGATCAAAAAGCCCTCTAACAGCAGAATTAATGGTGGACAAGTTGTTGATTTACGCTCGTTGATTCTCGAGTCTGAAATATCAACGCAATCTGCACGTTTGGATACCTCGTCAAGACCGGTTTCCAACGGGGGTCTGGATGGTGGACCACGGCAACAACATTTTATGTTAAATAGACAAAACGTGAATGAGGAGGGCGTTGTAGCGGATGTGGAGACTTGCGCATCTACAACGCATAATCCACGGGGGACGGCTTCGGTGCTGAATCCACGGAAGACTGCGTTTGCTCGAGTGGGTCTGAGGTCACCGCCGGTGGATGTAATGGACAAATCGAAGTCTGTTGTTGATCCATGCTCTAATAAGTTAGAGCCACTCCATGATTTAACGACAGGAGACTCTAGTTGGGATGGGTTTACTTCTGATTCGCTTTCCTCATCCAACTTGCAGGCAGGAGCGGTCAGTCAGGCATCTGCGAGCTCGGCTATATATGTGCAAGGTGCTGATAACTCTCATGAAGACGCGGCTGTGATGGAGGTAAGTAGATATACAATGCAGGCGTTAGCTTCTTTAAAATCGAATCCGCAGGTTTCCAGGATGTTTGGGTCTGGTTCTTTAAAATCGATGGAGGGAGAAACGGTGAAAGTCGCACAGCACGCAACTTCATCGAGCTCGGTCGGCAGCGTGGTCGAAGGTAATGTTTCCGGCGTTGCTGAAGGCAAGGAGTCTAGCTGTAAATTGCTGAATGAGAATATTGTTATGAAAAACTTATTTCATAGTAATAAAGATAATTATATTTGTAAGAGTAACAATTGTCATAATTTTAATATTAATATTAATGAGAATGATAATAACATTAATTTGAATAATGATAACTTTGATAATAATATGATTGATAATTATAGTAATATTAATCGGAATAATAAGAGTATTAATAATGTTAATAATAATGCTAGTGATAATTATAGGAATATTAATCCTAACAGCAGTGCTTCTATCACTGTGAATAAATCTGTTGTTAATCTTTCTAATTTTTCTTTTAATAAACATGTTTATAATGTGTTAGAGAAAGGTCTCAATTATGCGCTTGCTCCTAGAAGAATCCCTATTCAGGACATTATTTGTGATATTGAATACGGGATCAGAGATCTTCCTGACACTACTAAAGATATTATTAGGCAAGACTGTGCCGTGGTTCTTAGAAAAGCAAAACCCCCGAAGAACAACCTTAGCAAGATGGAGTTTGAGGCTTTAAAATCTTTAAACAATAACAAAGACATTGTTGTTCTTAAGGCGGATAAGGGAGGTGCTACTGTTATTTTAAACAGGGATGATTACCGTTATAAGATGTTGGATCATCTTCTTAATAGCGGTAGTTACAAGAAATTGGAAAAGAATCCCATTAATAAAGTCTCTAAAGCAGTTGCTTTAGCTATAAAATCTAGTAGCACAGTGGGCTCCCTTAGTAAAAAGCTCATTGAAAGTAACCCCCGCACCCCTAGGATTTATGGTCTTCCTAAGATTCATAAGGATGGGGCCCCCCTTAGACCTATTGTCGACACTATAGGTGGTCCGACTTATCAACTTGCTAAATTTTTAGCGAGTAAGCTGAAACCGCTTGTAGGGCGCACCGACTCTTTTGTCAAGGACTCATCCTCTTTTATCAATGAGTTGAAAGGCATCACTTTAGGCCCAGATGACAGGTTTGTCAGTTTTGATGTGGTCTCGTTATACACTTGCATCCCAATTAAGGAGGCTATTGATGTCGTATCTCGGGTCACGGATCATGATACTGCTCATCTGGTTGAGATCTGTCTTACCTCGACTTTCTTCAGTTTTGAGGGTGAATTCTTTGAACAAACTTGTGGTGTGGCTATGGGTTCCCCCCTGTCCCCGATTGTGGCCAATCTTTTCATGGAGGACTTTGAATCTAGAGCCCTCTCTACCTCGCTTTTTCAACCTAAACTTTGGAAGCGGTATGTGGATGACACCTGTGTGGTGTGGCCGCATGGAAAAGAAAAGTTGGACCTTTTCTTTCATCATCTTAATGTTCAGTCTAACGCCATTAAGTTTACCATGGAATTAGAAGTGGATGGTAGTCTTCCCTTTCTTGATGTCCTTATTACTAGGAATGAAGAAGGCTCTTTCTTTCATCAAGTCTTCAGAAAGAAGACGCATACTGAGCAGTATTTACATGCGGACTCTCATCATTTCCCAGCTCTGAAATTAGGGGTTCTCAGCACCTTAGCCACTCGTGCCCTGAGAATCGCTGATGAACACCACCTTGAAGATGAGAAATCTCATCTTGTTAAGGTTTTCCTTAAAAATGGCTATAGCAAGATTCAATGTCGTAAAGCTTTCCAAAAAGCGGAAAAAGGTCCTAGGGTTAAAAATGATAGTTTTGACAGATCTGCTGGTGTTCACCTCCCTTTTATCCAGGGAACGACTGATAAGATCGCCAGGATACTAAGGAAACATAGTGTTCCTTCAACATTCAAGCCCCTCCGCACGATTCGAAATTCGCTTAGATCGGTTAAGGACCCAATCTGCCCGAAGGAGGGTAAGGGTGTTTACTTGATCCCGTGCTCATGTGGGACCCCTTATATCGGTGAAACGGGTCGATCTATCAGTCAAAGAATTCATGAACATGCCGCTGACCTAAAGCATAATAGATCTCGCTCCTCTGCCTTAGCAGAGCATGCTGAAAAAACTAAGCATCACATTTGCATTGAAGATGCTGAGGTCATTGCAAAGGTGGACCATTTTCACCATCGAAAGTTTAGGGAGGCCCTTGAGATTGAAAAGAGGCCTGTTAACCTGAATAGAGATGATGGGTGGAGTGTGAGCAGATGTTGGATCCCTGCCCTTCATTCGTAGTTGTTTGAGTTTTTGCTCTTCGGTTTGTCTAAAGATCGTCGTTGTCTCCCTTCTTATCCTGGTTTGTTTTTCTCCTTTATATTTATTTATTTATTTAGTTACTTTTTTATTTTTATTTTTATTGTTATTTTTATTTTATTTTATTTATTTTTTATTATATATATATATTTGATTTATTTTTTAGCATAGTCTGGTTCATTATTTGTTTATAATCTAATTTTTACTAATTTATGGCTTATATATAGAAATAAATTAAATTTGTTAATTAATTAAAAAATAAATAAATGAATAAAATGAAATAAAATAAAATAAAATGAATAATAAAATATATGTATATATATGTAAAAATAAAGGAACTAATTTAGTTTTAAAAAATAAAATAAAATAAAATTATTTCATGTAAAAATTTTATTGATTTTATTAATTAATTAATTTATTTTTTAACATTTTCATTTATTAATGTTCATTTTAATATCTATTCATTTTTCATTTTTTTTTTTATTTTTTTTTATTTTTTTTTTTTTAAACAAAAAATAAATGAATAAATAAATAAATAAAATAAAAATAAAAATAAAAATATAAAGGAAGAAATTATTGTTTATTTGTATTGATTTATTTTTCCTTTTAATTTTAATTTTATTTGATTTGTATTTATTTTTTGGTTAAACTAGCTGATATGGTTATCTATTCATTTATTTATTTTTATTTGTATTTTTATTTATTTATTTATTGATTTTATTTTTATTTATTTATTTATTTATTTATCTTTTTTTTTTCTTTTTTTTTTGTATTTTTTAATTAATTCATTTTTTATTTTTATATATTATATTTTATTTTTATTTTTATATTTGGGAAGTTTTATTTTTATTGTTTAGGATCAAACTAGCCGTTAGTGTACAACGGCTAGTTGGAGTTTCTTTTTCTATTTAGCTCTGCTTTTTCTATTTGAAGCTTTTTATTTGATTTATTTAGTTATTAATTTTTATGGTGAAACTATCCATTATTGTATAACGGCTATTTGGAGCTTTTTATATTTGGAGCTAATTTTTCTGTTTCGAGCTTTGTTTTTATTTCTATTTTGATTTATTTAATGATTTATTTTTTTGGTTACAACTAGCTGTTATTGGTATTGTTTATATTTTATTTTATTTTATATATTTGTGATAATTTTAATTTTAATATTTTTAATTTTTTATTTTAGTGTCAAACTAGCCGTTATTGTACAATGGCTATATGGAGCCTCTTTTTCTATTTAAGCTGCGTCCTTGATCGGATTTCGTATCTTGTCCTGATGATGAACCACAATGGCTGGTTCGAAACGCGTCGACACAAAATTCTCTATTGTGATTTTCACCGAAAGATGTGATAATTAATTTATGGATCACAGAAATCATATTC